>JBBMOE010000015.1:4116845-4159333 GCA_037975065.1 Chaetodon trifasciatus | reverse complement strand
CACACACACACACTCAGAGTAGTGTAGGTTCCATGATCTTTAATAAAAGGCACATGTACAGCCATAGTGAGATGAGTGAGTCCACTGGCATAGAGACGAAGCATTAAAACACAGAAATACAGGAAGTAGAGGTCAGGAGGAGAGAGATCTATCTGCTTTACAGTAGAATCTACTTAAGTAACATCTTCTCGTTCAAGTAAATCTAACACTAATATGTCACCGTGGTACGGTAAACCCCCCCCATCCCCGCCCCTGCCACACACACACACACACACACACACAGACACACAGACACACATACACACACACTCCGTCCATCACCACACAAAGTCTGATCTTCTGGGAAAGTCTTTTCCAGAGGGCTGTTGATCAAGTCCACATCGCCCTCAGACTCTGCGCTCACAGTTTGGGTTACGTCCCCCTTCCTGTTGCTGACTTGTCCATGCGGGCCCCAGCTGCTGGGCCCCTGTTTCTTCCAACTTCATTCATCAGGTACAGTGTACATGGCTCACACTATACTGTGGGTGGCAGCTTCCTAATATTTTGCACAGAGACCCAAAATCCAACCAGTATTCTTACTGGAATACTAGCTGGCCCAGGTTTTCTGTATGTCGTTCGGGTTGTGCTAACAAAACTACCAAAAAATGACTTCATTCATAACATTGGATCAAAGCTGGTGATTTTTTTTTCTGATATATTCACAAAAAAAAGGAAAAACAGTCCATATGGGCATGATATAAATAAAATAATACAGGTGTTAGACCTAGATTGTGTAGTTTTGCAGGATCAGGTGTTATTTTCCTTAACAGGTGCAAATTCCAAAGTAAATCTCCAAATATTCAAATTAGCAAAAAGCGAGCGACACACAGTGAAGCTGGGGCTTTGGGGTCCCTGAAGGTCTGTTGGTAATCCAGCCTTGCTAGTCATGCCCTCGAGGATTGTAGTGTTCTTCACACAGGGGCATGTTCACAAGAATCTCACAGTTATGATTTGCTAACACACACACATTCATACACATACAGCCAGTCACGCACTAAAACCCAACTAAAAGGATAAAAGTTCACAGGTACTTAAATATTTAGGGTTAGGAGAAATAAAAATGGTATTAGTGTCGAAGGTTAAATATAACCACAGCAGGAGGAATAAGTCAAAGAACTAAAATATGCATGCAGCCAGGCCATCTCTCCTCTTGTTGAAAGGTGAAAGGGGGGGTCACTGGGAGGGGAAGGATGCCATCTTTCATCTGTTCAGGCAAAGTCTGAGATGCAAAATGTCCACTTTAGCCGAAACAGAAAGAAATTATTATCTAGACTTGGGCATAAAGTGTGTGGAGGAAAAAGACAAACACACACTCACACACACGTCCATTCACATGTCCAAAGATCAGCTCAGTAGAGTCAGTCACTCTATTTTCACATTATCACGTCTTTGGGACATTTCAACATAAAAGCAGAGTTTGGGCCACACTCCAGGGTCCGTCACTTAACTCTCTGTCTCGCCCACACACACGCACACACACAAATACACACACACACACATGCAATCAACAAATGCACCCAGCAAATCCTGCTTTGGTTGGTGTGTGTGTGCTACCTTTGGCTGTCAGGGGGGAAAGGTCAGACCGACCTCAGAGAGCCTCCACAGGTACACACCAACCATCCCATAGGCCCCTACCCTGCCTCACCCCTTACCCCCGACACCCCCACCTGTGCCTTCGCAGGTTTTTCACCCCACCCCTCCATCCCATAACAATGCCCACCCATCTCCATAGCAAACTCACAGCTCCCCGAGCAAGGGGTCTCACTATCTTGTAAAAGGAGGTAAGTGTAATTAGTGGTGTGTGTGTGTGTGTGTGTGTGTATATACTGTATATATATATGTGTGCGTGTGGGTGTGAATACCCTGCGTGAATGTGTGAATATATGTGTTGGTGTGTGTGTAGGTGTTCAGAGGTATCAGTGGTTCAGTGGTGTCTCTCTTTAATCTTCATCGTTACTCTCTCCCTGCCCCTCGCCCTCCATCACCCCTCTTCTTCTTCCTCGTCCTTTCCATCCATCCTCCTCCTCCTTCTCCTCCTCCTCCTCCTCCTCTTCCCTCACTCTTTATTTTTGGACTTGGAAGATGAACAGGCGTAGGTTGATGTTTTTGGCGGCCAGCAGTTTGTTGCACTCCACCGAATCGGAGATGGGCAGAGGGACGTAGTCGGTCTCGTTGGCGTCATTGCTGAAGGAGTGGTGGTGGATGACGGGCTTGATCCGCACGTCGTCGTACGGCCCCTTCAGTAGCAGGAAGGAGCACTCGAGGGCAGAGTTCACCTGCACGCACACAAACACATCCACGTGTTGAGAGTAGAAATAGTGAATTTTAAAATGACATTGATGGAGAAGCTGCATTTAATATGGATGTAGATGGATCTCTTTTTGACTCGCTTAGTAAGGTCAGTGTCTGTGCTGATAATGATTCAGTGGATCAGATCAGTGCATCTCTGCTGCTGACCAGAGCCCCACAGAGGGTGTTTTATTCTTTACAGTAAGCACCTAATAGATTACTGATTGAGTTCTGTTAGCTGAGCATCAGTGATCACTTTTTAACTATCGGGTTGGTTTCCTAACATTTAGCCGCCCCTAACTTCTCTGTTAAAACCAGACCTGGTGAAGAGCGAGGCATCATCAGCCCTCTGATCAAGCACACACTAAAACCGTTTAAAAATAAGCACGGGCAGACCGAGCAGTGCGTGCACCTTGCTTTTGAGGATGAGCTGGAAGGAGAGGGTGCGCTTGCAGGACAGGTTGGGGTTGCGCTCAGAGTCGTTAACACGGGCCTTCAGCACCCACGTCTGGTTGAGAACAGTGAAGCGCGGTGTTTCATAGTACAGACGAGTGATGAAGTCATCAGTGCGATACGGCCTGAACTGCACCTCTGGATGGACACATAAGCAGAAGACAAGGTTTGAAACGGGGAAGGAATGAGCGGTAACGGGTAAAGAAGCAAAGGGAATATATATATCACATCTGATGTTAAGTAACCAGTTTTTCTCGTATAAGGAGGGGATATATACGTACCTGTAAAGCCGATCTTTTCATAGCAGAGCAGGCTGAAGATGCTGTTATAGAGCTGCATGTCTCTGCGGTGGTTCTGGTCCATCTCTCCCAGTATTCCCATCAGCTCTGTGCCAGTCTTAGTGGGATGGGAGCACTCACTCTCATGTGCTGGCAGCTCATGGAATGGACCCTGCCAAGGGCAGCCAATCCTCTTGTACTTACACTGTGTCACCCTGGCAACAAAATGGTGAGTATGAGTTAAAAGACAAACTCGATGAAAGAACGACATGGTTTCATATAAATTATATCCTTTGCAGAGGTGCTTCGTGATGAATACATGCTGCAGTGAGTGGAAGGTACTAATAATATCAAAAGGTACTAATTAACCGAGGATGTGAGCTAATTAACACTGTACTAATGATAGGTGTGCTGAGAGCCAACCTCAAAGAAAGAAAGACGTGGATTTATATCAATTCCATCCTGGACTGATGTGCTTTTCAGTGAATACCTGCAACTTTCTGACAGCAAAAGTGAGGCATAAATGTGAAAGGTACTAGTTAGCGTCTACAGTGAACCAAGGATAATTAAATCCACGCTGACGTAACTCATCTTAAATTAACTGCAAAGTTTTGTCTTGTATGTATTGTATTACCAAGTAACTGGTAGGGACTCAGTATTTTGCTGACAGGCATTTCAACAGGATTCACTACTTTAAAGACTCTTTCCAATGAAAATGGTGGGGCTTTCAATATCATAGTAATGTAGTCAGGCTGAAGGCTCATGTTGTCTATTAGTGTTCGGTTTCCAACACTGAAGAGAGGGTTTGTTATAACGTGCTCTTCTTCAGAATCAGTTTCTGGTTTGAACATGTATGGCTGAATAACTCAAATGTTACCACTTGCCGTTGTGTAGTGTACAGCAGCAAAACAAGAAAACCAGCAGAGGTTTGTGTGTTTGATGAGCAGAGTTGAATGTGAGCAGGTATGTTCGAGCTGCAGGGGAGCAGCGGTGGGTGGGTGGAGATAGAGGCGGGGACTATTTGCATATTCATAGATCTGCAAAAACTAAGTGAAGGTCACATGAGTCACATCTAAGACATTTTAAAGCATGGTAAAAACGTATACATATGTAATTTTTGTGCTGTAAAGCGCCTGTAATCACTGATTCTAAGTACTGCACATTAAACACCTGAGGATGACATCATCTTTATATGTGACGCACTCAGATCCTCACAGGAGACCAGCCCAGTTTTCTGCCTGACCTGACCAAAAACACCTGGTGACTGCCATGGCTGTTGTCATGGTAACACCTGCACAGGCACCTCTGTCCTAAGCAGGGTCACTTGTTGCTATAGCAACAACCCCATTGGATTTCATGCATGCAAATTCAATCAGCCTGAGTGTCACACACACACACACAACAAACACACAGTCTGTAATCAAATCAGCTGGTTTTCTCCTCAGGAGCAGCAGGTCACATGCTCTTCTATCTTCCCCAGATGAACCCCGTGTGATGCTATGCCGCGTTACCACACACACATGCACACAACCATGGATATAATCATAGTGGAGACGTGTGTGTGTGTGTGTGTGTGTGTGTGTGTGTGTGTGTGTGTGTGTGTTAGGTGCTGTACGTGCACTGCTTCCATTTTCATGTTTCTGTTTCACTTCTTTTCAATGTGAAAAAGCCTGAATGCCTCGTAAGAAGTGTTTAATTTGATAGTTTTGGAGAATTTGTGGGGAAACTGATTGGAACTAATTTTGAACCACTTGTCACGCTTTCGGCTAAGTGTTGACTACAAGTGTTGTAGATTTCTTAGCGAGGAAAAGAAAGTGTTCTTGAGTGTGTGTGTGTGTGTGTGTGTGTGTAGCGCGTACCTGTCTTGGCACTCCTCTTTCTGGTGTCTCTCTAGGCTGGAGCGGGGGAACTGTTTTAGGCAGAAGGTACATTCTGTCGGCAGCTCACTGACAGCCTTCTCCACAGCGAGGTTCCTGCAGCACAGGTTCTTGCTGATCTCACACCTACACAAACACGAAGCGGATCTCAGTGCACTCGTATAGATAACGTTTGCGGTATGTTAGAAGTTGTCCATTCCAGGTTGTGAACAATGGACAACCATAAATAGCTGTCTGGGTAATAGAAAACTTAAGGTATACTTTTGTAAATGTTGGTGGTAATTTCAACACATAATGTAGGACTAGACATCCTGTGCCAGTGCACCAGTGATCAATGCAAAACTTTAAGGACCAGAGTGGCTTCTGGGTCATCACTGCATTCATGTTTGAACACTAGTGTTTTTTATGTTCTAATTACTGATATGTAGCATCACACATTCCCTGACGCACCTTTTCAGAAAAACAACTTTAAGATGGCAAAATATTGTGGATGAGTTATTTGACAAAATGTATACCCTCTAAATTATTTGGCTGCAAATGAATAATTTGTAGCTAATTGTCTGTTTTCACAGTCTGGGAACATAAGAAATGCCAATTTCTCACATTGAGACATCAACATCAGTATCTATACACAATGTTCAGATCCCCTGTGAATACTATCCTTAAAGGTCCAGTGTGTTAATTTCAGCTTAAAAATATGAAAGATGCCCTCTGGAGTCAGTGTTTGGTTTGTCTGATCTGGGCTGCCATAGAAACATGGCGGTGCAACATGGTGGCCTCTGTGGAAGATGGCCCACTCCCTCTGTGGATCTAAAGAGCTCATTCTAAGGTAATAAAAACACAGCCATACACAATTTTAGGTGATCAGACACAACTTTTTCAAGTTAGTGAATACTTGACATTTCTGCCAATAGATCCCACTAGTTCCAACACACTGGACCTTTAACTAAAGGAACTTGCCTCTTCTGATTTGGACTGTTTGTTTTTCTATGTGCTCTGTGCTACAGGGAGCTCAGTGTACCTGCAGTTGGGACACGTGGCCTGCTCCTCCTTGAGACGGGAATCGGCCAGGAGGTGGATAAAACAGCCTGCACACATCAGGTGTCCATTGGTGCACTATGGTGGAAAAAAAAAAGTTGAGGTGACTGTCAAACAAAGTGAATGAGAAAAGTGGAAAAAATGATTACTGTGGAAGAGGCACAAGGAAAATAGAAAAAACATATTTGAATTAGAGCAAGAAGGAAAGGACAAAGTTGGAAAACTGGAATTAGACACTTTAACTTTTTCTGGTCAAATCTTTTGAGGAAAATGTGGTTGTGGTTTATTTAAAGACTATTAATTAGGGCTGCTTAAAAAGTATATTTTGGGGACATGTTTGGAAGAAACAGGGACTATTTTAGGACTGTATATTACACTCACATCAAAACACATAATTTTGGTGGATGTGTCATTTGACATGTTCGGGCAGGTGTATTGCTTTAATTTTAGTTAAGTTATAACAATGGATTGGCTAAAACTGCCCAACAGCAACAGAGCAGCCAAAAATATTACCGCAATATTACAATTTACAAAGTGCTTTTGCAGAGGAGAGAAATCTGGACTTTCTGGAAGTTCTTTCAGATATGCAAATCTGGATGTCTAATGTTATTAACTGGATGTGTTTGTCATAATCAACACAGTTTAATATATGTGTATCTATGATAAGGGCACAATATAGTGTATGGAAAGAATGACAACTTGTGTTTACACAGTAATGTTAATAAATGTTTAACAACTGTTTAAAAGATGTGTGCTGCACATTGCAGAAGGGCACGTAAACGTCCAGACTAACTGAACAATGATTAATTACAAATGTGTTCACTTGACATTGAGGAGAGCAGTTTGAGGTCATTAAGGAGACTGTTGGGGTGGGGTCAAGGGAAGGGCAGAAGATGATTCAAATTTAGGTTTAGGATCTGGATGTTTGAGTTCTTATGTGGGGTTTGTGGATATGGCTTTTGCTGTGGCTTGTTTGAGGATAATTCACAGTATAAACTTGAGCAGGCACAGCTGACCACTCGGCCTGGGTGTGTCTGCTCTCTCAGCCTCATGGCTCAGCTTGCAGCACACAGACACTTGGGGCCTGTGTTGGATTTAGTATCACTAAATATAAATGGAGCTGGACAGCATATTCAACAGGTTGACTCTGGGGATCGGCGGCTGGGACACATGGGGAGTTTCTAGGATGAGGTTCAGCTGATTTGCTGTTGTTTGACGGTAGGTTTAGGGTTATGAGGGGAAGGTTTGTGATTGACACCACGTTTACCTGATATACAGACGCCTTGGGCAAGTCTAGGCACACGGTGCAGCACAGCACTGAGTACAGTCTCTCCTCCAGCTTTCCTGACTCTCCTTCGGGAACTTTCACCCTCTTCTTGGGTGGCTCGTCTGGGTCAGGCTCGGGCCCTTCTCGCCGTATGCCGACCTCCTCCTGCATGGCTGCGACCCCGGCGACAGCCTCCACCGCTGCCCCCACGGCCCCGACCCCCAGGCCGGCCGAGGAGGAGCCAGGGGCGGCCGCAACGCCCACGTCTCTCTCTTCCAGTGAAGACATGGCGATGACTGTCTAGAAATTTCTGAGATGTACCTGCCGCGACCAGGCTGAGCCCGAAATATTAGCAGGTTAGCTCAGGGCTAGCTTACAACCTGTCAAGCTAACGGTCAGCTGACAGCTAGCTAACGTTAGCTAGGCTAACGCAACGGCAGCAGGCTGTCAGAAAGGAATTCAGGCTAACTTATTATTAACGCTTCCCCCCACGTACGAACTTGGAATTCAACAAGCCAATGATTGTGTAATAACGAGATCATGTGCAAAATGTAATTATGACTTCATTAAACGTTGACTAGTTTTGTTGACTTACAGTGAGGCTAGCAGACTATGCGGCTAGCTACGTTGACAAAAACACAGCAGTCCTCTCCCTTTGCCCAGGCAGAACAAAAACAACTCAGGCGTCTCTCAGCTGTTGTTGTGCTCTCGACGCCGTTATTCGCAATGACAGCAGATTACAACGATGTACACCAGCGGCCCAGCTCGTCTAACGTCCCTGCTCCGGTACTGGCTGACTGTCCACGGGACCCACGGGACCTGTCGGCGGTTAAAGCCGCGGCTAGAGACAGTTCTGTTGGGACTCGTCTCTCTGGCTACACAGCCATCTTTGTTTTTTTTCCTGTCCGTCTCCCCCGACTTCACCCTGCACAGCCTTTACGACTCCGGGTCAAATTCGTTATTACCGAGGCAGGTTCTCGATCGTGGCTAATAATAGAAGTTGCGTATTTAAAAGTAAATATTTCGCGTGTACCTGAAACGGCCTCGGTGTGCCAGTCACTACTTCAATACAGCCGTGAACTGGCTGACAGCGGAATGTTTATTGTGGCAGATGACTTGGGGTATTTAAAGAGTTTTTAAAGGCGCATGCGTAGTGAGCACCTGCGGGTCAGCGTATGGCAGGACTTGAAAGGTGATCAAAACATGATATGCGACAAATTGAGGACACTCCAACAGAGGACGCATCCGTTTTACATTTGTAATGTTCGTGCACCTCAGCTAAATATTAGAATATCTTTACCATGACACTGGAAAACTTCCAACAAAAGTTTCTTCCAAAAAAACACCATGTCCCTGCTGCCAGAAACGTGGCTGAAGCAGCCATCGAAGTGGTTCAACTGGTTGTGGGGGACCTGGTGTTTGTGTGTGTTAAGGAAGCATAAATAATTCAGCTGGTCGAAGAAAGCTCTAACTGCCCTTGGCCACTGATACCAGGTCAGAAGCATTTATAAGCTTATTCATCCCCTCAGTGCCCCAGATATGTGGCTTAGCAGCCTCAAGGGCTGGGAGGGGTGCATGTGTATACAGGATAGGGGGTCTGTGTGTGCGTGCTTTGGCGTAGGTGGGGCAGGATGTCAGAGTGTCAGCTGTCTGCAATCAGGACTGACAAGACCAACCACTCCCATCGGACAGACAGATATGCCTTATTTGGTCTGTGTGGAATGGCAAAGAGAGCCATACCACCCTCAGCTATGCACGCACAGTTTACCCAGTAGCACTATGCGGTCACACTGTGTCCTGAAGGCTGTGCAGTTTCCTTTCTTAGCCACTGGATACATTCATCTGTCAGATTGTTAATTTGCTGGCTGTTTGTCATCATACGCTTACAGTGCCGGGAGTCAGTCCTAAATTCAAATCAGCAGTAGTTTGTTGCCAACCAAACATACATACATACAGTCAACACATTATCAGTTCAAGAGTGTAGTAAATATGGCAAACTTTTACTATGACTAAGATGAAAAGTTTGTGGTACAGATAGTTTATGCATGTAAAGTACACAAATGTTGGGTAAATGATCCTAGCACCCTAGGAATGGAAGACACAATAATCTCATATCCTCTAAGTTAGACATGGTTTGCAGAAACACATAGAAACAGATGAACAACCCAAAAAAAGCACTTCAGACATTTACTATAAAGTCTTTCAGGAATACACCACAATATTAAAAACAATGATAAACTGCAAAAAACCAAACTGAGCCCTACTTGATCAACTCTACTCTGTTCATTTCAGCACAGTGTTCAGAGCTTCCCTGCCTCCCATCCTCCTCCTGTAATCCTAGATGGACACATACCTCCGTCATTACGCAACATCTCATGATGCATTTATGAGTGCAGGATACATGGCTTACACACATTTATGAGATTTATCTAGCCTCATCAATCAGACCCTATTCAATCCCAAGACAGTAAATCACATCATCTGCAGGTCATTCAAGGATTCAGCTGCCGAGAAATCAGCGGTATTGTCCGGAACAATGAAAGTGATGACTCTGATCTAATCACAGCAGGAGATTGACAGTGAGGTTAAAATTGCGTAGGTGATGGTGGTCTGCACATTCTGCTCTTCACAATTTTGGGCTGTGGTGGGGTTGTGATGAAGAGAGTGACATGAAGAAGCTGCTGCTGGGTTGGAGGATGGGTGATGCTGCGTTGAGTGACCCGCTGTGGTTTGTTGCACCCGATTGGTTGAGGGTAGTGAATTTGGCGGTGACTGTAGTTGGCTATTTTGTTTGGATTGTGTCTTTACTGGTGATGGAAGCTGGGTTTATGCTGGGGGAGTCACCGAGAGCATTGGATTCTGTTGGTTGGGCTGTCAGGATCACAATGTGTGTTTGACAACTGGGGACCTGGATCCTGCATTTCTTGCCTGCTGTGTGAGCCAGAGTCTGTAGAGGGGCACTCTGGTCTCTGTTGAACAGGTGTTGCCTCTGAAGATGAATGCCCTTTGAACTGTGGAGATATATGATCTGTACTCGTCTCTTTTGATTGTTGCTCCGGTGGTTCGTCCTTATTTGGTCCTCTTCCTGTCTCAGTTTGTCTCTCATCATGTCTGCTGAGCTCTTTATGTGGGCTTTCTCCCTCACTGCTGGTGTGTCCTAGTGTTTTGTCTGTCACTGTTTCAGCTGCATTGGTCTGAGCTAGTCTCTGGACTATGTCAGGCTCTGCTCTGGTATCTGCTGTGTTCCTCTGACCTTTGTCTGTGAGCGCCCCCTGCCTGCAAACTGAAGCCATAGCCTTCACCCAGGGATGCAGCAAGGTCTGCTCTGCTGTCAGCCTCATTGTGGGATCTGGCTGAAGCAGAGCTCTGACAAGGCCTCTGGCTTCTACACACACACACACACACACACACACACACACACACACACACACACACACACACACACACACACACACACAGCAGAATAAGAAACAGAATGTTTATTTGTTTGTATGTATGGGAATTTGGATAGAATGTAATTTAGTCTACTTGTCACCTTCTGAGATGGGATCCCAGTAGGGGGCCAGGAAGTGGAGTTGTGCCTGTTTTATGAGCTGGAACAGCTCTTCCTGGTCCCGATCGTGACTGCGAAATGGAGGGAATCCACAAAGCAGGATGTAGAGAATAACACCCAGAGCCCATACATCCACTGCTACACCATAACCTGTTGGGTCATACCACAGTTGGAAATATTACTCAAATTCAGGACGGGTTAAGGAAGAGCTTTGAAAAAAGAAATGCATATTTAAAAATGAAAATGCACATAAAGCCGTTTGATACAGCACTAACCAGTCTCACAGAGAATCTCTGGGGCAACATATGTGGGTGTGCCACATATAGTGAAAACTGGTTCAGTCACAACCATAGCAAGACCAAAGTCTCCCAGCTTCAATTTACAGATGCCAGCAGCTACACGCTCTATCTGGTAGAGAACAAGAAAAACAAGATACAGACAGAGTTAAAATTCAAATCCCTCCTAGGTACTTTTATTTACATTTTCCTGCATTTTTCCTTATGTTACACTAGTAACCAAGGAACAACACAGAATGAAGAGTTTATTGTGATCTTAGGCGAGATTTGCTGTTCAAATAGGAAAAAAATATGGATAGTCTGTCTTTAAAGTCCATTTTTAATCTAGGATATCATTAAACAAAGAAATTGTTTTGCTTTCTAAATATTTAAGCCACTACAGTATGTTTTAAAAAATCTATCTTTAGCACCCTCTAGTGGCAGTATTGAAAATAACACACACAACACTCACCAGCAGGTTTTCTGGTTTGAGGTCTCTGTGTACGATACTTTTGCAGTGGATGTAGTTCAGTGCTTCGCTCACGTCCGACACCATCAGTCCTGCCTCCGCCTCTGAGAACTTCCCCCTCTCACTGATGGCCTCAAACAGATCCCCTCCGCTCACCAGCTCCATCACCAGGTAGGAGTGAGTGTGTGTGTGGTGGTGCGTGAACAGCCGCACTATGCGAGGGTGACAGAGGCTACCCAGAAGGCTCAGCTCGTTCTGCATCATGTGTTCTCGGCCAATCAGCTTGGAGCGTTCGATGATCTTCACGGCAAGGGTTTGTCCGTTGTCACGGCGGTGGCACTCTCGCACTACCGCAAAGTTGCCGTCTCCCACCACGCGTCCGATTTCATAGCAACGCTCAATATCTGCCGGGGTGACATCACTGCCATCTGAGGGAAGGTCAAAGGCCGTCCTCAGCTGTGTGTCATTGTGTACTTGACCCACACCTGGAAGTGGATCTGAAAGTAGTACCTGGGCAACACTCTTCTCCTCCTCTCTGCTGATTGGCTGAGGCGACGGAAGGCTACTCTGAATGTACAATTTTCTCACTTCCTGTTCTGTGTAAGAACTTCCTTTCTGCTTCCTTGACACAGGGGGAAGTGGGGCCTTCCCTGACAGGGGATTGATCAGTTCTGGACCCTGATGTTTAACTCTCCTTGCTAAGCAATTTTCACACAGTGTAGGAGAGGGTATGTCTGCTTCTCTAAGATCTTCCTCGTGTTTGAATGGACCAATGACAGAAGGCTGCCGCTCTCTGACCCTGCCCCTCACACGCAGTCTCTGCAGGTGGTTGGGCAGCTGAGCAGGTTTTCGGCATGAATTCTTTTTATGACACTTCTGTGCATCTGAGTTATAATTTTCACGCTGGTGTGTGTCTGTGTGGTGAGGCAGCTGTGTAACTGTGTGTGTATTAGTCTGATTTTTCACATGTGTATTTGTGTCCTGGTGCGTCTCTTGGCTAGTGTGTGTCTCGCTGCTGTCTGTCCCCTCACTGTATCCACTGTCGGCCTTAGCTGCTTTATCTGGAGCTGGACGAAGTCTTTTCTCCCAGGCCCGCAGTGCGTCAGCCCGGTAATGGGAATGTTCTGGAAACAGCTCCTCCAGAGCTTCCCTCACACTGCTCAGCTCAGGACGAGCCTTCCCCAGCGCCAGGAAGGCCACCTCGCCTCGGAAGAAATCACAAACACCTTTCACCTGTGAAGAAGAAGAGATAGAATGATCATGTAAGACAGGCGCAGGAACCACATCTGGACTACAAGGCCCCTGACATGATTAGAATGAACCATGACATCCACTGGATTTTTCACTCATCTTTTAGTTGATTTTAATTATCTAATTTAATTATCTCTAGCACTGCTGCAGAATTGAAGTGTAGACATTGCTAAATGTCTCTTTCTATGTATTCTAAAAGAAAAGTAGACCTGCAGCACACAGAGTTTCAAGAAAGGTCGACATGTTCAAGTTTCATGTGACTGAGGAATACTTGCTTAATTCATCAGCCCCACTCAGTATTTAAACGTCATCTGAAGATCAGAACATTATGTGCTTTAAGCCCAGCACTGGTTTGACAACTGGGCAAAGCAGCATGAAATGGGACATTGCCCTGGGTCCCTCCAACACTCCAGGTCTACTGTGTATCAACATGTATGAGCCAATTTCAATAAACATTGTATGGAAGCAACTGACATCAGAAGGGCCTTGAGGTGTGTCTTGCTTTATCATCTAATCTAGGGGTCTGTCATTGAGAGGGACCCCTTATCAAAATCTGTCAAGCCTCGCAGCAGACCTGAGGCCAGGTGTCTCAACATGAAATAACTCATGGCCGAGGATGGGTAGTTTTCAGGGGATCATACAGGTGTTTTTGCTGAACAGGGGATCCCGAACAGGTTAATGTGGCCTCGTTGTCTCACCTCTCGTGCGTGGGTCGTGTACAGGCGTGTGACTCTGGCTCTGTGCCAGCGAGGAAACCCCAACGCCTCAGAGATATCCAATAGCAGTTGCTCAAAGGACACCACACCCCTACGGTTCAACAGGACAGTTACCTTGAAGACAGAGAGACAAATTACTCTCAGCTGTCAATAACCAGGGACTCATTTTTCTCATGAAGATTTCTAAGCTGTAACTAGTGGCTTTATTAATTGTCAATAAATCATTTACTAATATTGTATAGATGTATTATAAGCTGGTAATAGGAATGTTTAACTTCTCAACCCAAATGTTGTTCTTATTAACACCTTATAATTGATCTATGAAGCATCAATTATAGATTTATTAGTCATTGATAAAGTTATGAGTTACAACCTATAAGACCCTCATGAATGGCACCTCATTTTAAGTTTAAAGAATGGTAAATATTGAGCTCACCTTGCGGAGTGTGCTTTGACTACAGGGGCGGACGATGGTGACCAGACGGGGTCTCTCAGCGCTCTCCTCTGCATGCCGGGTGTGGAAGAGAGGGAGGTGAGGAGGAGGAGGAGGGAAGTGGGACCTGTGGACCTGTCCTGTAGGGTGGGGGTGAATGGGCCATGGCTGGGGTGCCCCACCAGCACGCTTCAACAAGGGGGCCGGAGGAGCTGAAGCACGGAGAGAGGAGGACAGGGGTGAAAGAGCAAAGACAGAAAGCAAGAGTTGGAATATTGAAAGTGTGCTTAGTAAAGCTGACGTCATCGCATTATTTCCTCTTAGACCTGTACACAAAGAAAAACTTCTACGTAACATAACACCAGTTCCTCATTCTGTGTGAGTGTGTGTCTGTGAGTGTGTGTGAAAACAAATCCGGCTGATCAGATTTGAGTGTTTTCCATCACATGGAGTGGAAGCGCCATTCGAGATTCTTCAAGCACCTTGTCCCCCTGACTGAATTATTTAGGCTTCCTTAAGTCATGCTAACCCCCCCCCCCCCCCCTTCACACACACAACTTAACAAAAGCTTGCTTGACCTGGTTAGGCCTCAGCTGAATCTGCATGATTAATGAAGCCTTAGAGACACACAGCATCTTTGACGTTTCACTTTCTGGCGCCGAGGGAGACGGAGAGATACTATCCGTCCAGTCAGCAGGGGTTTGTTTTTTGTTTTGTTTCCACATGCAGAACAACAGACAGAAACACAAGACCCTATATCTCTGACATGACCAGGCCCCCCTTTTAACAAGACACCACTGGCCCCCTGAGAGTGAGCAAACGCAGTCACACACGAACGCACGATTCACAAAAGCTTTTGACAGTGCTCACAGAAAAAAAATAACATGTCCTTTAGCTTTAACACCTCATAAAGAGCCAGCTGTGGCCAGTCAAGAAGGACTGAATCAGCCTTTTCTTGGGGCTCCTGGGACCTTTGAGGGTCTTTGTGTTTGTGTGTTGATTGTGTGTGGCAGGGTGGGGGATAGACAATAATTTCAGGACCCCTTCTATTGTACTAACGCCTCACTTAAAAAGTAATATTTTGGGGGTTTTCCCAGCTCAAATGGAATCACAAACTTTAAAATGTATTTTTTTTTTAGTTAGAGTCTGTGGTCTTGTAAATGATGCCTCCTTTCGTGCAGTTTAAAATCTGTAAGAGAGAGTTTTGGCTACAGCAGTCTGTAAAGTTTTTAAATAATCTAAGTAAAATCAAGTCAATCCGACCACTGACTCACCCGCTATCCTCCATTTAGCGTCACGCGCCGCCTCGCATCCGCGCCGGGCTCTCTGTGAGGGCGTCATGACTTTCCAAAACAAAAACAACTCCGCGACATTTATTTGTCATTAACTTTTATTTCTCCTGAAGTTGCTGCTGTCATGTCCGCGGCTCTCAGCCTCCAGAGCAGTTGACGGGACGCGCTGAGAGATGACCGGATCTGGTCTAGCTACAGTGGTTGCCATGGATACACGTCAAGTTAGACGGCTAGCGGAAGGGAGGAAATACCGGAAGCGCAGCGATATTTCAAAATAAAATATTTTCTGAACATTGTGCTGTGGGTGGCCAATATACAGAGCAGCGTACTTTTTGAATAAACATGTTTTTGTCATCTAGGCCTACTTTAGAACTTTTATTGGTAAACGTTAGGCTGGAAAATTGCAAAGTTTATCAGAAAGATTTATTTTTAACTTTCTGACTGTAAGTCTTCTGTTTCACTTTTAACTGATGAGGAGACCATGCCTGTGAGAAGAAGATGTGGGTGATTTTGTTTATTTATTTATTTATTTTATTTTTTATAAAAGCCATACCTGCTGCTGCTGTTCTTGTGGTCATATTTGATTATTTAAGTTAGCACAACCCGGGCCACTGGCAGCGCCTCTGCATTACCTCAGAGCAGCCAGAAAGTTTTATTATATTTATAATTATATTTTACTTCTTTTACCTAAAAACAGTCAAATTTAGGGAGCCTGACGAATTTGAAATAACAAACCTGAAACAGCACCCTTGCATGTCATCTCCCATCTCTCCCTGTCGTCATTTCCTGTCAGCTCTCTACGGTCACTATCTAATAAAGGTTAAAATGCTCTAAAATTACTTTTAGAAGAATAAAAATGAAAAAAAAAAAAAGCCTAAGCCGTCAAACTCAGAACACAGCCTATTATTTGTATGTATTTGTAGAACTGAACTCCTCCATGGATTGTTAAAAACACCAAATTCACAGAGGCCTTTTGTATCTTGATGTATGGAGGAAATGTATGGTGTAAAATCACTCTGACAGATGGGGGAAAGGGACTGCTGGTCTCAGGGGCAGTTACCATAGTTTCACTGATGGAATCCAATACTCTGCCTCACACACACACACACACACACACACACACACACACACACAAATTCCTGTTGATCTTCTCATACACTGCCCCCCATGGCTCTGTCTCCAAGGATACTGTTAATATTGGATCAGGAAGCTGCAACTCCTATTCCGGCTCCTTATCCTGGACAGACACTTACACCCAACAGTGTGTGTGTGTGTGTGTGTGTGTGTGTGTGTGTGTGTGTGTGTGTGTGTGTGTTTGTGTGTGTGCATGAGTGTGTGTGCGGTCATTTTAATGTTGCAGTATCTTGTCCCCAACAGCCAAATCAATGAGGAGTCTGTTAGTACTCGGAAGCAGTTATACTAATTGTGTGCTACCAGGGTCTGGTCAGCAGAGGAGGCAAGTGTTCTGAGTGATTGTCACAGCCGAGAAGGAGAGGAAATGCAACCAATGAGGTTCCCTAGAAGAACTGCTGCGTTTGATAGACATGAATCAATTTATCTTTACACCGTAGTGAGTTTAGATTTTGAGATTAAGTTGTAAAAGTGATACAGGTTTGATTCTGTGCAGGAAACGGCAGTTTTCCCCTCCTTTTCCCATTGTGTCTTTGTGTTTCCCTTTCCCTCTGTCTCCTGTCAGCCTCTCTGCTGTCTGTTGTGTGTGCATGTTTTACTGCAGGGCGTGGCTGGCAGGTCTGGTCCGGCCTCCTCCTCTCCTGAGCACACCTGCTCTCAATCAGGCAATCAAGACTCACCTGCTGCCACAGTATATAAGCACCAGCCTTGCAGCCAGTATTTGTTGAGTTGTCTGTTCGTCCATGTGGTCATGGCTGAGGTTCCTGAAAGACTACTATTTTTTTTTGACAGTTGTTTCCCTTGTCTGCTTTGTCTTTCTGTGCCTGGGTGCCTAACTATCCTGAGTTATCTGGATTTGGACACACTCTTTGCCTGTTCACTCTTAGTCGTCTCCTCAGTCTTTTGCGTGGATCTCCTAGACATTTTTTTGAGTTATTCATTAAACCATTGACTTTTCTTCCACCACTCTCCATGTCAGCAGTTGGGTCCATTTGTAAAAACCTTAGCATTCAGACAACCCTCTGCACACCATAAAAATTCCAAAGAAGAAGGAGGGAAATCCGAGAGACTGACTCAGTGTGGTGTCCTTGAATAACTCTAGTCGTCTGTTTTTTTCCTCGTTTCCAACTTATTGCCGGCCCACAGAGGATTTACGGAACAAGGAATGCAATCTAAGGCCCATCTGTGGAGATAACACACAACACACACACTACTCTGCAGTTGTTGTTGCAACAACTGCTACCACAATGAATAGCAGCACTTTCTACCATTTGTGTATTTGTGAGTGGGGGGTGGGGGTTAATAAGTTGGAACTAATGACATTATTAATGATTAATATACAACTGATTTATAATTCAGTTGCAAGCCACTAACAAGAACAACTTTTGGGTTGCCAGGTTGTAAATAAAATCGCACTTTTTAGTGTTTATCCTCCTCAAGCACTATGCCTTTTCTGTCTTTTTAGCAGGCTCTTTAGTTCATCTGCAAGCCTGCCTGGAATGAACTGTTGACTACATACCTTGTGGAAAACAGCTGCAGAACATCTGGACAATTTAACATTAATGGACCTTTGTTAAGGACTTGTTAACATTTAAGTTTAAGCAATTAATCATTAATAAGTTGTTAATTATGGCTTATACTATTTATAAAAGGTACTTTGTTAAATAGGGGTACCCAATAAATAAATTAATGCATGATCAAAAATCTCTCATTCAGTCTGTAATCTGAGTGATGTACAGTCATGATGCTGCAATTAACTTTCCATCTTGTTACTCAAGCTCCATTTGGATAAGAGAGTGACAGTGAGTGCAGATAAGTGCAGCCAGAGAAGCAGAGAGAGACTGAAGGAGGAATGACTGAACAAATTGTGTGTGCTGGAGAAAGGAGTGGCAATGTCTGAATGTTTATATCGTTATATTCTTCACAAAGTCGCACAGAGGCGAAGGAAAGCCATAAGAAAGCTGGAAGAATGATCAACATTCCTACGATGTTCCCACTCCTCCTTTGCTGTTCTGGGATTGAACCCCGTTCAGCTTTCCAGGCCCACCGGCTTTCTGCTCATGTCAGCTCAATGTATTTAGACACACACACACACACACACACACACACACACACTTAAACACACAGGCACTTAAAGCCGACAGATAACATCTTGTGTTAAGGTGAAACACAGACAGTGCAGGGTTAAGTAGGACAGTATAGGGGCCATAATCACATCTCAGGTCAACAACCTCAACAGCAGTCTAGCCTGAAACATTGATTTTGTTGTGTACACAAAAGTCTGATAAGTTTGACTCAGTATAAGCTACAATCTGCACAAACGAAAATGATGTTGCTCATGTAATTGCGAACACGTCCAAGTTCATTCATGTGACTGCTCACTCCTATTTAGCACTATAATGAATGGCCTTATCCAGCTTGTCTAACACTTTCCCCGTGCATGTGTTCACAGCCTCTTTGGAGAGGTTTGGTGCTGGGAAACTTCCTGCCTGACACTGCAGGAGAAAATCCAACTTTATGTGAGGTATGACCACAGCGGCATCCCAGAGCACTATATCATAGCATTGCTTAAGATCAAACACACATGTTGAAACTCACTTGCGCAGCCACACACAGCCTGTGAACATATTGTAGGCCAGAGCTCACTGATGTCGACCTTTCACCTCCTCTCTCTTTCTTTCTCTCTCTCTCTCCCCCTCCCTCTCTCCCTCCCCCTCTCTCCTTTTCCATGTGTCTCTCTCACACCTGTTTATGTCAAATGTGAGACCCGTGCACGCCACAGATTCGTTCCATCACACATATGTGCCAGTTTAGGCGAACCAATAGACAAGAGACAAAGGAGGCAACTGGAGGGAAAGGGCGATGGGGACAGGGTGTGTAACATGGTGTGATGTGATGTAACATCATTCGCTATTGACTCCCACCCCCATCCCTGCTTTTTCAGAGCAAAAGTGTGTCTGTGTGTGCGTGTGTGCATATGTGTGGATGTTAGTTTTAATGTGTGTTTGTTATTACACAACTCCCAGAGATCATCAGACCATCTGCATGGGGACATTTCATCAGACACAGAGATAGAACGAGGCCTTTTGTTGGAAACTTTGCTTTAGGGTTAAGTTCTGAATCAGTTTAAAGAGATTATCTAAACTGTCTAAAATGTTTGGATGCTACATATGAAGCTACAGCCAGCAGCAATTTAGCAGAACTCAAAAAATGGAAAGTCACGACAATGTCAGCAACTTGTCAGCTGCTTGCTGTAGCTTATTATCCTTTAAAGTCTTATCGTGGTACCAGTTTTCTCATCTATAGGCAGTGCAGTATCCCAGTGGGGGTCCTCATGAGTATAGTGTACAAATGTGTGTGTGAGTGTAGTTTTATTAATCTTGTTGTGGGGACAGAAATCTTTACATGTTCACCTCCCAAATGGGCATAAAAAGCTGGTCTCCAGCTACTAGCAAATTTAGGATTAAAGTCCTAAAACTTCGATTTAAAATCTTTTTTTATCTCAGTGTCATTAAATATGAATATCTAAGCAACAATCAAAGTTAATATTGAACAAGAAATCTGGACTCAGGAGGCCAACAGTAAAAAAAAATCAGCGACTCCGCTTCATCAGGACTGTGTGGGCGTGGTTTGATCAGATATGATCCACAGTGATGTACTAATATTAACAAATGACACCACCCGGTGTGGGACCACTTCTCCTTCTCATCCCATTCTCAAATGTTGCTTTAAAGTCTGATTACTATCAGGGCATTTAATGGATAAGTCTGGTGTTATTATAGTCAACAAATCCTGTGAAAAGACCAGAAGCAACATCGCATTAGTCTGTCTCTCTGTCTGGTTTTCAGTGATTAGCGCATTGTTTCCTGTAGTCTTTAAAAAACAGGTCACAAATAAATACTTTGATTTACAAGTACAGCTAAATAATTCCCTAAAACGGGTGGATGCTGTAGTTTTTAGCTAATTTTATTCAAAGAGCAGTACGTAGAACATTTGTTGCGAACTATTTTCAGCTGTGGATGAATACACATTTGGTCCTCTTGTCAGCATTTCTTGCACCTGGATGTGGTTTGATTCAGAGCAAAGTAGGCTACAGTGCACATGTTTGTTGTAATGAAGGAACATGTCACTCAGAGCAACGGTGTGGCTTATTAATAAGCTTTGAACAAAATTGAGATCAGTGGCACAGAGGAATAAACTACGCATTCACTACTTTTTAGAAAGATCGCATAGAGAGGCAGCAGATTTATCGAAGGTCCTCCTCAACAAAAACAAGTATGTTTTTTTTCTCTGTGTGCCACATAGCAGTGGATGGTTAAAACCAACCCTCCAACACCCCTATCCTGACACTCATGATTACAGCATACTCTGCCAGCACGTGTGTATGTTTATAAGTGTGCGAATAATACACACACACACAAATACATACTGTACTTGTAACCCTCTGTGCTCTTTCAGGCCAGACTGAGGTCAGTAAGCACAGGTGGAAAACCTGAGGAAGTCATGAGGCAAGACAGAGGGCAGAGAGGACAATCATGACGTTCTTCTTAACCTTCAACCCAGATCCTAAAATCAATCATCACCCCCCCACACACACTTCTCCCCCACCCTCCCTTCAGGCTCTATTTGCTTTTCTGTTCCTTGCTCTCTCTGACAGTGGGGGTCTGTTCATCAGCTCCTCCTCCCCCTCCCCCTCTCTTTTATCTACTCTGCCTTTTATTCTCTTAAGCCTGGCTTTCTTCACAGCGGCCCTGTTGCTCTCACTGATGCACCCTCTCTTAAACTTTCTCAAATGTTCAATGTTCTGATTTTCTTTCCAAATATAGTATCGTTCAGAATGACAGAAAATAGGCTACACAACTGCATGACCATACTACAAAGACATGAAAACAGACTGATGCAAACAAATGATTCAAAAAAGAATTACATTTTCCATTCAAATGTACTTTATCTGCATGGTAGCCACACTCTTTCTCTTTTTGTCTCCATCCCCCAAGTCCCTCCTCCCTCCTCCCCTGCACTCTCTGCACAGTCTGATGACGTCATGAACAGCCGGTATAAATCCAGCCAGTAGGATTACAGCACAGCCTGTGGTGCTGACTTCATCCTCCCTCTTGCTCCTTCTCGCTCCTCGCTTTGCTGCCTCACACACATCCTCACGCGGCCCCTCATTCCTCCACACTACTGCAGACATGGATTCATTCATCGGCACATGGAACCTCAAGACGAGCGAGAAATTTGATGACTACATGAAGGCGCTGGGTAAGTGTGTGTGTTTGTGTGTACAGTATATATATGTGTGTGTGCGCAGGCGTTTGTGCCAGGAGAGGATGCAGTGCTGCCAGTGGTGCGTGTGAGCACATGTGTAAACGTGTGTGAGACAAAGATGAAACCATTAAAGTGTGTTTGTGTTTGAAGTCTGCAGGCAGCTGTTAAGGCAGTGCTGAAAGCAAAAAGGATAAAGGGACGCAACGAAGGGGTAAAGAAGGGAGCAGCCAAGATGGAGAATGGGGGGAAAAAAATAAGGGTGGAAAGAGGAAGAGGGATAGAGAAAGACAGAAGACAGGCGAAGATGAGAATCAGGGGGAGGAAAAAGAGAGTGGGTAGACCGCATGGTCTAAGTGCTGGAGAGGAGGGAGGGGCTGTCTTTAAGTGGAGAGAAAAAAATCAATCCTACTGTGAGAAACTGAATGGCAAGCAGCTGGCATTCACACACACACACACACACACACACTTGAGCGTAATGTGGGTGACCTTGAATGAAAGCTGGTCATTGTTTGGAGCCATGAGAGGAGTTGAGTGTTAACATGGTTCCAATGCCGGAGAGCTAATGGGACGAGAATGTGCAGAAAAAGTGGCCTTCAAAATGTCTCACACACACACTCGCACACAGTTTGGTGTGTGTGTGTGTGTGTGTGTGTGTGTGTGTGTGTGTGTGTGTGTGTGTGTGTGTGTGTGTGTGTGTGTGAGAGAAGGGGGCAGGTGCTCTGACTTTTACAACCGCGAAGAATGCCACTAAATCATTTTTGTGTGTGTGTGTGTGTGTGTGTGTGTGTGTGTGTGTGTGTGTGTGTGTGTGTGTGTGTGTGTGTGTGTGTGTGATTCATGCCCAGTGACCTCAGAGCCATATTAACATCAACCTATCTGCTTTGGTCACCATAGAAACCAGAGACCCTTCAACCTCTAACCCCCCTCTTGATCAATGAGGCGTCCGCATTCACACACACACACACACACAGTGACTTTTTGTTGTTTTGAATGTGGGAAAGTAGCTCTTGTATGGCTCTTGGAGACGAACCAGATTGTCAGCCTGAAAAAAAACTTCTTTGCTTGCAAAGGGTGTGAGCTGCTGTTACCCAATGAAATTAACTCTCTTGATCCCTCACACACACACACACACACACACACACACACACACACACACACACACACACACACACTTGTTGCTTTGAATGTGGAAAAGTAGCTGTTGTGCTGCTCTTTGAGGTGAACCAGATTGTCAGAAAAGAAAAAAATCTGCTTCGGTAGCAAAGGGTGTGAGTCACCAATGAAACCAGTGAAATGAACTCTCCTGATCCCTCGCACACATACACACACCCTTGTACGCAAGCAAGTAATCATGTGCGCACATACAAGTCCGGGCAGGCAATGAGGTCAATGGGACCCTGCAGTGTTTGAAGAACATGTTGCAGGTTTGGGAAGTAGACAAATAGAGATTAGAGAGTGTGTCAGTTGAAGGAGACCTAGAGGGCAAATGCACGGCTACTGCTGTTGACCTTTCTCGTAATGTGGCACTTAATGTCACTCTGGTAATGTTAATGACACAGATGCTTCAGAAATTAGAATATTCAACAGCGTTTTAGCACATTTCAGCACAAAATGAAGACTCAGGATGGCTGTGTTTACTGCTAATTTGCATGCAGCTTGCTAATGTTAGCATGTAGCATGAAGCAGTTTGAAGGAAGGCATGGTCGCGTTGTGCGATCTGTTCATTGATTGAACTTTGCAGATTCACAGAGCTGCCGGCGTGGCTGTAGGCTCTTAGTCGGGTTAGTTTTTTTTTGTGTGTCAAGGCAATAGTATGCAGGATTTGCTCCCCACCACACTGCAACTCACATGTCTTTGTTTTCTACAGGTGTGGGCTTTGCTACTCGTCAGGTGGGCAACATGACCAAGCCCACCACTATCATCTCAATGGATGGCGACAAGGTGACCGTGAAGACCCAAAGCACCATTAAGAACACAGAGCTCTCCTTCAAGATCGGAGAGGAATTTGACGAGACTACTGCTGATGATAGGCATGTTAAGGTGAGAGGTCAAAGGTCAGGTTGCTCACACTGGAGATCATTGAGGAATACCAACACTTACGGGCAAAATCTCCATTTATATTTTATATCTTTGATAAAGAGTGTTTAAGAGGCTTTCTAGTGACTCATCTTCAAAACACACTACACACCTCAAACATGCTGAAGTAGTGATGGTAGTAAGTCCAGTCATGAGGGTGAGTGATGGCTACACAAACAACTGTGATGGTCACAGTTGGGGTTGTGAATGCGATCAAGAGGAGGTTTGTCATAGAGGTCAGAGGGTGAGAGGTGAGGGTCATAGAGGACAGACTGGTCAAAACACGTGACCATAAAATGAGACCTAAAACACAGCAACCTTAAATAAATGTAGTTACATTCAATGGACCTTCATT
This sequence comes from Chaetodon trifasciatus, assembly GCA_037975065.1. Taxonomy (NCBI): domain Eukaryota; kingdom Metazoa; phylum Chordata; class Actinopteri; order Chaetodontiformes; family Chaetodontidae; genus Chaetodon; species Chaetodon trifasciatus. The sequence goes on along the minus strand of JBBMOE010000015.1, from coordinate 4,135,273 downwards.
CGTGAGATGATTAATATGATCTTGTTTGTACACTTGTGTGTAATAAACTCCCTTTCTTTGTCTCTCTGTTGGCTGCAGTCTATTGTAACACTAGAGGATGGGAAGATGGTGCACATACAGAGGTGGGACGGTAAAGAGACCAGTCTGGTCCGGGCAGTCAACGGCAAATCCCTCACACTGGTCAGTGATCACACAACATGCATGCATGTAATACCTGCATGTGTGTGTCGGTTGCATTCTAACTTTTTTTCTTTCTTTCTCCATCACAGACACTCACACTCGGAGATGTCGTTTCCACACGCCACTATGAGAAGGCGGAGTAAAGCCCAACACTGAAACCTCCCTCCAGCATTTACTTGCATCAGCTAAAGCCCTGCAACCCTAACCCCTTAATACCACCTCAACCCAGGCCAGCACCTCGTAGGGCTGCTGCCAGTTCCCCTCAACGTCCCTTCATGCTGTACACTCAGTATTAACATTACTGATGCCTGTGACGTCCCCTTCCTTCCTGTCCTTAGCTTTATACTGTTGTTCCTTCTACTGTAAGAACCATTGAATAAATTCCAATGATTTGTTTTCTTCTTTAAAAATCCAGGTCTGCATATTTCTGTTTTTTTTTTGTTTTGTTTTGTTTTGTTTTTTTTTTTTTTTTAGAAAATGTGTAATGCATGGTGCCTATGATGAACCTGGAAAAATGTTTGAATTTGAAAGTTTGCCTACTGAGACCTGAAAAAATGAAAATTAAAGTGTCTACACTGTTGGACGAAGTGGTAAAACAATCAAGATGCTCTGTGATTTTTTTTTTTTTTTTTTTTCCAGATTTTTAGTGTTCATACATAGTTGTTGGAAGGTCTAGGTACAGAAAGTTTACCCTGGAGACCCACAGTTTCCAAACACTGAAACGAGCAAATATCCTTGAGGGAAATTTCATTTTCGTTATTGTGGAATTTAAGCAATAAAGTGACATAATTTCTTGGCAGCTTCAGCTTAAGGCCACAGCAAAGATTTGAGTTGCTGTTGAGTGAGTGTGGTGGGTCTGCAAGTACTCCAGCCTGAGCCATGGTTACATGTTTAGTCAAAGAAAACAGGAGATCCAAAGAGTGTGACCACAGTTTCCATCTCAGCTGGTTTAACAGGGACTCACAGGAAGGTTAATTATAGCTCCTGCTCCTGTGTGTGTTGCCTTTGCCCTGGCTAGGCGAGGGGAAAGCTTTGTCAAAGGTACTTTTATGTCCTGTACTTTTGCATTAGATGCATGTGAGTGCTTTCTAAATTCGGATCACTCCCTCTCACGGAAGATTGATGTCATGTGCCAGTGACAGACTGCCAACTAGGAGCAGGGTGAAGGGGTGAAAGGGCATCAGGACGATTCAGGCCATCTTCTGCCATCACCTCCTCAAGTTACCCTGAACTGAAATGGTCACAAGAAAAGATGAACCATTCACAATGCAAAAATAGAAATCACGAGTATAGCCTTCTTGTTCTATATCCATATTTATATCCACATTATTGTGATTAGGAGGAAAGTAAAAGCAAGCAAGCACAAAAGTTGAACTTCATATAAATAGTGAAAAGTAATGGATAGATGGTAAAAACATCCAGCTTCTGCCACTCAAAGTGGTCGTAATGTGAAAGACCAAACCTGGTGAGAAAAAGAGACCATGCGTGAACATTGGTAATTCCAGGATTACTGTGTCATGTTTGGATTCACATGTGCGGTGACAGATCCAACGCAGCCATTGTGTGCTGGGGAGCATTTCCATGAAGGTCATCCCACCTGGAGAAGCAGTGTGATGACAGCCCATCTGAATGTTTGGGAATTATATATCTACTGCTCTACATGTGTACTAATTATATTCAGAGAGGTGCAAATTTTACACAATTTACATTTGTGTAAAGTTTGGATCAAAACTCTTGATAATCTGCCTGTTGGAAGGATTTTTTTTCAAAATCCAATGTACAGAGGTTTAAAAGATAGACTGGTTATTCCCTTATGGATGCAGAAACATTACATATTTCAAGGGTATCCTGTTTAAGAAAAAAACTGTGACTGACTGTTCAAATTCTGTGCAATAATGCAACACAACCTCACAATTATGGCTATGGAAGCTCAGGATCATAGTAAATGGTTAACTGGCCATATTCAACTCATCTTGTACATCTATAAAGTCAGAAAATGAAGAGGAGTCTTGAGACTGACCAATGAAGCGGAGTCATTGCTGGTGGAGTTCACTTAAGTTGTGTCAAACCACTGCAGCTGGAAACAATCTATTTCTCCACCATCCAACCAGAAGCTTGGAAACTATCTTTTCTGGCCTGATCTTGTCTTACACTGACAGAAAAAGGAGAAAAAAAAGCCTTTGTCCACTTTGTGTAACTTTCATCTCATGGGACATGACCCAACTGACAGTTCATATTGTGTAAATCCATCAGTCCTCACCTGAGACCCCTTACCTCACTTGAAATCATTAATCTGACCCCAGACCCAACCTGACAATTTCTGTGTGTGTTTCAGTCCCCCAAGGAATTACTTTGACCAACAACATCATGAGCACAAGGTCCAAGAACAAAGACATCAAGAGGTACGTTAGAAATAAAAACACCTTTAATGGAGCCAAGAGTTGACATGCAGGAAAAGGGTTGTGTGTACAGTGAGCAGTTCCCTGCTGGCAAGATACACAAAGACACACGTGTATGTACCCACAAACGCACAATAAGCGGCAGACAACTTCAGGATATCACTGAAGCTTGAGCTTCCTGTCATGCTCACTCGTGCTGCGTTACACATCCTGTTTGTGTTTTACTACTTCCTATATGTGCCAATGTGTGTGTGTGGCTTTCTCTGTGTCAGAATTTTCACATCACCCCCTCAAAGAGTCAGCTTTACTGTCTTCATTTCTACTTAATGGATTTCCCAGAGCATAAGAAATCGGATAGGTGTAAACAATATCTGGATTTCAAGAGGGACAGCAACTTGCTGCCATATTGCTTACACCTATCTGGTTACATGTGACGTGTAAACTTCTCCCTCTGAGCGGGGTGCCAGGGGTTACTTTGGGACAAGTGGGCTCATCACCTGATTTTTGTTTGCCGGACTTTCCCTCTTGACCCATTTTGATTTTTTAAGCTTGACAGGAGGTCTCAATGTGCATCCAATTATATGGAGGGACAGTAATCATAACTTTCCTTAAACGTATTATTGTTTCTATAATAAGCTTTTGTTAATAAAAGACAGACAGCTAGAAGTCAGTCGCTCCGTCTGTTGCTACCCACTTCTCCTTTTTATGTCTGTCTGATATGTGTGTGTGTGTGTGTGTGGCTGTAGATGTGCGTCTGAGCTGTCTGTGGCTGTCTCAGCTGTGTTTGTGTGATTTATGTTTCTTGTGCTTTTTCTTCTTTTTGTCCTCTCTGTCAGAAGAATGGTCACGGCGCCTCCTCTTGGATTTGCATTCGCTACTGCTGCTGCTGCTGCTGTCACTGTCTGACTCCTTCCTTTCCCTCTTCCTCTTCTTCTTCATTTTCTTCTCCTGGAGGATGAACATACAAGAGGAGAACTTGGTTTTTGTGGCAGTTACAGGAATGTGAACAATGCCAATGCAGAAATATGTAGCAGACAACAGTTTAAATACTTGAAAACTCAATCACTAAACAATTATTTTTCATTATATCTGCACAAAGGCATTTCAAACATCACTTGTGACAGTTCCGATGAAGATGTCTTGTGTCTTTCAGTGTAAGCAACCATGGAGCAACTGTCATACCGAGACGTGTGGGTTGTTGCATCAGATGACTCACAGACACAAAAAGGAAGGTGGAGGAGAGCCAGAAAAAATGAAGTGAGAGCCATGCAAGAAAACACATATTCACCTTCTTTTTCTTCTTCTTTTTGTCTGAGTTTCGCTGTGGCGCAACTGCGGAGGTCTGCTGCTGTTGTGGCTCTTCATCACCATCTTCAGGCAAAAGAGCGTACTGCAAACCCGGTGCTGAGAAACAGTCCTTTGTAAAGTGACCTGAGGAAGGTGTTGATTTATTAGAACTGATGCTGTAGAAAGTTGTCCGAAATAAAATCAGCCTCTGTATTCTGTTCTTTTAAGATATGACTATGTTGTCGTACCCTTGCAGCCGCACTTTGAGCACGTTGTGTTGAGTACAGCCTCCAGTGTGATCCTGTTGCCTGTGTGATCTCTGAACTTGCTACGTCGCCTTGAATCCTGCCTACAAATCACACACAGACAATGTTGACACTAACCTGTCCATACAACCATGCAGAGACACACACACGAAATAAAAAAAGCACTTACTCTGCCATGACATTGTTTGGGTCCAAGTCCCGCCCTGTTCCCTGATTGACAGCTTTCATTGAGAAGGACAACTTCACCTTGTCACCCTGGATCTGAGAGACAGGGGACATACCTTCACTCATCATGCTCACTTTACAAACACTACAGAGTGTGTTTGTCTGTGTGTGTGTGTGTGTGTGTGTGTGTGTGTGTGTGTGTGTGTGTGTGCGTGGGATTACCTCTCTCCCAATGACTTTAATCCACACCTGCTCCCCCACATCAACGATCTCTGAGGCATTCTCAACCCGTGAGGCTGACATCTCACTCACATGTACCAGGCCTGTATGTGTCAGGGAGAAAGTACAGACATCAACCTAAAGAGTAGATAAAATGCTGAGCAGAAGGATTTAGACACACAAATGTGTCTTTGCTGTGGTCACGATGTAATATATGCCTGAATTTCAACAAGATTCAAACATTCTGTTTTCTGATTAGAAATCTTTATGACTTAATTGCTGTTGTCAGACTATTAACTAGAATTAGTTACACTAACTAATGTATGTTTTCATGTCACATACATTCTGAATTCCCATCACTTACTCCAAATTTAAGCCCGGTATAGCCTAAATGAAATAACATTAACTCAGATTTTTTTTTCTTTTGTAACAAAACAAAATAAAGATCAGGATTTGAACACTATGCTTCAGATGCTGAGTCCATCACACTAAACTCTGCTCAGTTCGCCCTCCAGTGGTGAAAATAGGCAGCTGGTGTTTGACATGCAGGTCAAAGACAACTGTGCCTCATCAAAAAACTAACCCTAGTGTAAATATAGATATGAGGCTTCACCAGTTTCTTTACCATGAAGTCAAGGTGTAGGTAGATTCAAAATGAATCTTAACAATGGTTGTGCTACTTATAAAAAATATGTGATTGCACTGTAATATTTTCTCCTTCACATCGCCTGACATATGCTGTGTCATGTCCTCAAATTGCAGGATGCTGGCTACCTTCCTGTCCCTTAAACAAAAACAATAACAAAGCAAAACTCATAATCATCCAACCATTTAACCAACCTTCCTTCTTGTATCCTGGCAGTCTGACAAAGGCTCCATAGACCTGCACAGAGACCACCTCTCCCTTGGCAATGCTGTACATGGGTGGCAGACCATCCAGCCCAGCGGGCTCTTTTGCTGGGTCATCACTGTCAGACATGGTCACTGCTGAGATGCACCAGAGGTATCAATTTAGAAGACTGATAATGGAACATATTCATTAATTGCAATATTATAAAAATAAAAGAGAAAGTCCTGTTTTTGAGGCTGACATTAAAGGCCATTTTTGTCCAAAGGAAATTCTGTAGATGACTTCAAATATCAGGTGTAACAGGGGCAACAGTTACAGAAAAGACTTGTAACATCAGTGTCTACTTTGAGTAACGATTCCTCTACGCTGATTTATTTGTTTTTAATGTATGTGTTGTGTATGTATGTGCATTTGGCTAAGATCAGATTAAAAGGGTGGATATAAAGACCTGGCGACCATAAACGCACCTCAACGGCGTATAGTTTAGCTCAGGTTAAAAAATTGTTAATTTCCAGCGGTTGGCACAGTTAAATTCCTGTTCGAACGCCAAACTACTGTAATTTCTCGTCTCTTCCACAGTGTTTTAGCTCCATTTAATTTTATTCTTGCTCAGGTGCAACTGAGTCCTCTCACGTAGGGATAAAATAATTGCTGGTTCGCGTGACTTCATGTGTAAGAGATTCAGAGACTAAAACGTGTACAAAAGCTCTTCGATAGAGAATAAAAAAACAAATCTGCTGTAACAGATCGGCATTGCTTGAAGTAGCAGTGAAGCTAACGTTAGCTAGCTCCAATAAATCATCGTCCTCTACCTGTCTAACCTAGTTAACCCAATAAAAACAATGAAACCCATGCATAAGAATATATACAGACAATACATAGTGTAGCGTTAATTTGGGAGAAAATATATTTGAAAAATATATTGTTACCTTTCGTTTTAGCAAAGTTGCTTGACTTTTACTTCCGGTGCATATACGCGTATCAACAATCCATGTAACCAATCATTGTAGTCGGTGCGAACCTCGACCAATCACCCGCCTTATACCCAACGGAAGTACTCCTCCTGTGTTCTTCGTTGGTGCTGAACGGTCGACGTTCTTGTATGAAAGGCGTCCATTCATTTTTGTAAATTATAGCTTTAATATTCATCACTTTTGCTGTTTTTTAATTTACTAAGCCGCGATGATTGAACCCAAGAAGAGAGTGGCGGACATGGCGGTGGTTCCTGCCGCCGTGAAGCGGCCCCGGACGGAGCTGGTGGCGGCGGCACAGTCTCAACAACTCGTGGCCATGGTACGGAGAGTACTACTCTATGTACTGTATATACTGGTGACTAGAAAAGTACATACACCGTGATTCATAACAACACATTTACCCAACGCCTTTTTAAGTATGCCAGTTGGACTACATATTGTTTTTAGGTGCTTAAACAGGACTAGGTTACCAGTTAAGCCGATAAGCGGGAAAAGAAAATTACAACGTTAACTCAAAAGCAGGAAATATCGTGATGTGTTGAATTCACATTCAGCTATGCTCAGCTAAGACCACAAAATGCATTGGTGTTTAGACTTTATGTCTATAATGTTGATTATCTGCTGGGAATTTGGCATTTCACATTATTTCTGCAAGACTCGAAAACGCGGTTTGCAGTCCAGTGTAACGAACAACTACTGGATATTAAAGCTGAATGTGTGACACACTTATGATGTTGAGAGAAGGTCCTCTTGGTATTGTACTACACACTCAGTTGCCAGGTTAGTAGGTACATCTAGCTAAAATGAATGCTACCAAATGCAGCGCTCTTGTAATAGTTTATAATGTTCAACTTTGTTGAAACATTTTTAAAGAGTATTTTATTCAGTTTTGCATGACTTTATTGTGATTGCTCTAATGCATACATTCATCTAACAATTCACTCAGCCCTGACCAGAGAGTCAGACAGCCATTATGACCTGTGATGTGTCTCCCATAGGGCCCCCCGCGCAGCTCCAGCCTGCAGGCCCCCATTATGCTGATGTCTGGCCATGAGGGCGAAGTCTACTGCTGCAAGTTTCACCCCAACGGAGCCACGCTGGCCTCCTCAGGATTTGATAGGCTCATATGTAAGACATCAACAATTGAACTAATGTAAACAGTGGACAGTCCTGCAGTTCACACATCTTTGTTAAAATGTATTCATACTCCCAGATTCTGTGAATAACCTGAACGCTGTGTTTCTTTGCTGCAGTGATGTGGAATGTGTATGGAGATTGTGACAATTATGCCACTCTGAAGGGCCACAGTGGAGCAGTGATGGAGCTGCACTACAACACAGATGGCAGGTATGAACATTGAGAAAGTATGGTAGTTGTGCTCAGGTATGAAATGAACTGTATTAACAAAGTGTATAGCATAAACTTGCCGTCGTGAGTGAACAAATGAAAGGTGGTTTGTTCTTGATTCAGTGAGTCAATACTTTAAAAAATGTATTTGTGTTATTTTGATGTTGGGGCTTGTCACAAGGGTGAGTCCATGGGTAGAGTGTGAGTGTATTTAGAGGCAGCAATCTGTATACAGTTTGTGTTCAGTCATATTCCAACAAACAATTAAATTATTAGTAACAAAATCCTTGAAATTTTTAGAGTCTTAGTGTCTAGAAAAGGATGACCACCTGTGTCTTCTCACTGCATTCCAGCATGCTGTTTTCGGCTAGCACAGACAAGACTGTCGGTGTGTGGGACAGTGAGACGGGCGAGAGGGTCAAGCGCCTGAAGGGCCACACCTCCTTCGTTAACACCTGCTACCCGGCCCGCCGAGGGCCTCAGCTCATCTGCACCGGCAGCGATGACGGGACAGTCAAGGTGAGATTTCCAGCTGATGATTAAATTAACTGACCTGTGTTGACATGGCATGATGTTAATTGAATTTATGATCATACATCATTGGGTTCAACATACTCACTAGTGTCAATAACAGACAGTGTTTTGTAAAACGAGTATCTTTTTACTGATTCATCTCAAACACTCTAGTTCTTGGTCTGATCAGGCTCTTGTTCATCTTTCTCTTCATGTTTGTCACCTCGGTAGCTGTGGGACATTCGTAAGAAAGGGGCGATCCACACTTTCCAGAACACCTACCAGGTGCTGGCTGTGACATTCAATGACACCAGCGACCAGATCCTGTCAGGAGGCATCGACAATGACATCAAGGTACTGTGCTCCACCACCTTGACTGTTGAGTATCATGTGATACACAGCGGCGCATCCAGCTAGCTGTGGCAGGAGTGTCTAACAAGCATGTAAATTTGGCAGGCACTTCTTATCTGCAACAATATAAGTGACGTGTGTGTTTAATAATGTATGGCTTTTGAAAAACAAATATAATACATGGCTCAAGAGAGAGGCAGACCCCAGTTGTGCTGAGTGGAGGCTTTACACCAAAATGTTTTGATGTTGACAGCACAGCGGCCAGGACCAATGACATTACCACTTCACAGCCGAGTTTAAACTACTTTAAAAGTAATATGGAAAAGTTTTAAAAATTAATTGGTAAAAGTTTGTGGGGACCCAGGTCCTAAAAAATTACTTTCTTTCAAATTGATTGATAGAATTGTGTAGCAACCTTTGGAGCTGCTCTATTTCTTTATGCTATTTATTCATATGGCTCTCCAAATATCCACAGATATTCAAGATAGCAAGACCTGCGTGTTCAAATTGAACTTTATTGTCCAAAAAATGAAATGTATTTGGTCAAAAACACAAAGAAGCGGTACAAAAACACACGAAGTAAGCAAACAATAAAAGAAGCAACACCAGAAGAAGTCTCGGGATCTTGTGCTGTGTGTGTTTTCCCACCCTTAGTGTTTGTTTATTTCCCTAATTACCTGCCCTCACTGGCTAAAAAACACACCCTCCTCTAATCCACTTACACCCACACACAAAAAAAGTATCAGTTATGACCATGAAAGTTATTTTGAAAGAGTAAAAAAAAAAAAAATCTACAGCAGTGAGAATAAAGACAAATTAGATTATTACAAACAGTGCCGGCAGCTCTTCTTACAGCTTACAAGAACCGCTATGGATATTAAACTCTATGAAAGCGGTGGGAACAAAGCACTGCTCACATGTGTTTGTGGAGGCGATGAGTTCAGTCATTAAGAAGCCACACACTAATATGTGTTGTTGAAACATATTGCATTTACCATTTGGGTGTGAGCAAAATAAGGTTCTTAAGCACAGTATTTAGCCCATTGTCAAGTGTGCTGTGCAGCTGCCTCCCTCAGGTTCTGCTAATCCCATAAAGTGGTGAATTCCTGCTTCATCCTCCTCACTCTTGCATCTTTTATAACGATGTTGAAAAATAACACTTGAGTTTTGTCCTCATTCTGCTACCTACCTCTTCCACAGATGTTGCTGCAGGCCCCTTTGTGATTTTTGATGTGTCGTGTTGTTCATGTGCTGTTAGAACATCGTTTTTTTGTTTTTCCCCAGAGCTCCAACTGCAATCATGACAGCTTCCTCCTGGCCTGTGGAAACTGCTCCAGCTCAAGCCTACTCTTTGCTCTTCACATGTAGGCCTACATACTGTCTGTCCTTTTGTATAAACCCTGTCAAAAGCTGTTTTTTGTGTGTCTGTGTGTGTGTTGTGCAGGTGTGGGACCTGAGGCAGAACAAGCTCATTTACAATATGCATGGCCATGGTGACTCAGTGACTGGACTCAGCCTGAGCTCTGAGGGATCTTACCTTCTCTCAAACTCCATGGACAACACAGGTAGGATGTTTGTGTGCATTTTTAGAGAATACAAAATTGCCTTTTCTTGGGTCATTCAAATCTTCTATGACTGAATCCTTGTGTGTATCTCTGTAGTGCGTATTTGGGATGTTCGGCCTTTCGCACCCAAGGAGAGATGTGTGAAGATTTTCCAGGGCAACGTTCACAACTTTGAAAAGGTGATAAATAACTCTCTGCCCCTTTTTGTACTTTGTGTAATTTCACTAACGAAACTGTAATGAAATATGTTCGTCAACAAGCCTTTTTCTGTACACGGCAATGACGAGACGGCATCGACATCTTTGAACACTGAGACTATTTTAACGTGCAACATTGTTATTTTTTCTTCAAGCAGCACTTCCGTTTAATGTGCTGCATGCATCTCATCAGGACTACAGCGGCACCACACAATGAGCACAGTCAGGGCTCAGAGTCATTTTCATCAACTGTTTTACAAAAAGTAAATTATAATTAACAATGACAGCAGCAGAGCTCGGGAGAAAGAAATGAGGTGATATTTGGAGCCATTTTTGTTACAATGAGGGCGAGAGCTACTGAATAGATTGCTTTATCAGAAGGGAAGCGATGTGGCCATGAAATAGCTGGTAAGAATACAACAAACCTGAAGAGACGCATTTAGGCTCACCACAAAGAAATTGCTCTCCGCTGGTGCCTGTAGCCTGGTGTCTTTACCAGAGTGTCAAATACAGACGCTTTGTCTCATACGGACGCACAAGGTGCCTTTTAGCATCTGTATGAGACACACCGGGCTTCCACCTAACTTCACTGGAAGCCCATCCTCACTCAGCAAGACGATGTATATAAATAAAGTTTGCAAATGGAGGAAGGTGGGGGTGGACGGATGGGTCAAACAATTGTGTGACTTTCACCCAGAAGATCAGAAGCGTCTGTATTTGACGCTGTGCGACAGGTTGGAATCTTGGACTTGCAGCTTGGCGTTGTGTCACAGATTCCCTTTTCCTAAAACCACATCAAAACATGTCACCCCTTCACATGCAGTCATCATCACTTGGTGCCTTCATCCTGTGAACTGATACAGCCAATGCCTTTTTCCATAAGTGACAAACAGCTGCAGTCCTGCTGGTGGTGTTTACGCCTGGTGTCGACTGTGGTTGCATGCCTTTCATCCTCTCCTCACTCTCTGCTGTCCGTTCTAGTAAAGAAGTTCATCTTTCCTCTTATTACTGTAACAGTAGCTCACATGTAGAATGACTTTGTTGTATTGCTAATGCAGTTTCTAACTATCTGCTCCCGTCTCTCAGAATTTGCTGAGGTGCTCCTGGTCTACTGACGGCAGTAAGATAGCTGCAGGCTCAGCTGACAGGTGAGAGGCAACAAAACACATAAAAAACAAACTTGCATACCAACATGTAAACAAATGTACAAGTATCCCTATATACACACTCATATACTGTACATATTCATCATAACCTAATTTGTTGAATTAAACATGCATTTTAAGAACTAAACATTAATTTAACCCACTGAGTTTGTGTCCAGATTTTTAATGCTTTAACACCTTATTTAGAAAGTATATTATTACAGAAGTCCCCGTATCCCTCTTAAGTTGCAAGCTCGCTGTTATCTCGATGCGTTTTGTACCTCTTTCGATTGATTTTCTATCTTAATCCACCAACAACAGAATAATTTGAAAAAATACAGAGCACAAAATGTATCACAACAAATATCCTTCAGTCTCATGTGTCTCAGCTTTGCATCGTCACTCCAGCTATTCTCTTCATCTGTGTTTATAGATTTGTGTACATCTGGGACACCACATCACGTAGGATCCTGTACAAGCTGCCGGGCCACGCCGGCTCTGTCAATGAAGTGGCCTTCCACCCAGAGGAGCCTATAGGTGAGCGCAACAACAGCTTTAGTCTCAGAGTGCACACTGTTAAATATACAAGAAGAATGGAATAGTACATGTTATATATAATAACAATAAGCTTTTCCTCTTTGTCCCTCCACAGTGCTGTCTGGCTCCAGTGATAAACGACTCTACATGGGAGAAATTCAGTAGCGTGTGTTTGTGTGTGTGTGTGTGTGTGTACGTGTGTGTACGTGTGTGTGTGTGTGTGTGTGTACGTACGTGTGTGTTTGTTTGTGTGTGCGCATGCGCGATTGTGTGTGTCCTGCCTATGGGTGGTGTTCAGCAGTGGGTTAGTCTGTAATTTCATGTGCTCCAGCTTGTCACAGAACAACCTCAGGACATGTGTTTGAAGTTTATTACGCTCAGTCACAACAACTTCCACAGTGACTTGGTTTTTTATTCTGATTTCTTTCTTTTTAATAAACTTCTGTATTCTGTAAAAAAAAACGACTTTGTGGATTGTTTTGTCACTGTGGCACTTTGCTGTTTATGTGCAGATTAAAGATCCATCCACTTTCAAAGAAAACGTTGTACCTCTGATTCTACTACATTATATGACAGTTGTGTTAGCTATTTACTTTGGGCAAGAGGTGCACTTCAAACTAAGCAGCAGGTTATGGAGTGCTTGTTACAGGTGGACACATTAATACTGACAAACTTTGATACAAAGACGTGGGCGAAATGTAAGAAAAGACTGGTTCTGTGGAAGTCACGTGTGGACTGGAAGTCCAGATCTGCCCTGAACCTCGCAGTTATTTGTATTTATGGGAATATGAATGTGCAAAACAGGAATTGATTGAGCAGAACTGTCAAGGTGAGCAGTAAAATCAGCCTTTTTAGCATTTTTCAGACAGCAAATCACAAGGAAAACTAAACCCATCTCAGCTGGTCCTCGGCCATCTGGACCATCCTCTCTGGTGTGGTCTCTGGTAGGAGGCTTCTGAAAGGAAATGATGCACTATTAATTCGCTTAATTCCCATAAACCATTGCTTGCATTGGGCCATTGCTAAGAATAAGCACTATTAATTTTTTAATATAATAATAATAATAATAAAAACACTATTTATAGCACCTTTCTTAAAAGAATTGCAGTTCGAAGTGCTTTACAACAAAGAAATCATATGCACCAAGTGCTTCACATAGAAAAGACAGAATGGACATAAAAACGGATAAAAACTCATTTAAGATAACTCGACGAAAAAAATGCTTTTAGGCATTTATGTCTTAAATAATGCTAAAACAGTTTCATTGGTGTGTCTTTTTCCAGCTTGCCTCTTTAAGTGCAGGACTTGAGGTTTTTCAACCTCTGGATTAGTCTAATCGGGTCAGTTTAATTAGCACTATATGAATTACTGGCATGTGACTGCAAGTGTTTTTTCCTCTCCTGTCTAATTACACAATGAACACGGGTTTACTTTGCTAAGTAGGGCTTTGATTTCGGGTCACTTCATCTATTAAGATGAAACATGCTTGAGTTATGCTCTGCAGTGAGGTGAGGCAAGCTCTAAAAGAGAATTCAGAGGGATTTGCATAAGGTAATCAGAAATAAGAAATGCGTTTAAAACACGATAAAAGGGGAAACAGATACCGTGCAGTCACCGCACAGTTCAAGGTGAACGTCCTTGTTCAGTCACCTTTATTCGAGGAGCAGATTCGGTTGTAGTAAACTGATCTAACATGCAATGGCTGTGTTTGGCATTGATTGTCATATGGCCTTGCGATAACCACCTACACTGTCATTATCTGCTTTTCCATCAGTGAAAGCTGACTGAACTGCTGTGAAGCTCACTTTGTTACACTGTGTCACTGCTCATGATGCGGCGAAGAGATGAAACAAGGCTGTTAATTGTGTTTATTTCCGCTCTGAATGGCCGCGGGTCGCAACGCTCTCTCCTCGGCTGTCTGACCCTCCTCTTCCAACATCGCGAGCCCCCGTTTCTTTTGTGCTCCTTCCGACCGCCTCGCGGGGCTGCTGCTCGGCCGCGCGCACGCACGCGGGGCTGCAGAATCCATGCAGCTCCTCCTCGAGGGGGTCGCGGTGACTGAGAGCCCCCACCCCCTCGTCTCTCCCTCTCCCTCTCTCTCTCTCCCCCGGCTCCTCCTGCGCCCGCCCCGGCACCGATTGTTGACAAAAGACGCTGCGAGACGGAGCGAAGGAGTCCAGACCCCGTTACTGGTGAGCGGATCCGCCCGTTAACTTGACTGCGTTGCCCGAGGAGTCAGGGGAGAAGAAGATCGGGACGACGGGGGTCGTGGGGAACGAGGACCCTCCCGTTCCTAGAAAACCGTGAGTCACAGCAGGCTGCTTTGTGTCCGAAGCGGTTTGCATGTAGCCAAACGTTAGCCGTAGTAACACTGCGGGGTCGGTCCCCTCCTCCCCACCGCCCCCGTGTGATTCGGTATCATATGATGCTCATTTCTGTCTGTAGCCGGGGGCAGATTATGACAGCTTTCCGTCTTTCTTTGTGTCTTTGTGTGTCCCCTTTCCGGAAGGTGTGGCCGAGGTGATTCGGTTGTCGGTGGTGGTCGGACCGCAGCAGGCCGGCGTGAAGTGGACCCCCCCCCCTCCACGTCCTCCTCCCCCCTCTCCTTCCTGAAAACCACCCCACGATTGGTATTTACCGACAAAAGCAGCGGCAAAGATGGGTCACTCACTGTGAGTGGAAGCGCCAGACCAGCGTTACAGGAGGAGGCGGCGGCCTTGGGGGAATTCAGCCGGGAATGGTGTGAGCTGAGACGGCCAGGCAGTCTGGATCTGACCGGGGACCCGTCATTCCCCCGGAGCCTGCGCGGCTCCAAGCCGCGTCCTGAGCCCTCCAAGATGGGGAAGTGCGAGGGGAGATGCACGCTGCTTGTGATATGTTCACTGCAGTTGGTGAGTGTGTATGCACTGTGTGTGTGTGTGTCTGTGTATGTGTGTGTGTTTGTGTTTGTGCGCGGCCAAAGCTGCCTGCACACACTCGACATGAAGATATAATTAGAGCAGCGTGCTACAGACACGCACACTGTAATCAGACATTTTTGTCCAGCCTCTGTGTACAGTCACACTATAAAAGCTTTGAGCTGCAGCTGCCAGAGTGCCATGCCACATTACAGATGAGGGTGTGTGTGTGTCTCTTTGAAGCAGTGGGAGCAGTCAGGGGGGCGCTTTGGTGTCAGGGTGGTCTGCAATGTCTGTAGAGAGAGGGGTGATAGCCCCATTCTGGCAGAACCATGAGAATGTTAAGCACAAGGGGGACAAGGAGGCCCTGTTCACCATCTGGTCTCCATTCTGGAGTTAAAGTTAGCGCTTCCCTGTGCCTGCAAATAGCTCAAGACTATTCCTCCAAAATGTAATAAGTGTGTAATATGAGTCAGTATCAGCTGCTCCTGTAGTGAGCATGGTGCAGGCATGGACAGCAGCAGTGTGAGGGCTTGTTGTCCCGGCTATTGTTTACAGGGCGCGAGTTGATGTGTGGCAGGGGGATCCGGCCCATAGATTCTCATTAGTTTGGGGGAGCTTTTCGGGGGGTGCTCCTCTTTTACAGTCACTGGACTGGCTGGTGCTCCAGGCAGTTACCATGGAAACAACTGCGGCAGACCTGTGTATGTGTCCCTGTCACTGTGTGTGTGTGTGTGCGTGTGTGTGTGTGTTTGAAACCATGATTACTTGTGTGTGCTGTGTTTCTGTGTGTGTTGTATTTGCATATGTCCTCAGTGGTGTGTGTTAGTATGAATTTGTCTTTTCCCTGACTATGTGTGTGTGTGTGTGTGTGTGTGTGTGTGTGTGACCCCCTCCCCCTATCCCCTAGGTGGCAGCCCTTCAGAGGCAGGTGTTTGATTTCCTGGGCTACCAATGGGCTCCCATCTTGGCCAACTTCCTGCACATTATGGCCGTCATCCTGGGCATGTTCGGCACCGTGCAGTTTCGCTTCAGATACCTCATCTTTGTGAGTATATTCCCCAGCAGCTCCTGTTTACTTTGAACTGGTAAAGCATGCATGCGTGCAGAAACTGATCTCTGTATGTGTTTGGCAGTATGCAGTATGGCTGGTCCTTTGGGTGGGTTGGAACTCATTCATTATCTGCTTCTACCTGGAGGTTGGAAACCTGTCTCAGGTAAGTTCTCTGTGTTTATACTTGTGGTTGTATGTGATGCCGTTAACGACTGATATTTACTGTAATTAGACACTTTCTTCTTCTTCTGTCTTTAGTCATTGCTGTGTTGAGTTACACCCTGACAGTTAATTGTTTAATTCACCGGTCCCAAACTTCTGTCTGTTTGCAACGGCTTGTAACAGTCTGCTTGTTGTTACCAGTTTATCCTAGGAGTGATTATTCTCTCTCCACTTGTTTCATTTGAATGTTTTTAAATATCTCAAAGGACCAGTGTGTAAGATTTGAGGCAGATCTATTTGCAGAATAGAAGACCTATCTTATAATACTCACAAGTATGTTTTCATTTTTGTATAATCACCCCCTGAAAATAAGAATAGTCATGTTTTCATCACCTCAGAATGAGCTCTTTGTATCTCTCTTCTGCAGAGTCCGCCATATTTCACTCCTTTAAGATGTAAAATTATCCAGTGGTTCATACGAAAAATGCAAAAATGTGAAAGATTGAGCCCTACTGTTGTGTAGCAGAAACCTGTTTTTTTTTTTACTTTCTTATCTCTTTAACCATCTTGCATGGTGGCCCCTGAGATTTAAATTTGTGACCTTTAAGTGGACTCCTGACTCCCAGGTTGGGAACCCATGGTTTAAGTCATGCATCATGCAAAAAAGTCAAATATTCTCTGGTTCCAGCCTCTTAAATCTGAGGATCTCATTGTGCTTGTGCTGAACACTCAGCACTATTTTCTGACATTTTGTAGACTAATCGGTAAATCAAACACGTAATTGACTGAGAAATCAGCAATGAGAATAATCGCCCCACTTGTGTGTGTGTGTGTGTGTGTTCAGGACAGGGATTTTCTCATGACGTTCAACACATCCCTTCATCGCTCATGGTGGATGGAACATGGTCCTGGTTGCCTGGTAACGCCGGTGCTAGACTCTCACATGGCCCCTGATGACCACCATGTCATCACTGTGTCTGGGTGTCTCCTTGACTACCAGTACATAGAGGTGTTGAGTTCAGCTATTCAGATCCTATTGGCTGTACGTATCTAACACACACACACACACACAGAAATGATCATACATTGTGTTTGTTACACTGTTACAAAACATTATTTTGCCTTGTAGTTTGCTGGCCCTGAACTTTCTGTTGAAACCTGTTCAGTGAGAGACAGGACACACATTCATATGCCAGCAGTGACTCAGCCTGTACAACAACAGTCACCTAATTTCTGACCATCTCTTCCCTAACAGCTCTTTGGCTTTGTGTACGCCTGCTACGTGAGCAAAGTCTTCCAGGATGACGAGGACAGCTGTGAGTGCTTTTGTCTTCTTGTTGATCCTCCTCCATAACCTTGTTGGGCAGATTAGATTTACTTATGTCATACCATGGAGAGGGCTCCTGTGTTAGTGATCCAGGGCTTTGGATGTGAGCATTCATTGTTTTCTCCTGCCTGACTCATGCTGAGCAGTATCACTGCAGAGGATTCCCTCTGGGCGATCTGAGCGCTCCATCTGTGGGGAGTATTAAAGAAGTCTGCCGGAATATTCCCACCGTCAGAGTGTCCGTCTGTCTGCTGGCTAGTGCTTGTCTGCCGGTTTGGGTGTGCCATCTGTGTTTCTGACTAGTACTGCTCCTTACATGCCTCTCGTGAGCGGAGGAAATTAAGTCCTAGAGTTACAGTATGACACCAAAAGGTTGAGTTGGCGTTAAAGAAAGTGTCACACTGTAGTAACAGCATGCTATGTTCTAATATTATACATGTCATAACATAGTGTTGATGAAATAACAGTGACGTCTAATGTAAATGCTTTTGACGGATTGATCATATTTTCCAACTGATACTGGGTTTTTCTCGCCATTACCATTATCATAGACATTTTTACAAGCATCCATTAAACTTGTTTTTATATGGAATTGTGACCAACGTATGTACTGAGAAGGACATTTAATGGCTAAAAAATAAACTTGTCAGGGTTCTCTGGACAAACTACAACCCTGATTCCAAAAAAGCTGGGACACTGTGTAACACCTATAGATATGAACCTAAATATACAATCATGTGTTCACAAAGTGGTGAACCTCGCTCCATCCTTACTTGTGAACGACTGAGCCTTTCCAGGACGCCCCTCTCATACCCAATCATGATACTCTCACCTGTTACCAATGAACCTGTTTACCTGTGGAATGATCCAAACAGGTGTTTTTGGAGTATTCCACTACTTTCCCAGTCTTTAGTTGCTCCTGTCCCACCTCAGAATAATTTACAAAAATTAATGAAGCTGATGAGGTAACCCATTAACCTCCTAAGACCCGAA
>JBBMOE010000015.1:3959873-4116445 GCA_037975065.1 Chaetodon trifasciatus | reverse complement strand
TATATAAATAGATAATATATTATATAGATTATTATTATTATTAGCAGTATAATGTCCTTGTATGTGGACACTAGGCCCTGGTAGTGCAAAATTGTTGTCTAGACCACAATACTAAGTCTAGACAACCCAAAATGTGATGTCCACATGTGTGGATGTCAGGTCCTAGGAGGTCAAATATATTGTGTTTGCACTGTTTTCAGTTGAGTGTGTGTCAAAAACGATTAGCAAATGAACACATTCTACTTCATCTATGTCTCACTCTGCACTTCTTTTGGTATCGGGTTTATATGTACCAGAATATGTTTCTAACTCAAACTGAACTCAACATATACCCCTGATAACAATATACCAAATTTAATTGAAATGTCAGATCTTGCCTCTTGAGAAAACAGATCCCTAACTTGCACTGATGTAGACAATCAGGGTGGGACTGTTTTCTTTTTCAGCTGGCACCACATACGTTTTATCCTCTGAATCGACCGAGAAAGAGTAGAACAATGTATCAGTGACATAGAGGCAGTGAGATAGATGATGTATCAGAGCGCCTCTGCAGTCTGATGCCACAGTGGGTGTTATAAAGGTATTCTGAGAGCACCATCATACCATCTGATGCCTTAATAGATTTTCATGTCAAAATAGAATCTGATCTTGAAACGCAAAACTTGGTTGAAAAAAAAAAAGATACAGATTTAAGGGAAAGTGAAATGATGTCATCTCTTCTTTCTCTCACTCCTGAAGTTGATTTCATTGGTGGCTTTGACTCATATGGCTACCAGCCTCCTCAGAAGTCCTCTCATCTGCAGCTGCAGCCTCTTTACACGTGAGTGACAAATACATATTCATTAATTTCTTCTTTTTGGTCTCACTGTTGAAAATGGGGGTACTCCAGTGATTTAGTGTTCATATTAAAAAGTTTGGGACCTCACAGGAAAAGTTTAAGGCTGAGATCACGTAACTTTTGGACTCTTGTGTGGGTCGGGCACTGGGAATGCTGCGTCCTGCATTTCCCATGATGCAACTCAACAGCATCTTTAAAGCTCCACATCTTTTGGTTTGCATGATTCCTGTTAAAATGTTAAGTCTCAAGCCCAAAATAACCCTGATGATGTCATTGGGGTTATCTCAGCCCTTATGACATCATTCAGACTTTGGAAAGTTCCCTGCAGAGTCAAAGACAACAATGTGCAACTGTTTTCTCAGGTCTTCGTGACCAGTAAACCGAGCCCCATGTGTAAAATCAATGGAGTGACCCTTTCATGTAATTATATCAAAGTGTATAAACTATACTGTAACAATGACTTCACACTAATATTCCACTATCATTCTGAATATGACAATATTCTGAACTTGAGGTCATGTAAATAGCATCTTCTGGTTGGATTTTCTGAATTCAGTCTTATTCCAAATGAATAATGTAGAATATGCTGATGTTGTTTTTAGAATTCTTTGGAATACAGCACATGCAGAATACGCGTCAGTCACAGTTTGCGACACACAGCCTCTTGCCTGTTTAAAGGCAGCTCTGTGCATTGCCTAGCAAACAGTCTGCAAGATTTGGGTATAGATGCATGCACAAAAGAAAAGCAAGCATTTCTAGTCTGAAGGAGAAACACACCTCCTTTTAAACATTCAGAAGAGACTTGGAGATCAACAGGTTTTCTTTTTTTATATGCACAAATATTTCAACACCAGCCTTTTGAAGGAAGTGGTGTTCAGTAATCTGAGTACGCCTGCATGAAAATTGGAATATTAGTGGAATATTCATTTTCATTAACTATGTAAATCTCTTAGTTAGAATATTGTCTTTTTGTAAATGTAATCACTGATGAATTCCCCTAATCTCATCCCCTCTCCTTCCCAGGGCTGGTTAACAGTTGGTAGCGCCCCCCTTCAGGCCAAACCCTGACAGTGTCACTGTGGATGGAAAGTGGCAGTTGCCTTGATTACACTCACTCTGTGTGTCACAGTTTACCCAAGGAATGGACTCACCCCACCCAGAAGGAGAGATGTCTGTGCGTGTGTGCGTGTGCGCTTGTGTCCGAGAAAGAGAAACACAACCCTGAATAGAATGTACAGAGCTCAGGGAAGAACCAGCATGCCAGGTGGTGTGATGAGATGAAGATGAAGGAGGAGGAGAGATGCGGAGAACAAGAGCTGGGGAAACCTCTGTCAAATCACCGATGACACACTTCACTTAACTGCCAGCTCTCAACACTCCCACAAGTGTATGTGTGTGTGTGTGTGAGTGTGTGTGTGTGTGTGAGAGGGAGAGATTGCGTAACTCCACGGGACTAGCTGGTGCTTCGTGGTTGCACCCTGGACTCTCGGTGTGTCCCTGTGCATTTTTTTTTTGGGAGGGGGTTCTCGTGTGTGTGGGGGTGGGGTCACATAACGAATAAAAAGAGGCACAGCTCATACCTGTTGTCGTTTTAGAATGTGGTGACGTCAAACTAGAGCAGTCTTACGATTCCCATTCCCAAAGCCGTCTTTCCTCTCCTCCAATGCTGTTAACACCACTGTTGACATTCGAGCGTTTTACATTACAGCTCTGGCCTGCTGAGGTAGTAACACAGAGCTGGTGGAGCAGAAAAGATGAACTTCTTAAAGGATCAGGCTGGCAATATTTTGTATATTTTATTACTGACCAAACCAACAATACGCTCATCCATCTCTCAATACTTTTGTTCCAAGTGACCTAAATCTTAAAATAAAGGGGTCGTGGAAATGTGCTTACATTCTTAAAAAAGGCTAAATTATTTCTGTAAACAACTGGACACTGTTATATTTAAATATCTCTCAAACAGCACTATTTTGGGGGCTATTTTCAGCTGTGCATGTGCTGCACTAATGAGTATTTACAGCAGCAGGACGGCGTATGTGGGATCATCTCAAAATAAACTACAGTGGCCGTGTTCATCGTAATGAAGGCACGTCACACCCAGTGACGTGTTTTTTAAAAACTTTTGAACAGTGGATTTCGCAGAGGAACACACCATATCAGGCTTGTTGGTAGGGTTGTCGGTTTTGGTCTTTCCATGTGTTTTGTTGACAATAAGAAAACTATAAAATATCACCAGAGTCATGCTTTAAATTTCTGGGTTACAGCAAAAATCAAGTCAAATGTCCATTGCCAGGATATTTTGTTTTCAGGAAAATAAATTCATCCCACTGTACTTGTAATGCTGTTGATTAGGGTTGCAGATGGCTTTGGGATCAGGCATTAGTGTGTCTTTGAGGGGTGGGGGGTGGGTGGGAAGCAGTTGGGATACTGTGCATGTAAATAACCAGCCAATGATTGTTTTGTTGGTTCCATTTAGAAAAAGGGGGTTGCATTAGGGGGGTTAGGGCTGGGGGAGATGGGTACACATCACAGTCTTTCTTCATACCTGTTTCTCTTGTTCTCTCTTTTTTGGATACCTTCATGCTGCCCTCGTCTAACCTATAGGCAGCTAATCCTCCTGGTCATCTTCTCACTAGCTTTCTCTGCAGCTCATTTGCCCATCTCCACAGGAGCATGGTGATAAGAGGAAAACGTCATGAACAAACACAGTGACATGCTCTGAGTAGTTTTTGTAGAAGTAAGTGGAGACAGGAAGAGGGAATGAGTGAGGCAGGTATGAGGTGAAGACCTTGTTGGGTGTAAGGTGAAGTTTGAAATAATAAAAAAACACTTTCTACATTAAACATGACTTCTGTTGTCATCTGTAGACACACATTTGTATAACCGAGAGTACCTTCAGGGTCAATAAAATGATTGCTTTCCTGGCTTTGATTACATTATATATTAGATTAAGATTCAGATTAAGATTAAGATTCCTTTTATTTCGTCACAATTTTTAACACACAACATGCAGAGTTGAGGAGGGAAACTGCACACGCCATGCATTTTGTGAAATTCTTTCTCCGCTTTTGACCCATCCATGGTCAAACCTTCCTCCACGGCAGACCAGGAGCGGTGGGCTGCTAGTCGACCAGCGCCCGGGGACCGGTTCCTTTGTTGTCACCATTGGTCAGGTGGTGATCTTCTTGCATGTTTTTAGTGGGGGTATTTTTATGGAGGATACCCCAGGTGAGCACGGGGAGAACATGCAAACTCCACACAGAAAGGCCCCTTTTTTCCTCGAGCAGCAGGCACTGAAGGCATGGTGGAGGACACGCCACCAGCGCCCACAGCGGGATTCGAACCGGGGACCTTCTAGCTGTGAGGCGACAGTGTTACCACTTGTGCCACCGTGCCACCTATCTGGATTATGGGTCACAAAATTACGTTTTTGCCAGATTGGTTTAGAAGATTATAGGCTACAAATAAAGCATGCCTGTGAGCTGATATTGCACAATGAGGATTTCATTTGCCAAAATAATGTGAGGCATTTTATGGAGAGACAGCCCAACATTACAAAAATAGCACTATGGTATTCATGAAGGGACTCATTTGATGCCTGTAGAGCTAACGAGTGGGCTCACTGTGACATTTTCATGAATTTTAATTTGAATGGTACAAAGTTGTTATTCCACGATGAAAGCCTGTCAAACTCAAGATCATCCACTATGACAGAAATAGTTCTGTAGCATTCATAAATTGACTTTATAATTATATAGAAAGTAGCTATCATTACATATATAAAATGTAATAGTGTACAGTGTCATATTTGACTCAGTTGCAGGGTTATAGGTGTAGTAATTAAAGTTAAAATGGTTAGAATTAGTATTAAAAGCATCTTTTTCTGTGGACAAAGAAAAAAATCTCAGTTAACATTACACAATACATCAAATAGAAATGAAAACAGACCAATACACCTAAGACACCTATTATTTTAAACATTGCAAATGTGTTTGAGAACTTTAAGCATTATATTGAAATGACTTTGTAGGCATGCTTTATAGGTGTGCTATTTAATTCAGTATGACTGGACCACACAAGCATGTTAAATAGCTGCTTATCTTAACAATGTCCACGTGATTAAGCTACTATGGACTTTCTTGAAGGGATTCCATATTCTAGTTGCATTACGTCATTCACACGCCGGTTTGGGACAGTCTTCACTCCAGTCTGCAGCCCTGAGGTCGCCACCGGTGCACTTCCAAAAAGCCAGAGGGGTATTTTTGTTCTTCGGGCCACACGCTCCCCTTTTCACACCATCCACTTACATTCCGGAGGTGTAACGGAGCGTCCGGCAGCCACACACCCGCTGACCGTGTGGCGCAGCACGTTGCCACGGTTGCCAAGCACCCCTTTACAGTAGAGACCCCGGAACATTGTGTACAGTCCTTCCCAACGAGATAACGTAATATCCCCAAATAATGAAAGATAATTACATTATATTTTACAGTGTTTTTCTTTTTTACAGTGTGTACCGCTCATGTCACATGGTTAACTATAAATAAATTGATGTTGCGATATTTGTATTGCAGCTTAATAAATGTTGTTTTGTAGTTAATTTTAGTGACGTCCTCTGTTCCAGTTACCCAAACGACTGTACAGTGAATGTCTATTTTAAGAAGTTATTTTTATACTCCGTTAACAAATAATGTGAATGGAGTCGTAACAAAAATCCATTAAAAATACACCCCACAATACAAATAGACTACACACATAACAAAGAGACCGGTCCGGTATGGCCCTCCCTCCCCTCCCGGTTGGCGCAATGAACCGCACGCTCTCTCTCATCCCTTCCCGTCATGCAGCGCTCTTGCCTGCTCCTCCGTCGAGCCGCCATGTTGTCGGAGTGAAAGCCTGGGGTGTCAGAGAGAAACTGGGGCCGAAATCCGCGACCATCCACCCTCTCCGCCGGTGAGTATCGCCTCCTCTCGGGTCGCGGTAGCAGAGAGCATTGTTTATTCACGCATCGGTATGGGTATTGTTGTTATGGCGGGTACGAGAGGGGCTAAAGAGGAGAATTTCGTCAGGCTGAAGCGGCTGCCTCCCTTTCTGCTGCTTGCCTCCTTCCTCCCGTTGTGTCGGTCTTCCGCTCCAGACAGCTCTCGGGCCTTTGTTAGCATCCGCGTCACGGGGACCTGTGGGGTTGCAAGATCGGCAGACAGGTAGAGACCTCCAGGTGTTTATTAATGCCGAAATGATAATGTTAGGGGGACTGCCTCTGTTATAAACATTGTGTGGAGACCGTGTTTGGCCACCGGTTCGCCCGGGCTGAGCTTGTGTCGGGAGGCCGTGTTATTGTTGGTAGACATGGGCAGTGAACCCTCCATAACAGATCCGAGACTGGCGTGAGTGGACACGAATGCATGAAAAGGAACCCCCCGGTAACGGTGACGACCCCTTTCACGAAGCTTCTACACATTCCCCCTCGTTTTGATGTGTCATGTCTGTTGGGAGAGAAATGTTTGGTCTGTGTTGAGACACCTAACGTTATCTCATGCTAGCTGCAGGTTGCCTGCTCGTGCTGTCACACCCCTGTCTGTGCCCGGTATGCGGTGGATTGATCCCCGGTATTGAGTAATGATTAACCCAGTTATGTTGTGGAGCCCAGGTCCTGTTTCAGTGTGCCACAGGTTAAACTTGTAACGTTAGCATAACATGTCGTGTGCGCTTGGCTTTGGGGAATGGCCACAGTGTTGTGTATTTCCGGGTATTTCTCTACCTAATTCTGAGCTGTAGCAAAGGAAGAAAGAGCTAACATTTCCTTGTAGCTGAATGAAGAGTCGAGCAGGAAAACAAACATGAGTCCATATGTGAATGATCACTTGGCAGGCTGGTTTGTTTTCATCTTTTAGGACTGTTCAGCCGGTCAGCTCGTGGTTTTTGTCTTGATGGAGGTGGTGTGTTGCACAGTGGTTTCAGCAGACTTGAGAGAAAGCTGCATGTGTTTGAAGATTCGTGGTGTCAGACACACTCAGGCAACGTTAATTACTGTATATGGCTCAGTGTAAAAAGAACTGCTTGTAATTTCCTCATGGCCTGTAGGGACACTAATGTGAAACCAGTAATTTTAACAGAGATTAGAGCTTGTTGAATAAGGAGAGGTTGTAAAATACAAATTATATCCCTCATTCTGCTGAAAACCACAGAGATTGTTGTGCCCATTGTTGACCACGACCAACAAACAGATTAGTCCATGCACATATTTCTTTGATTTATCATTGCTCACATAATGATTCTCTGCCCACCACCCTGAGACCTAGGGTAAATGACAGGGCCCATCTGACCCTTTCAAAATAAAGACCCACCAGTTTGTTGCCATTTCTTGGAAAATAAAGTCAGTACCTCCCTTTGGAAAACTAATTTGAAGTGATCATATTTATATAACACATGCCAATTTATGAGTTCAGTTTTAGAGAGGTGTTTGTTCAACTTTATTGGCATTTTGGAGGATTTAGTTTGTGGTGCTGCTGAACTGTATTGTGTTGCACACAGAGGTGTTTCTAACGTTTACTCTACCCTCATGGATATAAATGGGTTGGACAAAATATTGGAGGCACTTCTCAGTATATTGCAGTGTAATTCAATGGTACCACAAACTGCAGCCTCCAAAAAGACTCTCTGTCTGGTCCAATCAACACTTCTCTTAAATGGCCACACAAAACTGCACATTATAAACTTCATGAAGGCTGTATTGCAGAGCTGCATTTGTTTTAGCTGGCTGTACCTAATAAACTCACAACTGAGCATGTGCTCTTGTGGTGGTGTGACACATTAGCTGTAACAGTGTGAACTTCTACTATGACTGGGAGCGGCGATGAGTGACAGAGTTGGGACTGGTCCAATCCAGTGTTAGTTCTGGGTACCTATACTGATGTAATTGACTTATCAGATATTGGGTTGATGTCACCAACCCATGTGCCGATCCAGATTCCACAGTCTACACAGTACTGACAATTAAATTTGCTATTTTTTTTTGATGGTGCACATTTATTTCTCTGCTGTTCTTGCACTTTTATTTCACATATTCACCTTGGAAACCTGATGGAGTTATCAATTTGCCATTGCACTCTCTGAAATTCCCTCATTACTTTTGAACTTGTATATCAAACTCTACATACTTGTAGTTCATAACACATTGCTTTGCTTTTGCTTTTAAAATAGCAGTTTTAGCAGTTTGCCACTCCTACACCTGTTTGTATGTGAAGCCTACTTAAGCAGCGGTTCAAAGTGCTTTGGAATACATTTCAATTGAATGCATTTCACTATATTTAGCTGTTTTAAGGGGAGGTCCTGTGTGGTTTGTTAAAGCCTCATGTAACCTTAGACATAATAATAACAATAATATTCAAGAGAAAAGGGCTCTGATTGATAGTGGCAGATATTCAAATTCAGGTGTCAGACCTAAACTGAAAAAAGTGGATCTTGCGTGGGTTTTCATAACAGCCACATTTCTGTAGGTTCACCTTGAACCAGAGGATGACACAATTGTGACTGCGTTGCAGATCACTGGGATAAGTGTCTCAGTAGTATTTCAGGGCTCTTAACATGGAGGCTATTTTATGAGATTCCTGTGTGGGCAACTGTTTTCTTTATGGTCCATTTCACTGGTGTAAGAACTGTAATGTTTGGTTCCAGCCACATGCTGCAGTACAGTATAGTTTACAGTATGTCTTGCTGAGTGCAGGTGGGCAGTTAAATCACCTGCCTCCTGGGTTGGCTAGTAAAGTCTTTCTCTAGTTTATATCTGTAACTGTTGATCCCAGCTGTCTTGTTCTGATTATCAGCAGTTAAGTAGGTTTAATGGCAGGTTGCCACTTCTCTCCAAGAATATTACCCCATCTATTTTTCCATCAACACTAATGCAAATGAATGACAGTTAAATCATTCATAATTTTACACTGAACCTTCCATTGACTGTTCTCATATTTTAACCAACATTACATCACCACAGGCTACTGTTTACAAAAGTCATTTGTCTGACATAGCTACAGAAACCTGCAATATTACCATATCCTTGTTTTTGCTGTCGTCTCCATTTTAGAAAGCCTGCTGTTAAATACATTGTTTAATATTGCCAGTTTTGTGCGTCATGGACACTTCCAGCTGTAAACAGTAGAAGAGCACTGCACGAGTTGTAAAATGCAGATAAATGTTTATTCAGAGGTTTTTTGTTGGGCATCAACCTTGCATTTACCCATGCACTGTTGAGAAAATAGACCTGAAGCGTAAATTAAAGCTACAGGTCGCGGTTGCGCCCATGAGACGCAGCTGAGACACGAACCTACTCTGAGCCGGTGCAGACAGCTGCATAGATTGAAATGAGAGCGTATCTGTTGTGTGAGATGTGCGATTTAAAAAAAAAGGCGTCTAGACACGGGGTCAGACCTACTGTGTGATTAATATAAATGCTCCTGACCCTTTTATGGTTGCAACTTTTCTTTGGGTCCTTTAGATGTAATTAGTTTTATGTTTATGTTAATTAGTACTGTGAGACAGAGTGATATGGTTTCACAATGCACTCTAAAACATCTCTGCAACAAATCCCACCTTTCTGAATGTTTGAATGAAGCTGTTTTAGAGAGGTATTGATTCAAGTTTTGTGGTTATTTTTGAGGTTATAGTCTGTGGTGCTATTGAATTGTACTGCAGCATAATGAAAGGCATTTCTATTATTTAGTCCTCACTGATAGAAATCTGATGGACAAAGTATGAGAAAGACATATTCATCTTCAGAAAGGTAGTTTTTAATGTTTTAAACGGGTGTACCAAATAAACTAGGAACTGAGTTGAGTTTGACATTAAAACCAGTTCGCGATACAATATTTGTTGAGACATTTCTTGCTTTTCTGGTGTCGCCTGAAGTTGTCAAATGTGGGAGTTATTGGCTCTGTTTACACGAGATTACATAGTGCTTGTATTTTCATTCACATACTGATGTATGAGGGATTTATAGAACAGCAATACTGACTCTGAACACTGAACATGAACCATAAAAGGAAAATACTTCGACAACCTGTTTGTTTTACTCCATGTTTTGTCTGCTGTCGGTCTTTTATGACTTCGGTTTAGAGGTTGGTTTGTTTGTCGTGGTTTCATTGCAGTGAACATTAGCTAATACAGTATAAACCAGCAAGCTGGCACAAGACTTGCATGCTCGTCTACATGCTTAAAACAAGATGCAGTTGCCAGTTTATTAGGTACTCTTGTGCAAAAGTCATGCAGTCAATACGGCAGCTTTGAGTGCTGTTGAATTGTGCTGCATTATGATGAAAGGTGTTCCTGCTATATTTTATCTGTTCTCAGTTATATACATGGAGCAGATGTTCTTTGGAAGTATAATGACAGATTTATTGCAGCGGAGTAGCATTAGACTACATTAGTTTTAGGTAGGAGAACTAGATGCACTGGGAAGTGAGCATGGAGTCACCGTCCCAAACGAGGGAATTCTATGTTAAATTTGGCAGAGCTTATCCAGCATTTTACATGTCCAGTGTGATGATGGAGTATGCCAGCGTCTGCATGTGACAGATGTGTTTCTCTCTCTGGACAGGCTGTGGTGGAATGAGCAGTGTGTGTGTGTTGAAGAGGAAAGCAGTGCTCTGGCAGGATTCATTCAGCCCCCACCATAGAAGTACATCTCCCAGCATGCCCGTGGTGCTGAGCAGCGGAGGACATGCCCCTCCAACTGGGCAGACCCCTCAGGCCACACCCCCCAGCCAGCAGGTAAATCCCACCACTTTGACACTTTTACATATGTGGTATGAACATCTCACTGCCAACATGTAGCTGTCAGTCTGTGCTCCTTTTTGTGTCAGCCTAGTGAAAGAAAGTGTATCAGTACAATACAAAACAACCAAATAATGGCTGCATTATTGTAGTTGGTTCGGTTTGTGAAATGTTGCATGTGAATTTATTAGCCTTTCTATTTGAATTATTAACAAGTATACTTGTCTTTTTTGTGTATCACGACACAGAAAATGACCCCCAACAAGGGTAGGTTGTTGGTTTCGTCTGTTAGCGAAACCGTGGTAGTTATTTTAAATAACTAGCATCATCAATAGGTAGAGCTGGGCGAGCCTCTCATATCATTTAAATGTTCTACTTGGCAGCGTTATGGTTTACAAGTAAATTAGACCATCACTGATCAAAGAGTTGTACATCAGAAGGAATCTGTGTTCATGTTCAGCTGAAAGTGGGCAAACATGACTGAACTGTTTGAAGTCATCCCCTGAGTGTATGGTCACTTATTGCCAATTGCCATTGCTTAATAATAATAAAAAAAAAGAACCAATAGATGAATGAACGAATGAATGAAAGTAGTTACTTAAATGTTGTGAGGTTAGAGCTTTGTTTTTATTCCTCTGACCAGCGGTAATGTTGATGTTATACAGCCTTTCATAGTTGCTGCTTCTCAGGCAGGCCGTGTTCCCTAAAATGTTACTTTTTGATAACACGGTTAGCACTTTAAATGACTAATCCTGGAAAAAACAGCCTTGGTGACTTCTCCTGCTGCACGCTTTGCGTGTGCTGCAAGTGACCAAGCCCAGCTGTTTCCAGGAAATGTTGACTGATTCTTTCATGACAGTTTCTTGTGGGGAAATTTGTGTTTACCCTCAAAATGAGTAGGAGAGGAAGCCAGCCTAGGCTGTGCCAGTGAAAAGAAATGCTCTCTCCCGTTTGGATGTGTTTGAGTTCATGAGGAGATGAAGATGAATTTTGAAAGTGCATGTGACAAATTATTCTTAATATGTTGTCATAAGGTCAGAAAAGATGCGTAGAGGAATTTTTTAACCAACCTTGCAGAACACTTGTGACCTGTGATTTAATGTCCCAGCAGATTTATCTAGTGTCCACCACAGGTTCTCTGCTAGGAGACTAAAGAATGGGCTGTTTTCATAGCAGCACACAGACTGTAAAGCAGCCCTGCTGAAAACATTAAATATTTTTATTTTGTTGTGTCGTTGGTATTTGCATTGTGATCTGGCCCTAATCTTCCTGCAATACATGATACATGTACTTGGTAGTTACAGTGACATTATATTGATGTTGATGCTCATCTTCCACATGTATTTGAATGCAGGCATGCAGCTCAATTTTGTCATTTTCATTTTTAAATCAATCATGCAAAACACTGGTAAAAAACTGAAAATTCTGGCTATACCTGCATGTCTCCTGTTGTTACTCAGACACACTGTACTTGTTACTGTTGCCAGTAATTCCAGGATAATATGCACGTCTGTCTGTGTGTGTGTGTGTGTCTCTAAGGGTGTGGCGGGTGCTGGACGTTCCCAGGATGATGCCATGGTAGACTATTTCTTCCAGCGGCAGCATGGTGAACAGCCCGGCAAACATCGCTGGCCCACTGGAGACAACATCCATGACAGCCAGGTGTGTGTGTGTGTGCGCGTGCGTGTGTGTGTGTTGCACAAGTGATAACATGCTATTGCAGCACTGGTGCTGTTATTGTATTATGTCACGTACTATTGTTTGCTTGTACAAAGTTCACAGAATCATTTCTACACCAAAATCTTCATTCTTAAAGTGAATTCCTGTGTAAACATAAAATTATCCCATAGGCATATTAAAGTAGTTATTCGGTTTGTAAAATACTCAAAGTGTCTGGGTTAAGGGAGAATGTTCAAAGCATAAGCATTTGTGGTCATTTAATGTAAAGAAAACAGGCACAAAGTACAACTCTTAATTGATGCCAATTTGAACAGTCTTTTTACTCTTTAAGAAAGTGTTTGAGGCAAACATTTATGAAGGTAATTACTTATTAACACAGGTAATTAAAGTTGAGTTTATAATTTATGGACTATGAGAGACACAACTTGCGAATTTTTCCAAAGTCTCATTGGGCTCTCTGTTTGCAGGTGCGGTCCATGGATGAGCTGAACCATGACTTTCAGGCTCTGGCCCTGGAGGGACGCGCCATGGGAGAGGTGAGGCATCGGGGTGGACGGTCGCGGTCACATATGGTCTAGAAGAAGGTGGCTTATGTGACCATGTAGTTTAAATACCTCCGTTGATTATGGAGCTCCGGGCATTCCAGATGAGTTAAGTCCAAACTTTGGATTTAACTCAAGGTCAGGTGCGATGTCAGTAGTTGACTTGAAAATGGCAGCACTGTATTTTGTGACTTGGCCACCTGGCTTAAAAGACGCATGATGGATTGCTCACAGAGAGTCGAACCTGAATAACAGGAAAAAGAAATGGATCCGCTGCTGTGTGGAAGGCCTTTGAGCCAAAAGTAGTGTGGACTTGTGTTGGTGTTGTTTTTCACAAATGAAAAGCTCTGAAAGATGAGAAGAGGCTGAGCAGAGACACTTATAAATTTAAGCTGGTTGGACCGGCTGTTGGCATTTATTAAACAGCTTATAGTCGATAATTCTGTTAATGTTGGATGAGTGCCTACAATTAGTTTTGGCTCATTGAACATAGCACTGATGTATATTTGTGTTTCATATCGGGTGAATATTGTTTGGCTGCTATAATGAGATGTACTAACATGTTACAAAAAGAAAAACATGTTACGTTCTTGCTTAGGGAGATCAGTTTAAATGGATTTTAAGTTCACATGAACCAAGAGTTTTTGTTTCCTGCAGCTGGAAGATAGTGATCACAGTATTTTACAGAAACAAGGGCTTTTTATAGCAAGGAAGGTGCTGACTGTGCGAGAAAGTGAAGAGAGATATGAGTGGAGATGTGGAGAGAAAACAGATGAGCTCCTGATAAGATGCTGCAGTCTCTCACAGCAAGCCCAAACTCGTTAACTAGAAGCAGTTAAACCATTAACTGATGAAAATAACAAGTCAGAATTGCTTTATGGTTGCTCTTGGACACTGGCTTCAGTGGTGTGGTCATTTTGTTTTTGCTCCACTCATCTAGTTCGAATGGCCTGTACTTGTTTGTTTGGGGTGCAGTCGGGGGTCAAAGTACTTCCAACAGATGTGTATATTCTTGGAAACTGCAGTGCAGCACTGACAGCTCAGGACACACACACACACGCACGCACACACACGCCAAAGTAAAAGCAAAAGACATTCTGAAGGTTAGTAAGATTTGAGGGCCTTTCTCCTTTGACGGCCAGTTGTACAAACTAAGCACCTATATTTCTTTTTCCCGTTCTTCCATGTGCTTGAAATATGTGTGTGACCATTTTTAACCTTGTCTTTTTTTCTTCTTTTCCCTCTGTGTCTCCTCCCTGTTGTCCTCCGTCTTTGCAGCAGCTGCTAACTGGTAAGAAGTTCTGGGAGACAGACGACTCTGGGAAGGATGGACCAAAAGGGATCTTTCTGGACCAGTGGAGGGACAGTGCATGGGGTGCCTCAGGTACAGGCCTGGCTCATGTTGGTGATAAGGTGGCAGCCTGTTAAGAATGCAGGAGCTTTTGTGAAACATGGCATTTTATTTTTTTCACAAGCACATCCACAAACCACAGGAACAATCGCTGTCTGGTGTTCAGAAATATATATTTAGATTCCTGTCAGAATGAAATGCAGATAGCAAAGGGAAATCACCCTCCTGTTCTCCCAGATGATGAAATTGTTTGATTACTGGTGTATCATATCAGCACAGTTCAGTTATTTCTGCAAGTATGATGACAAAAGAACTTTCCCTGCATTTCAGAGTCAGCCTGGCACATCACTTATCAGTTTGTAGCTGCAGAGAGAGCCATGCATACATTTGTAGAGTGAAATGCTTCTGGTGGATTTAGCTATAAATTGTGCATCAGATGGCATATCTCTTGGACTTTGCTTTCAGGACAGTACAAGACAGTCACGTTTTCATAAAACTGTTGACATGTAATCTGCGTTTGGCCATGTTGCAGATGACTGACTGTCACATACAGTATCCCATAAAATGAACAGTTTCTGACCTGGTTCAAGAGTGCTAAGAGGACAGAACGAAGGAAATGCAGTAATGCAGAGTAGTTGGGCTCCTGCTGTTGGGAACTTTCAGACGTTCTTGGTAACTACAGTCTTGACTTGTTGGGATAATAAAATGTGCGACAGTATTCCATCTGAATATGTTGGAAGGTATCACTTTCATGCCTGAACAGTTCATGGAGCAAATGCAGCGTTCTCCCCTGTGCACGAATGTTATTTAACTGTCCCTGTTTCTCTCATGTCAGATCACTCAGTGTCTCAGCCAATCATGGTGTCCCGTCGGCCAGGGCAGGGTTTCCATGGCGGTGGTGAAGTTGGGGTGGGCTCAGTGATGTCACCGCGCTCTGAGAGTGGAGGGCTAGGAGTTAGCATGGTGGAGTACGTCCTCTCCTCCTCGCCGGCTGACAAACTGGATTCCTGCCTCCGAAAAGGACCCTATGTAAGTCCTGAAGTCTGTCCTTTTTCTGTCCATCAGTGTTGGTCTCATCACTCATGTGTTGCATAATTACCCTTTGATATCTTTCTTTCTCTTCTGCATCATTTTATTTTTGTTTGTCCTCTGTCAGCCAGTGATTGTCAATTGGGGACATGTCTTTTGCCTTGTCCTTGTCGCTCTGACCTTCTCACTCTGCTCCTGTGTGTGGCTGCCATCAGTCACTGTCAGGTTATCAGCACCTCTATGTTTCAGGTTTTCTTTTTTACTGTATCCACTATATGTCTTGTCTTTCTCCATCACCCAGGGCCAGAGGGATGGAGAGGTGGAGGAGGAGAAGAGGGAGAAGCCAAAGGCAACATTTGAAGGAGAGAAACTGAAAGAGTTGACAGAAGGTGAAGCTGATGTTATCGGCGACGTCATCAACCCCAACGGGCTGCCTGTGCAGAACGGCCTCGACGTGGACGTCAAAGAGTTTGGGTAGGACTGTTTGTAACTAACCTGAAAAATTTGAATTCCTGAAGACATGTCCTGTCTTTCAGTTTGAGTTTCTCTCAGTTTATTAGAGCCATGCATAACGTAGCCTATGCTGCCAACTTGTGATGAAAATACGCTCTGCGCAGCCTAGTTTGTTCACATTTGCATTGTCTTCTTCAGCTACAAACTCAAGTTGAAGTATTTCTTGGTTTGCTAATAGCCATTAAGTATAAACTGAACTCCTCCTTTCGCACTGCCACAGTCGTCCCCAAGGCAACATGCCTGCCCCTGGCCCTGAGGGTGACCTGCTAGGTGGTCCGGGGGGTGTAGGGGCTGAGGGCCTGACACCCCTGGGAGGTGGTGGTGGCCCCAAACCTCCTGAGGACTTCTCCGGCGTGGAACAAGGTGGTGTCACCATGGACCCCATGGAGTCTGTGATGGAGCCACTTCAGTTTGACTACAACTCCCAGATGCAGATGGACTCTGCGCCCACTGTGGGCTTATTTGATTACACCAACCAGCAACAGGTTAGAGCGACATGCTGCAAGTCATGTATGAACATTTGTCATTAGTGCTCTGAGACTCCGCTCAGGTGTCATTCACCTGTTCTGTTGTTTGCAGCTGTTTCAGAGAAACAACGCCCTAGCAGTGCAGCAGTTAACAGCAGCCCAGCAACAGCAGTATGCCTTGGCAGCAGCACAGCAGCCTCACATTGGTAAGAGGCTGAGAGTGTGTATGCATGTGTGGACGTGTGAGCAG
This sequence comes from Chaetodon trifasciatus, assembly GCA_037975065.1. Lineage (NCBI taxonomy): Eukaryota > Metazoa > Chordata > Actinopteri > Chaetodontiformes > Chaetodontidae > Chaetodon > Chaetodon trifasciatus. The sequence goes on along the minus strand of JBBMOE010000015.1, from coordinate 4,100,007 downwards.
GAGGACTGAATGCCAACATCTCATTTGTTATTTGACATGTATTTTACATTTCATTTGACACATTGTCTCTCTGTTGAATGTATTTTACATTTCATTTGACACATTGTCTCACTGTCAGCATGCTCTTAACTGACATAGATGAAAGGATTTTTTTAAACACCATTGCTCTTATTTTTATAGCCTTTCTCATCATGCCTGTTGATTTACTGTATGTATAGCAGTTTACACACCAATTTAGTAGTGATGAAATCACTAAATACCACCATACATCGCTAAATACAGCTGTACAACAGAATGCAAAGTGTTACCTCATGATTTAATATCACAAAATTAAACATCACGCCAAACATAAGACTTGCAGTGTCCCATAAGTTCTATAGTAAAAATAATTTATTGTCGTGCTTGTCAATCACTACCAGTGGCTCAATGGGAGCTATAGTTTCTAGTTTATCATTCTGGGGCAAAAGAGCATGGAAGTTATAAAAAAACATGTTGTTGCAGTGCTGTGGTTACTGATTAAATCTGGATTAATATTTCTTAGGTTTACTCAAAGGCAAGTAATGGTTAGCAAGCCTGAAGAGCCTCTCATTGTGGTCATGCACTAACCTCAGATCTGGAGCACTTCATTTGTTGATTGGTATCTGCATCGTAATTATGCCCCCGAAGTGATTATCGTGTTAGGCTTCATTCAGGGAGTTTGTACGGAAACCTTTGCCTCGGTTCAACTTCTTCCACCATGTGTTCGTCAGGTCTGGCTCCAGCGTTTGTGCCCAATCCTTACATCATCAGTGCTGCTCCACCAGGTACAGACCCCTACGCAGCTGGACTAGCAGCAGCAGCTACACTCGGTGAGACGTGTGTTTTTATTTGGACCCTGAGCAAATTCATGTTAATGAATTTTCCACAGTAAGGAGATGCATAAACACCGACACAGTTGTCCTATCTCACCTGTTTTGTTTATTTGTTTGTGTCTAGGTCCAGCAGTGATGCCTCCCCAGTACTATGGTGTGACCCCCTGGGGGGTCTATCCTGCCAACCTTTTCCAGCAGCAGGCGGCTGCAGCCAACAACTCAGCCAATCAGCAGGCGGCAAACCAGGGCCAGCAGAACCAACAGCAGGTCAGTCTGCTGCTCGCCACAAGACTGGCATTCTGAGTGCCACTGGCTCCAGATGTTTCTTTCTGAGCTGTCCTCATGTGCCAGATGAAATGTGCTTTCAGTCTCACTGCTGCTCTACATGGAACTAAAAGCAGAAAACCCTTCGTAGCCTGTGTGAATTATTAACCAATCAGCAGAAAGACGTTTCATCTAACTGCTTTTCGTTATTTAGCCCAGATTCGCTCATATATGCCAATACTAGCAGAATATGCTCTTATCCTGGCTATTCATTAAAAAAAATCACCATTTGTCTCTCTGTGTGGGCACATTGTTTTTGGACACAACTACAAGAGAATATGAGCAGACAGACATGTCTATATCTCCAGTACACTATGTTTGTTGCGCTGTTTTTGAATTGTTTTGCATATTGATAATGACAAACGCCTCCTGTTTTTCTTACTTTGTAAAGGTGATGCGTGCTGGGGGCAACCAGCGACCTTTGACCCCCAGCCAAGGTCAACAGGGTCAGCAGAATGACCAGCTGGTTGCAGCAGCAGCAGTCAACTCAGCTCTTGCCTTTGGGCAGGGGTTAGCAGCAGGGGTCCCTGGTGAGTACGACAGTCTGCATAACTGGTTTCACTGTTTTGGTAAATCTCAGTTACATTTGCTTTTGTAGCACAGTTTCCAGATGTCTTGGTCATACATATCCAAACAAGAGGCATGATATTTAAATCCTGACTATTCTTTTGTTGATGTCTCTTTCTCAGGCTATCCAGTCTTGGCTCCTGCAGCCTACTATGATCAGACAGGGGCCCTGGTGGTCAACACTGGCGCTAGGAGTGGCCCTGTCCGCCTCATGGCCCCTGCCTCTGTCATCATATCTCCTTCCGCAGCACAAGCAGGTAAGACGGCAGCGCACGTAGACTCGGCCAAAGATCCGGCCCATGTCTGTTGTTCACAGCAACCGACAGGACGGAGAAGGATGTCACGCACACAAAACAACGGACTGCACGTTGTGGTCTTTAAAAATATCTGTTGAATGTCCTGACCATCTAGAACATGCAATTAAGAGATCATGAGATTGTACCTTCAAGTCTAGCCCTGGACTTTTAGAAGGACTTCCCAGAAGTCAGTGTAGTTCATGTGAATTCAGACATCAGGGACAATTTGAGTTTATGTTAATATTAAAGATAATGCGAAGAATTGTTAGTGATTTTGAGAAGTTGCCTTTGTGATGTCTTAGTCAAATTAGATTCCTGCGGTGTGACCATTTACTGTTTGTGTGACTGTTTACTCAGACTGAATCTCTGAAATCACTGTTTCTGTTGTCTCTCCCTACAGTTGCAGCAGCAGCAGCCTCCGCCGGTGGTGCCAATGGTGGTCTGGGCGGTGGAGCCAACGGTCCGTTTCGTGCCATGACGTCCCAGCAGCCTCAGCAGCAGGGCGGCCCTGGTGGCGCTCTGGGAGGAAGCTCCTTCTACGGATCCTCCTCCCTCAGCTCCTCCTCCCAGAGCTCCTCTCTTTTCTCACAAGGTTCTGGCCAACCCGGACCAGGTTCTGCCTCTTTGGGCTTCAGCCAGCCCACCTCCTCGTCCCTCGGTGCCACGCTGGGGGCCACGCTGGGAGGCTTCGGCACTGCAGGTAGGAATTGACCATTCCCACCAAAGTCTCAAGTAATTAATGTTTCTCTGTTCCTCCAGATACCATGATCTAATTTACATCTCTGTCTCCCTCTAGTGGCCAACTCTAGTGGTGGCAGCGGTTCCAGGCGGGACTCCCTGACAGGCAACAATGAGCTGTACAAACGCACACCCTCCAGTCTGACTCCGATTGGCCATGGAGGCTTCTATAACGGCACCTTGGGCTTCAGTCCTTCCCCAGGCCCCGTAGGCATGCCCCTCCCCAACCAGGGCCCCTCCCATTCCCTCACACCCCCACCTTCCCTGTCCAATCACAGCTCCTCGTCCAACCTCAATCTCGGTAAGTGTGTTTGAAAATGTCTGCAATGACCTGTGTCATTGATTGTGTTGTTTTTCCACAGAAATACCACTTGAATGGCGACTTTTGGCAAACACAAAGCCAGCATTGTGTACGTGCCAGTAATACACCAGCTATGACTGTCGACATAATTCACTGCATCTGTCAGTTGGTTGGTCTCACTGTGTTTGAGCATTTGTAGGACACAGCTGCAAAGGCTCCACCAGCTTCACTGCAGCATCAGTTTAAGTGTAGTTCCTCATTTCTCGAGGGTAAACACGTGACCCGATCTGGATTTTTGAATTTGATGGAGTACCTGGCTGAAACAATTTTGTAGACTCAGGTGGTGTTGTCTTCAGGGTCCGCACAAAGTCTTGAAAGTTTGGAAATGCTTAATTTTAACAGCTGTGTTTCCAAGCTTAGGAATATGTGTGAATTCAAATATACTCCCAGAAAAAAGCTTGATTTTTCAACATAATCTGGTGATTCATCCAAATAATGACTAGTGTATACCAGAAAACACACACATATTTGCATTTATTTCATTAATGAATATAAGTATAAGTACACATTGATTAATTTAATTAATGTAAGATGTATGTCATTAGATGTTAACGTTACAGTTTTGAAAGTAGTGTTTTTGAAAGTCTTACCTTGCTCAGATCAACTGCTGTTCCAGTTAAGAAGATTTTCCAAACTAAAAGAAGAAAAACGCGACAGCAGATTCGTAATGCAGCATGTTTTGAGGGATTTATTGCTGGCTGAGACTTTTGTTGCTTCCTGTGTGTTTCCCGTGATTGACAGTTGGCAGAGTCAACTGCACCACAAACATCCAAGTGTGATGAAACAACAATCAAACAAAGTGACAGAGCCAAGTCGAGACTTTGTAATGACTGTGATAAATTACCTAGCGTTTGCCAGTTTTCAGCTCTTTAGAGGTGTCGTACTACACAGATTGCAGTAAACAGAAGCTTTTGAAGGGAGGAAACTGTACACAGTGTAGTTGAGGGTATCAGGCCTCAGACACTAACTGGATTATTGGATAAACTTGCAGGTTTTATATCGTTTTAATCCATCAAAATTTAAGGCAAGTATTTAGCTACAGCTGCTTCAGATGTTGCTTGAGAGTACTTGTATACACTTAAACCACTCAATCTAACGCTGTTGAATACATTAAAGAATACAATAGTCTCTGTTAAGACTATTAGAGAGTTGTTCATTTTTCTATGTTTTTGAGACAATAGTTTGTGTTGTCACTTTATTGGATTGTAGTACTGTTGGTGCACACAAGAAATTTCTTTTCTCAGTGTTGGCCGTCTTAGTATTTGAGGCAGTGCTGCCATCCAGTGCCGTGTTTCTGCGCTGCATCACTCTGATGTCATTTTCATGATATTGTCTCCAAAGTTGAGTACTGCAGTGTCATCAATAACAAAAATAATCCATGTTAACCCATGCAAGTAATCGCTGCAGTAGCATTTGACATTTAGTGAAATGACAGAGAGATGTATTTTCTCCCTGCTTTTAAGAATCGGCGTTCACCGAGGCACACTAACAAAAAACTCTTTTAAAATGTCTGGCTTGTTTTTGGCAGTGTCGGATGTACATGTCGCCACCACTCTGGATATTTGCATTGTTTTTGGCTCAGATCTTGTGTTTCTATGAGGTTCCTCTAGTTCTGGAGCTTTTCTTGAGTCTGAGCACTAACGGACTGTTGCTCAGAATTTGACCAATGCCAGTTCCAACAATCACCTCCCTGTTCTCTCTGACCCCGCAGGAGGCCTGACCAATGGCAGTGGGCGTTTCATCTCTGCAGCCCCAGGAGCAGAGGCCAAGTATCGCAGCGCCGCCAGCTCAGGCTCCTCCCTCTTTTCACCCAGCAGCCAGCTGTTTCCGTCGTCACGGCTACGCTACGGCATGTCCGATGTGATGCCGTCAGGCCGGAGCCGCTTGCTGGAGGACTTCAGGAACAACCGTTACCCCAACCTGCAGCTGAGAGACATCGCCGGCCACATCATGGAGTTCAGCCAGGACCAGCACGGCAGCAGGTACACACACGCAAACATCACTTTGACCTAAAATACACAGGCAAAAAAACACCAATAGAAGATTAGGATTCTGTGCACAGCACAGACACAGCTCTTGTAAGGTTACCAATGATTTACTGCTCGCTGCTGATTCTGGACTTTGTTCAATTTAAATTTTGCACGACTTGAGTTCTGCCTTTGATACGGTTGACCTTGATTTCCTTTTAAATTGCCTTGAAAACTGTGTTTGCATTAAGGACACTGCTCTTGCCTGGTTTCACTCCTACCTCTGTCAGATCTTTCTTTGTGTAATGGGAGAATTCTCCTAAGGGTGGGCGGTAAACAGGTTTCGTCATTGGTGTTACGTTCTGCCATGACATGGGTTTTCCGATACCATCATTACCATGACAGCTGTTTTAGCATTAAAATAACATGGTTCACTGTGGCTCCCATAACATGCAGGTAGAGGGTTACGTAGGTACTCCTACCTCTATTTTCTCTACAACACCAACTCTGGCTGCAAGAACCAACACAAAAATTGCCACCTATTCTGACTATCCAAGGAAGTGACGACCCCATGGATTGGCTTTGATGGAAATGTCCCCACAAGAACAACTGGAAGAGTCTTAGGCTTTATGTGTGTACTAATCAATGTACTCCAGACTGCCTTTAGGGCCAATACAAAGCAGGATTCACTTCAAAACAAATGCTCAAGGACGGATCAACACCAGCTTGAAAACTTAGAACCTTTACTTCGCTGGTGACTCTTAAGTAGTATTTAATATTGAGGGATGGCCTAGAGAAACTGTGAACGTTAAGCCTCGTTTCAAGCCAGTTAAATAACCAGAGTAGTAGGTTGGATGTGTGAAATGTTTTTTCACGTTATCTCAGTTATCGCCACACTTCATACTGCAACACAAGCTCAGCTGGTTTTGCTCTTCCAGGAAAGGCCCTGTGCTGCGTGCCGCGTCAGTATGTGTCTGTTGCTGCTGTATGTAAATACACTTGATAGACATGACCTGTGATACACTGACTATTGTGGATGCCAAATAAACGCTGTTTAGTTGGCCTTGTCTTAACTCTGAGAATGAATCACATTACATTTACTAATTAATCTACAGTATGGGGCAGGCTTCTCCTCCCAAAACACAAGTAAGACCTGGATCTCATTTTCATTCCTATTTGGAGCAATAAACATTTCCATATTTTAGTATTTTTTTTTTCTTTACATCAAGCGTTGTACCTGTTTTGACATACAACTCACCAAGGTACTACAATCATGCTCTCTGCAACTTCGGAGCATTGCAAAAGTTTCATTTTATCTAAAGCAGACCTCAAAAAAGTCATCACGTCAGGCTTTCATCTCGTCACGTCTGGATTATTGTAATTCCCTGTATTCAGGGCTCAGCCACAAGGCCATCTCCTGTCTCCAACTCGCTCAAAACTGGGTCACCAGACTTTTAACAGATTCTAAGAGACAAGACGATATCACCCTTCATCCTTGTGATGCCACTCTGGCTACCTGTTAGTTAAAGAATTGATTGTAAACCTTGACTAATTACTTTTAAAGCCCTACAAGACCTTGCTTCTACCCACATCATAGATTTACTTGTGCGGGGCCAATGAGCCGAGCCACTGCCTGCGCTCCTCAGGACCCTCCTAACTGTTCCCACAGTATAATGGGTTAACACCGGAACCTACATTTCTCAAAATGCAACCTAAGTATGTCATCCCTGTCTGATACATGCCCATATCTATCAAACTTGAAGTGCCCTGTTTGCATTGCAGGGTTTCTGGTAAGCGTGAGTTATTTTCTCACACTTGACAGGCAGAGTGCCCTTTTAAATTTCTGACATTTTAAAATTTTGATACCGTCCGTGGTCACCAAATCTTTGTGTTGAATATTAATGGATGTGTCTGACAGTGCGGTGTGGGGTCACTGTTTTCGGCTTGACAGCTTTCACCGCATTTTCCTCACAATTTGCCGACTTTGATCTGAGGCAGCCCAGAATCTCAGTGTACAGGTGCTTTAAGGCAGTGCTGGAAAACAGCCCAGGTCAAGTGCACTGTTGAGTCCTGGATAAAATCACAAAGATCAAAGAATGTGAACAGGCTGGATTTGCTAACATCTCAAAGTTGCACAAGACCATACTTTCATATTTCAGATTCATACACTACGATATGATACAAGTATAGACTCCAGTGACTCTGTACCTCTGAATTTAACCTTGAATTTGACACAAATATTAATGACGCTGCACACAGACATTAGTATTTGTATTGATAGCAGAAAAAACGTTGATATGTTACCATCTCTGCCTCTTTCTGTCATACAGTCGAGAGATGTGCTAATTTGGGGGCCAAGGGGCCCTGGTGGCCACTCTGGGGTCCTGGTTTCTGGGTCTGTCTGGGTTAAACCAGATGCAGACTTTTCCACTGAAATTATCTATTAATACGCCATGACGTCTTCGAATTCCAGACATATTCTTCCCTCAGTCTCTTCAGCATCACTCCTTTTTTATCTCCGCCTTTTGCCTGGCATCCATCGCTTCACCTCGCAGGCTACTTGGTTCACTCTCGTTGTCTTCTCTCCACTTTGAATTTCATCTCCTTTTGTCTGACTGTTCCCTCAGGTTAAAGATATGGGAGCAGCGCTCTGTCTTTGTACATCTGTTTCATTTTATTGCTCTCTCACTGTCTGATGTGTTTGTCTTTAAGTTCATCCTAACTTTGTGAATCCCCTTTATATACTAAATGGGTTTTAGGAGAGCAGGCAGTATACTTTCTCATGAGGCTTTTATATATTGCAAAAGCTAATGAAAATGAAGAATAACAAAACAAAGTATGAAGGTATCTGTGGCTAATATAATGCTTATCCTCTCTGTCTCTTGAAGGTTTATCCAGTTGAAATTGGAGCGAGCCAGTTCAGCGGAGCGCCAGCTTGTCTTCAGTGAGATACTGCAGGCGGCCTATCAGCTCATGGTGGACGTCTTTGGAAATTACGTCATCCAGAAGTTCTTTGAGGTGCGTGTGGAAAGTCAGATCACTATTATCACCAACATTAATTTTGGGTTAAGATTTCAAAGCTTCTTGAGAGCTGCACCTGATTTCCATGTGCTCTGTGGCCTGGGTGAATGTGTAATGTGTGCCGTATTGTGTCGTTTATTATCAAATGGATTAGAGGATTTACAGGCTCATTTTGTTTGTCAGTTTGGCAGCCTGGACCAGAAGCTGGCTCTGGCAGAGAGGATCCGAGGTCATGTGCTGTCACTGGCCCTGCAGATGTATGGCTGCAGGGTCATTCAGAAAGCTCTGGAGTTCATCCCCTCTGATCAGCAGGTCATTGTAAGTACACTGGTTCTCAGTGCTCTGTTAAAGTGAAAACAACAGAAACAGACTGCACCTTTGCACCATAATGACCTTAATTGGACTTACCTGGCCATTGCCCTGCTGTGATTTTGAGTTATTTAAAAGAAAAAGGCAAAATATCCTTTGAAGTTTTGTCAACGTGCTCATGATTCAGTCCTGAATGAGGGTGTATTGCTCATGGATCACTAATTTCTGTTTATATAGCAGAATGCTGCATCGATAAAGAGGTGCGCACCTCACTCTGAAGTGGCATTTTTCATCTACATTACGGGTTTTATGTTGGAGCTGCCTCGTCTAGCAGCAGGTTCCTTGCAGGCACTCTATCATCAGCGATGAATGAGGCTAATGATACCACAGTTTATATGCAAATGTTGAACTGCAGGTGGTAAGATAAATGTAGGTGAATATCAACAGGAAACAATTCTGCTTAAAATCTGTGCTTTGGGGCAAAGGTGTGTGTGTGCGTGTGTGTGTGTGTGTGCGTGCGTGCGCATGTGCGTGAGAGAAGGGTATCCATCTCTCCGTAATGGGCCTCAATAGATTTCTCCAGGGCAACTGTTCAAAGCCCAGTGTTATTTGTTGGGCTGTGAGCCACTGTGAAAAATGGAGACTTTTGAAAGTGCTTTCAGGCAATATTTGACTTCTCACAAACAATTACATGTCCCTCTTCTCATTCTCCCTCTTCCTCCGCCTCTGTAATCCTCCTCCCTGCAGAGTGAGATGGTGCGGGAGCTGGATGGCCATGTGTTGAAGTGTGTGAAAGACCAGAACGGTAACCACGTGGTGCAGAAGTGTATCGAGTGTGTCCAGCCTCATGCGCTGCACTTCATCATAGACGCCTTTAAGGGACAGGTGGGTACACATTCAATCACTGAAGCCTGTCGGTGCTTGGCTGACGTCCACACACACATACGTTTACTGGTGTGCACTCGCACACCGTCGCTGCCTTGAGGCACCAAGCATATTGTCACCGTCAAAGTACATAGACACAAGTACCGAGCCCTTTCCAGGGACAGGGTATGTTGCCATGGCAACAGAAACCTCAGCCCAGTGGCAACAGCCATCTTCTATCCACCAGCTAAATGTTACATTAGCATAAAGTGTTAAAAGCAAGATTTTTAGTGCTCATGCATGCCCCCTTTGTTAAATCCAAATTAATGGTTTCAGTTCTGAGGAGTCATTTTGACAGCAGATCTCACTGACGTGTGAATGTTTGGCTTCTCACACGTTTGCATGATGTGCAACTACATGTTTTCCACTCAGTGACTCATATTTGTGTGCATAGCCATAAGCATGGCAGGAATTTGCTTACCTCCAGGGGTGGGCTGGGTGTGGGAAAGTATGCCTGTGATCACTTTGTGCTGTAATCCAAGGGACTTTCTGCACCTTTAAGTGTTTGAACGAAGGTAAAGTAGTGTTGTGTTGAACTCACTGAGCTCCAGCACCACTTGGTGTACATGTTGAATAAGTAAAGATGTGCAATTATGTGCGTCTCTCAGGTCTTTGCCCTCTCCACTCACCCTTACGGCTGCCGAGTCATCCAGCGCATTCTTGAACACTGCCTTCCTGAACAGACGCTGCCTATACTAGAGGAGCTCCATCAACACACAGAACAGCTTGTGCAGGTAACACACACACACACACACTCTCTCTCTGCTGTCTTTCGTCTTCCACCAGTTATGTTATTCAGGGTAATGACACCTCATGTTGGCTTAAATAAAGCTTCTCTCAGTCCAGATTTTTGAAGTTGGCTGTGTGTTTGTGACATCAAAAGCACCAGCTGGTGTCCTCACGTTTTAGTTAATGTGTCTGTGTGGTTTGTTTTATTTAGGACCAGTATGGCAACTATGTCATCCAGCACGTTTTGGAGCACGGCCGAGCTGAGGATAAGAGCAAGATAGTGGCTGAGATCAGAGGCAATGTACTGGGACTCAGCCAGCACAAGTTTGCAAGGTAAATTCCAGGACTAACCCTCCCGAGGTTTCACTCTTATCTTCCCTCCTCCATCAAAAAAAAGGTTTTTCTTCAGTTACAATTTCAGCCACACTTTCCTCTTCTTTCTAAACATGTCTTCACGCTCATCCCTCCTTTCCTTTCTCTAGTAATGTGGTGGAGAAGTGTGTGACCCATGCATCACGGGCGGAACGGGCAGTGCTGATAGACGAGGTGTGCAGCCTGACTGAGGGCCCCCACAGTGCCTTATACACCATGATGAAGGACCAGTACGCCAACTATGTGGTGCAGAAGATGATCGACGTGGCCGAGCCCACCCAGCGCAAGATCGTAATGCACAAGGTACGTAGAAAGAAGAGCATCGTCATATGTGTCCCATCAAAATGCCGGGATAATGGAGGCTGTTTTTACGAGAATTATTTATAAACTCCCGTAAATGGAAATCTTGGGCGAGACAGATGTGACATACTGGACGATGCTGTATTGAGGAGGAGAGGAGCTTTCGGGCATGCAGTGTTCAGTGTTACAATCAATATCTCATTTGAAATACATGAGAAAGTAGTCATTTATTTTCTGAGCATAGCGCTATGTTCAGCCCTTTGATTCAATGATTGAACATGTGTTTGTAGGTTCGAGTGCAAGCAAGGCTAATGGTGTGTTCTGCAAAGAATATCACATCAATTCAAAATCATTTCTGTTAAATATATTTTTCTAGATTATTCTAAATTATTTCGTGTGTGTGTGTGTGTGTGTGTGTGTGTGTGTGTGTGTGTGTGTGTGTGTGTGTGTGTGTGTGTGTGTGTGTGTGTGTGTGTAAAAGAGGGATCACTAAAGCCCATTAAAGCATAGCAAAACTCAAAGTGATGTCTTAAAACTGATTATTTTGACCATAATAAAATTTAAAAAAGCATCTTTCCGTCATCCCGTCCACCAAACCCTTCATTTACCTGCACATCAATAAATCTTAATCAGGTCACTGGTGTCAGTGGTTCCCTAGGCAACAGCCCAGAGGCTGAACACTGATTTCCAAATAAATGGGTGTTGGTGTTTGATGTCAACAAAGACGATCTAGAGTTTTTTTGTTTCTGTGGTTGTGCTAAACGCCTAAAGGGATGTGTTGGATGTGCTTGCTGTCCGTTTCCATCCTGAACCTGTTCCACATGTGTGTTTGCGTGCAGATCCGGCCCCACATTTCCACCCTGAGGAAGTACACGTACGGAAAACACATCCTGGCCAAGCTGGAGAAGTACTACATGAAGAATGGCGTTGACCTGGGTCCGCTCTGTGGCCCTCCTAATGGCATCATGTAGACCGACCCCCCCTCCCCTTCAGCCTGAAATCACATCTACCACCTTATCTACCCCCATCCCGCTCCCACCCCCAGCCTGCACCTCACCCTCCTAATGCTGTCATGTCGACCGGCCCCACCCTCCTGCCCCTGTCTGACCATTCAGAAGGCATCGTTCCCACTCCCCCCCAAAATCCTTCTCACTGAGGACGTCGAGTACCCCTTGTACCCCTGTTTCCATGACAACCCTTCGGGAGGAGCCTGTTGCTACAGGCAGCCTTAGTTTTTGTCAGATTTTGTTGCCCCTCCCCCATCCGAGCCCAGGCCTTCTGAACTGGGGGAGGGAGGGCAGGGAGTGGAGAGAGGTGAGGCCTGTTCCACTCATCGCTCCACTCCCTCCTCTTTTTGTTTGTTTGTTTGTTTTTCCTTTAATTTCCTCTTCTGATGAACTCAAAAATCATTTCACTTTTTGCTACTGCTGCACACACAATCCTAGTGTCCCCCCTCCCCTCCTCCCATCCTGGCTATTTACCACTATGAAATGGGACGAGTATTTAATTTGTTTGACGTCACAGAATCATAGAGGAAAACACACACATACACACAGACACACACAGACACACACACGCCATCAGCTAACCAGCAGACAGATCATTTAGCATGGGAGATTCGTTTTCTGGTCTTGCTTCTATAAATATAACGTGTATACTTGGTGTAGACCTTTGCATATATATATAAATATATATATAAAACTTTGTAGTTTTTCTGGGTTTTGATGTTGAATCTGTATCTATAATGTATCCTAGTAGTGACCACATACTTCTGACTGTATAATTGTACATTTGTAAACCCTTGTAATGTAAAAGTGCTTTACCACCCTTTTTGGTATGAGATGAAAAAAGAAAAAAGCTCACTCTGGAAAAAAAAAAAATCTTAGAAAAAAACCTGTGCATTTCAGTGTATATTCTCACCTCCTTGGTTGTGACATATGAGTTGTTGTATATTGTAAATTGTAATATCAAATTTTTGTTTTGAAAAGCCCTTTCTATACAGCGTAGTACTTGTACAAAGATTCGCCACGCTTGGTTTTATCTTTATCTTGTCACTGCTTAACTTAAGACGTCGATCTCCCACTGACTCCCAATTGGACACGTTATGTTAGACTTAGTGGTGTCTTCTGGTTTATGTTGAAGGTTTTGTTTTTTTTTTGACCTTTTTTTAAGATCTTTTTATAGGAATGCTTTACCCCATGAAATGTGTCATGTGTATGGGTATGCTGTCTGGGTGGGAGAAATAACTTTTACTCATTTAACCCCTTCTCCCCTCAAAACCCCTCGATTACCCATGACTGTTTTCAGAGGGGTAAACCCATGGATTGTACAGAGGAGATTCTTGTGTTTTTTGGCATTTCTCTAGTGCTGTAAGTGCTGTATCATACTGTCTATGTCCTTTTGGGTGAGAGAGGCAGCCCGCCACAGCGCGGTGTACATTTGGAGCAGCCTTGTGTATATTTACTACGAGCACACCTGTAACCATATGTGTATAGTTAACAGAACCTGTGTATGCTTATTGCCTGGGCAACTATTTTTTGTAACTCCTGTTGTAGATTGTCTCTAAACAATTGTGTGATCTTTATTTTGAAACCAAACTGAACAAAAAAACTTTGAAAATTTAACCGTCTCAGATGTGCTTCATTGTACGTTGCATGCGCTCACACGTGGTGAACTGTTTGGTTTTAAGTGTCAGTTACACAGAAACGGATCAGGATGTGTGCCGTGCTTTCTGTTTCAGCCATATGAATGAATGCGTCTACACTCATGAGTCAAAGCACGGGCTGGGGAGCTTGCTCCTGATGCTCCAGTTTCTTCATAAATGTGACTGATTAATGAGGCTGGCATCTTAGCATGGCATGGCCCTGACGAATGGCAACCAACAGTGATCAGTTACCCTAATGACTCCCAGTAAAGAAGAACTAAAGTTTCAGTCATGGATACAGATAACAGTGGCTATTACTTTGATTCAAAGGCAATCCAGATAATTATTCATATGATGACAGCTGGATGAGCAATGGTGAAAACCTAGGCAGAAGTGAGAGAGTATTGGTGTTTGAGGAGAGAACAGAAGAAAACTAAACCCAGACAACCACTTACTGCCCTTGATTATTATTCTTCTGACATGAGTAATAACCTCAAAGTTTGCAACAAGAGATTATCAGACTACACTGCTGTGTTGAGCAGGTGTCTGAACAAAACACACCGCCAGCGATCTGCTGAGGAAACACGAGGATAAACTAAACCTGTCCAGCTTTTGTCTGGAGCAGAAACCTGCCTGGTTGTTACTTTGAAAAACAAGTCAGGTTGGGTGTGATGCTGGTGGCAGTGATCCCATGGCTTTGTTGATTTCTTAAAGCGGATAATAATAAAGCCTGGAGGAGTGAGGGTGCAGCACTTGCAGTGATTTTAAACCACCTGAAAAGTAAGTTTGGGCTGTGGTTGGCTACAGTAGGTAGACCTGTAGGCTGTTTTGTTATGGATTACCAACCAGATAAAGATGGGCAATTTACCCTGGACTCTGACATACAATAACCAGGCCACTGGGGACCTTTGGAGTCAGGGCACAGGGACAGCTGCCCACTGATACCTGCTTGGTTTATGGTAATTTGAGTCATTGAAAAGTTGTCTGGTAAAAAAACAACCTGAAGGTGGGTCCTGGCTCTTACATGCCTGTCTTGTAGATGGGCAGCGGTGTCAGAATATACATGATGACAATGGTTTTACGAAGGAATGGCACAGAATAAAACAAGCTCAACCATATAAATGTATGTCTGAAGCATTTTATTTATCAGATATAAAGTTAGAGATCAAACTCAGGGCATTAGGCTATATATTACCAGCCGATCAGATGCCTGTTTTGCTAGTTTTATAGCTGTAACATCACCAGCTGTCTGACAAAATTGTTTTGCAAGGTCAAACAATGGCTTTTCCCAGATCCTTCAAGAGAGTGAAAACAAAGCAATTTGGAGCTGCTTCATCCAGTAAAGAGTATTTTGTCCATCTGCTATGCGGCCAACAATCTCTTTCAAAATGTAAGCAAACATGCACCAGTCAATTTAAGGTGTTAACAGGTTTCAGTTTTGATTTTTCAATGAGGCCTTTTCAGTGGCTTTAAACAGTCATTACATGCTACAGTGTCTGAGCGGAGGCTAGCGCATAAATATTAATTCACGTTGCACAGGCACAGGTGTGAGCTCATCCGGGATTTTGAAAAAAAAAAAAAAAAAAAAAAGTCTTGACCGTGACTCAGCCAATCACAGCGGAGGACCGCAGCTGATCAGTGAAGGTGTGTAATAATGGCGTTCAGCCAGTCGGAACCACCTGAGCGCAAAACAAAAGGCTGAACCTGGAAGCAGCCGTAAACGGCTCGCGGTGCGCAGCGCGCCTGCCTCGCGCATATGTGTGGGTTGTGTGTTTGTGTTTAAAGGGCTGCTTTGGGCTGCCGGTGCCTAAACGAGCTGCAGGGGGCATCCTCGCCCTTGCTCGTGGAGATCCCCCCCCCCCCCCACCTCTCCCTCAACACACATACACACACACGCGCGCGCGCATATATATTCTCTCTCACACACACTCAGCTCCTCCTGCCAGACTCCCAGGCCAAGCAGCGTCGCCATACGGAACATCCTGCCCTCAGCGGAGAGGGGGAGGAGAGAGAGAGAGAGAGAGAGAGAGAGAGAGAGAGAGAGACTTGAGTGTGTGTTCAGAGAGAGAGAGAGAGAGAGGGGTAGAGAGAGCCTGAGTGTGTATTGAGTGAGAGGGAGAGAGAGAGAGGCGAGCTCTGGCGTCCCCCGGTAGTAAATCTATCAGGTCTCGAGCAGAAAAACTCTGGGAAACAGACAGAGAAGAGGGAGAAGAGGCCTCGGAAAAATCTCATCGTTCCCCGGTGACCTGGACCATCAGCAGCGCGTGAAGCTTTGGATTAAAAAGCCCGACCAGGAGGACCGCGCGGACGGGCGGCGCGCTCTGAAGTTGGACAGACTACCGAGACAGCGACAGCAAGCAGCAGCAGCAGCTTTTGTCCCCCCCCCCACCTCCCCGAACCCCGTGAAGGCAGCGGCGGCACCGGGAGGCTGTGTCCGCGCACCCCGACCATGAAGCTGCCCTGGCTACTGGCGCTCACGGCGCTGCTTGCTCACGCCGCCACGGTAAGCACCATCCTCAGATCCTTTGTTAACCGGGGAGCTCTTGCGCACACAGGAGACAGGGCATTTTGGGCATGCGTGTGCGTGCGAATATGTATGTGTGTGCGTGCGGTGAGATATCGTTAATGAGACAGTGGTGTCGGTGATCGGTAGGAAACCCTGCACTCGACCTACTTATCAGCCCTTATTGGCCGTCCGTGACTCCTGCTAGGGGGGCTGGCGACTCCCGTGCACCCCCACCCCCCGCTTGACGCACACACCCACACACATACATGCACACACACCAGCCTTTGTGTCTCAGTGTCGGGGTTTATTGTGGCCTGTGTCCCATGAAGTCAGGAGGTCTGTGTGCGTGCATGTGTGTGTGTGTGTGTGTGTGTGTGTGTGTCGGTAATTAGCGGGTAATCTCTAATTGAGCTTGATTACGGGTCTTCGTGCGGTGTCTCACTATGTGGTGTCTGTGTCACCAGCTCACATCCTGGCGTTAATTTGAGGGGCTCCAGTCATACTGCGGCTTTAACGACTTTATTACCGGGTACTCGTGCGTTGGGACGTGTGTGTGTGTGTGTGTGTGTGTGTGTGTGTGTGTGTGTGTGTGTGTGTGTGTTTGAGGGATTGGATGTCCGATCTCTGTGAGGTGCACGTTCCCTAGATAACGGCGGCCTCATTGTCCGGATGCCAGAATCCGACCAGGGGCATCCTCCCGTTATAACCGGAGGTGTGTGTGTGCGCGCGCGCGTGAGGCAATGTGCGTTTGTGGCTAAAAGTGGGTGGGGTAACGGGGAAGTTAACGGCGATGCGGTGCACGAACGAGGGCTTGGATGGAATGATGTCATCGGGAATCGCGAGGAGGAAAGCTGATTGGGAATGCGCGAGCCCCCCCCCCACCCCTCTCTCTCCACACACACACACACACCTCCTCTCCGGAACCATCCACGCCGAGCTTCACGCGCCCCCCATTGCACGCCCACACCTTCCGTTACCGATTAATCCAGGAGGTGGAGGAAGAGGAGGGTGGAATCTCATTGAATCATTGAGAGAAAAGGAAGCAAGTACCAAAAATAGTCAAAATGCAGATCTAGTTTTGAATGTACATTAGGAAGAAAACACCCTTCATAATACTCTTATAATGTTCCCCTAACCTGTGTCAGTGAGTTTATAATAATCTTTATAATACTACGTTATCTCCTTTATCTTGACCGTCATTCATGGCCAGATTTAGCTGGTAGGGAGCTTTGGGGCAAAAATGTGTTTTTTGCCCCCTGCTGATCTCCACCTTCCACCCTCTGTGCAATGTGTATTTACCCTGATGCCTCCAAGCTCCCATAAAGTCCAGTGCAGCCAGTACTCCTTTGCTGGAATGATAATTAAAGATCCTCCCCAGACATGTTTGTTTGACTCCTACTTCACTTAAAGGCCGTTCTGTGTTTTTCCCCATCACTCCTGAATCATACTGATATGTCTCTGGTTTGGAATCAGATTTACGGTGAGCACAGGATGGAATAAACAAGCTTCCAGGGTCAAACTCTGCACATGCTTCATCCTGTACAGTGAAAAACACATTCCTTTAGTGGAGGGGAGCTTTAATTTGCTTTAGTTTGTGGTAATTTCATTCAACAGAACTTTACTTAGGACTTTGTAGCATGTGAGCACAACCTAGACTAAAATAGCAAAGCTCTTTAAACTAGAATTTGACTCAAGAGACAGCCACAAATTCCCTAAAAATGCAGAATCCACTGTATTTGAGTGGTGCAAGTTCCCTAATAAATTTTCAAATAATTGTATTGCCAAAACCAATTGACATGCACTGCACCTGAGGCTTTTTGGGCCCCCTCGAGGTCTGCAGCCCTGGGCCAGTTGATTGGCTTGTTTTGTCTAATTTCTTCACTTCAATGCAATATTTGTATTGTCAACATCTTGGAGTGTCATTGTGCTGCCTGTGATGCTCCACTGGTTCTGACAGCGGTTTTCAACACCACACACACACACACACACACACACACACACACACACACACACACACACACACACACACAGAGTGATTATTACTAGGTCAGTCGGTTGCAATCTTTGCCAAAGGTCCTTGCCCCCCAGCTGACCTAATCTGTCTTTAAGTGTGCAGATGGAGACAGGTGTGACACATATATACACATGCACACACACTCTTAAATATACAGTCTTAGGAGTGCACAGATGGATGAAGGCATTGCTCAAATAGATAACACATACACACACACATCAACGGTCTCATAATTGCAAGGCTCACCTCAAGCAGCCCAGGCCTTGAACGTACATACACACACACACACACACACACACACACACACACACACACACGGCCCACAGTCACATGCATTTGCTGACAAGATCTTTCTTTAAATGCTCCTTGGCTTGAAACCAACTGACTCTTGTTTGTGTGTGTGTGTGTGTGCGTGTCTGATCCCTGGTGTCGTGTCTCTGTGTGTATGTCTTGTTATCGGAGATGTGACATCATATCCGGGTGACTATATTTTACATGGGGGACCGATTTTCCCACAGACATCTGTTGTGTCCCACACATAGCCAGTTTGTGTGTGTGTGTGTGTATGTGTATGTGTGTGCATCCGTCTGCCTTCGTGAGAGCGCTCACTGTCCATCTGTCTGTGTGTGGGCTCAAAAAGATAGTGAATCTCCACTGCCAAAAACTTGTTCTCGCCAGCCCTCGCTCCTTGAAGAGAGTGTGTGTGTGTGTGTATGGCGGAAAAGCATTGTGTTCTTGAGGATCATGTTTAACTCATGGAGTGAATCAGTGTTTTGTGCCTCCGATAGCTGACAAAGCCCCCCATAGAGAGACGAAGAAAGTAAGAAGGAGCAAGGAAGAGGAAAAAATAGCCAGAGCGAGGCGGATCGAGGGAGAGTGTGGAATGTGAGAGGCAATTTGACACAGGAAGTGGGTCCTTCTCACTCTCCTGGAGGACAAAGTCCCCTCACACACACACACACACACACACACACACACACACACAAGCTGGCAGGTAGAAAACACTCCTGTTGTGGAGGAGGTATTTCAGGTGTGTGTGTGAAAGGATGGGTAAGGGTATGGGGGTCACCTTACAGTGTATAGAGGAAATGAAAAGGATCACGGTTCATATCCGGAGCTGTATTCAGATGGCCAACATCTGGAGGTGAGCATGCACAGAGAGACAGAATAATGACAGCCTTCAGTGGGAAAAACATTTGTCTCCCCCTTTCCTCACCCCTTCTCCTCCCTCTGGCTATTTATGTGTGTGTGTGTTGGATGTGCACTCATGCTGCTCGCTCATATCTGAATGCAATTTCTTATCACATGGGAAGGACTGGCTTGGCAGATGTGCTGCATTTGACTGAAATGACTTTTTCTCTCTTGCGGAGAAAGTTTTAGCGTTTGATTTAGCTCGGGGGGAACGGAACTTCCCATTTGCTTTTGGACTGATAACGGCGTGTGGGGATCGAGAAACCTGCCGTCACAATACCTGTTAGTTCTGGGTGGGCTGAAATAACAAAGGGAGTTTAGAATTTGCAGCAAATTCTGGAGTTCCATTCGCCGAAAAGTAACTAAAAAACTAAAAAAAACTCAGCGCAAATAGAAAACTATTCAGAAAACTATGAGGACAAAACAGAGGCCGTCCTTATCGGCCTCGAAAGAGCTCAAAAGACCTTTCAGCAGTCTCCTGGACCTTTAACCTCTAATGTCAAACTACATGCTAATAAATTAGGTGTCACATCTTAGTCTTTGCTGTATTGCTCAGTATTCATCATCATCATACTTTGTCTAATCATAACTGAAAATCTATTTCTTGAGATTTATGTACAATTACATCAATAAAACATGAAGTGTTTTGGTAGAAATTTGTGTTATTTTCAGTTCTAGTGTCCTCATCTCATTCTATCAGGCTGTGTAGAGCCCCTAACAATCTCCACCAATCAGAGGGCAGCCTCTAGGTAGCCTGAGAGGCAAACCCCAGGGAAATAAAATCCATCACCACTGTAAAATATTTCTAATCCGCGGATTAATCCAGGCTTTTATAGACTACATTATTGTAATTCATTATATCCCTGCCTCAGCCGCGGTGCTCCAGCCAAGGAGGTGAAACTCTCCAATATTTTACTGAAAAGCAAAGATCATTAGAGAGCAGCCCAAAAACATAAAACAAATATGTGCCGTAGAGCTTTGTTCTTTCTTCTTTCCTCTCTCATTTTTCATCTCACAACCCCTCAGATTTATCCAGGTTGGTTGTCCACCAACTGCAACAGGACAATGCTGCTCATGCACTGATGCTTAACAATATATCAGTCACAGAGGCCATGTTACTGCAGTATTAGTACTTTTACTTTTGATACTCTGAGTGCATTTAGCTGATAATGCTAATACCTCCTCAGATGCAGGAAAGGTGCTTTCTAACTAAATCTTTATTTACTAATACCCAGGCTGAGGTGCCATATTGTTGCACTTTCTAGTCTGTGTGAATCTCATTTCACACTGCCAGTCACTGCTTAGGAAGTACCTGTTTTCTTCACTCATTTGGCTCCACAACATTGTGCAACACTAAACTTCCCCTGTGGAATGTGTTCAAGTCATCCCACGAATTAGAAAGAATGCAGTTAGAGACTGAATTCATCCAGCTGGAAAGTTTGGCTCCTCTGCCACCACCAGTAACACACAAGTGCCGACACGCTTACTCACATATATGCACCAATGCACATTAACATTAAAGGCCTGATTATACACACAGATACAGTGCATTCACACACACACACACACTTGCAGTGCTAGTGAATAGTGGTGTGCAGCAGTTTTGTTGATTCAGTGAGTCAGAGGGAGACGGAGAACGCTGGAGGTGTTTTAGGTAGGTCAAAACCAGCTAGAAACACAGCTCGTGTAGATACTAAACACACACACACACACACACACACACACACACACACACACACACACACACACACACACAGTCTCCTTCGCAGTAATTGGGCAGCGCTGAGCAGACATACATACATATTCTCTGGAGAGGGGGGTGAGATGAATATAGAGAGAAGGGGAGGGAGGGAGACGAGAGGAATGGAAAAAAGGGAGGTGTACAGACAACAGGATAGTGAGAAAGAGGGAAGGAGTGGAGGGAGTAAAATGGAGAGAGGTGAGGATGGAAAAAGAGTTAATGGCAATGGCGAGATGGGGATGCTAGATAGCAAGGGGAAGACGAAAGCAAAGGGAAAGTGATTGAACGCTGAGTGATGGAAAGAGGATGCAAGTGGAGAGGGGAGGTAGAGCCCAGAAACTGAGCGGAGGATGGGGCCGGGAGTGGAAAGGAAGAGTGGGAGGCAAGAGGAAGAGGAGATGGGGAATACTGGGACATGGGGAGAGGGGGGGGGGGGTGACGGGGACGACAGCCAGAGGATGGAGCGAGGCCAAAAGGACGGAGACGGAGGGATGTGGAGAGAGAGCGAGGGTGGGGGAGGGAGGCGTGCACTGCTCATTCCCAGGAGACCTAGCTCTACCTGCTCTCCACGGCCGTCGCCATGACAACCAGCATGGCTGCCGCTGTCACAGCTTTATCGCCCCTCTCTCCGTCCCCTCCCTCTACTTCTCCTCCGCTCTCTCTCTCTCTGTCTCTCTCTCTTCCATTCTGTTTTGTCTCGTCTTTTTTTCCTCGTCACCTCTGTTGCTTCTCTCATTCACAGCTTTTCATATCTCATTCTCTGTTTTCCGACTCTTCTCCTCTTCCTCCTTTCTCTTTGTCTCTTCATGCTACTCCCTTTGCCCCTTTTTCTTCCTCCTCTCCTCCTCCTCTCTCCTCCATCTGTCCCACTACTATAAATTAAAAAATAGAGAAGGGAAGAGATGGCAGTCACGTTTCACCTTTACTTGTGTGTGTGTGTGCATGTGCTTGTGTGTATTTGTGCTATTACAGGACTCTAAATTAGAGAGCATAAACGCAGTGCCGGCTCCCAAAACCACAAAGCATGCTGGGATCTTTCTATGTTAGAGCGTTTGCTATAAATGAAAACCTCAGAAACAGGGCGCCTCCCTCCCACTAACAAACCTTTATGTGTGTGTGTGTGTGTGTGTGTGTGTGTGTGTGTGTGTGTGTGTGTCACAGATGCCCTTCACCAACAACATTAATACTGTTAAGATGCTGTTATCATTTTTCACTCATATTATTCATGTGTATCTGTATCTCCTTTGTGGTACCCTTGTTCCTCACGTGTTTCCGTAGCAACAGGGTAATTGGGTTAACGAAGGTCCGGATGGGCGGGGTCATGCAGACCTGAAATCCAATACAGTCCAATGGGACTACAGGAATGCTTATTTCCTGGCAGGCGGCTGATAAGAGTGGTCTGAGGCCACGATAACGCCAGCCTCCACGCTCCTGACCAGACTCTGGCCTCCATCTGACCTCCAATACACAACTCCCTCCATCTCCCTCTCCATCTGTTTGTCTGTTGGTAATATTGTCAGCAACTTTACATTTATTCATTTTTCTCACTTCAACTTTTGATTTTTAGATTTTTTTATTTATAGTCTAGTCAGACCTGAGTCTGTTAGTGAGTTTTCTTCATTGGAGAGGGATCTGTTAACATACGAGCTCAGTAACTGAGATAATTTCATGGTTTAGAATCAGAGCTGCAGTGACTCAGTTGACAGAAAATTAATATTCTTGTTTGGGTTTTGAGTTTTCTGAAGTCATTTTTTAAAGAAACAATGCCAAACATTCTCTGGTTCCTACTTGTAAAATGGGAACATTTGCTGGTTTTCTTATGATATCAAACGGAATATCTTTATTTGTTAGAAATTAAGATATTTGTTAAGATATATTTGTGAAGACATTTGGAAACATTGCCTCTGACTTTTTTGAAATCGTGATGGAAGTTTTTTCTTCTATAATTTTATGACATTGATTCCTAAAATGATCATTAATTGCAGTTTCAGTTGTGTCAGTGGAGGCGTTTGAGGCTCCCCGGTGGTATAGGCTTTTAAGGTGTCAACTGTCACAATCACAGTGTCTGACTTAAAAACATAAAATGGCCAAAAAAGTCCTTTTCAGAGAGCCCCTCGCAGCTTCCAGCTTCTTAACTTTGACAATTTACTGCTCTTCTCTGATTTATATCTTTGTAAATTGAATTTTGCGACTGATGGTACTTTGGGCTCCTGGAACTTGTTTTTCACATTTTATAGACCTAACAGTCATCCATGGACACTTGACAGGTATTGATTTGGCTGTAAAATAATATGATCAACTGTGCTGTTTTTCTACGATATAGTAAAAAACAAATGATAAAACCTTGGAACAAGGTTGTAGTTCTCGCTCCAGTTGGCCGCTAATGACACCAAATCTCTTCCACATTGATGCTCTGTGCAAAGAACTTGTTTCCTTGGCTGCATGTCATTGGCTGAGACATTTTTGGATGCCCCTGGCTGGAAATGCTATCACTCTTCCTCTAGGAGCCCATCTTTGAAATGACCACTTTGGCCACTCAAAGCCTGCTTAAGTTTGTTTGTACTTAATAGTGGTAGAGAGTGTTGGTAAATGAAGACACAGTGGAAAATAGAGAGTGTATGTCCTTGCAGGGGATTGTCTCTTAGGCTCTTTGGTAGAGATCAAGTAAAATGGGAACGACGTCGAGCCAAATCCAAATGGAGGAGATTTTATGTGGGTGAACATTTGAATGGCTTGTTGTATTGTCATGCAGTCGTTTGCGGAGGTACTTAACTCACGGCTTTCATGTCTCAGGGGGTGCTGGTGGGTGCAGGGAAAGGGACACGGGTCGGCACTTGAAGGAGAAAAGTTCAGTGAATCACAGTTAGATTTTCCAAGATGCATGCACGCACATGATTGGTTGTATAAATGGTTTGTCACCCAATTTGTCATCCCTTCATTTTGTCTTGTCTTTGATCTGTCGGCGGCACAGTTTCTATTTTCAAACGACCTTCATGTCATCGTTTCCTCTGATAACAAAGAGATTTTGTCAGTTTTGATTTACAGATTTCCATTCCTGATGCGTGTTTTTCATCAAGGCAGAGAGAGAATTAATTACAGCTTTATTTTTAATTGTAAGTCGGTCTTATCTGTGGGGTTTTACAGAGTGATATTTCATCAGCATTTCATTAAAATTCACACTGTGACAGAGATCTGCTTATTTGCATACTGATGTGTTCAACCTTTGTGTGTGTGTGTGTGTGTGTGTGTGTGTGTGTGTGTGTGTGTGTGGTCGCGCGCGTGCTTAATTGGTCACCGGTTACTCAATTGCTTTTAGGAAGGACACAGGAAGTGAGTATTTATAGATCCAGCCTTCAAGCTTCAAACCAGGAGGGAGCTTCCTGAGTACTGCACAAAGGGGGATTTTATATACGTGTGTGTCTTTACGCGTGTGTGTTTACATGTGAAACAGAGGCGGAGGAGGTGATGGAGGTGCACAGGGAGACCGCTTGTGCGAACGAGAGCGAGAAGTACTGTGTGCGAAAGGCATGTGACAGTGTATGTGTGTGTTTGAATTATTTAGCCCAGCGTCCCGACAGAGGAGTGAACGAGGTCAGGAGCTCATTGCTGCAACGTTTTCCCTCTCTTATCCATCCATCCATCCATCTCTACACCCTCCACCCACCAGCCCTCTTCCTCCTCCTCCTCCTCCTCCTCCATCGCTGTAGAGCTCCTCGTTTATTCTGCCTGTCTTAATAAACAGGAACTTAGTAACAAAAGGCTTCCCACATGTTACTCATGTCCCCTCAATTATCGGCGAGCCATGAGGGAAAAACATCGATCCAATTAAATACAGACAGTGAAACCCACTGTGTGTGTGTGTGTGTGTGTGTGTGTGTGTGTGTGTGGACCCTCTCAAGCAAACCTTTGAACCCTGGTGCTTTAAAGGGCTCTTTCAAAGACATTTGCAGTTTGAACGAGCCACTGAGGCTAATGAGCTGTGTGCGTGGAAGACTGAAAAAGTGTGTGTGTGTGTGTGTGTGTGTGTGTGTGAGCATGTGTGTGGTTGCAAGGGTAGGGATTCTGTAATATTGCTTGGTGGTTGCAGGAGGTTCTCTCTCCCATAAGGCCGTTCTGTAAACGCCTCCACGTATATTCACATGCAGTCAAACACACACGCGCTCACATGCTTGTACTTCTACCTGTGTGAGGACACTCGTTGACACATTCCTTAACCTTAACCCTAACCCAAACCCTTCTACCCTGACCTCACCTAAACCTGATTCTACCCTTACCCTTAAAACCAAGTCTAAACCCTCAAACAGCCTTTTTCTGTAGGTCTGTCCGAAAATGAGGACCAGCCAAAATGTCCTCACCTTCCAAAAACGTCCTCACTCCCAAGGTCTAAAGTTTCAAATTGGTTCTCACAAAAATAGCTGTACAAGTGCACACACACATGTTTGTGGCAGCAGGTGATTCATTCTTAATCTTTCATTCCAACAGTTGTGGATTAGCCCTAATCTCAGCCAGCAGAGACCCAGGTCTGAAAGGCTGACTGACACCGAGTTTGTGTGTGTGTGTGTGTGGGGGGGTGTGTGTGTGAGCCTGTGTATTGTTTATTAAACTGTGTGTGTTACATGATAATTGTTTCCCGTGTTGGACTGAATGGGGCGTCTGTCTGACAGGACATGATATGACTGAGGCAGACACACACGACAGATTGACAGGTCACACAACACTGAAACATTAGACACAGCAGGAGGTGGAGGAGGAGGAGGAGGAGGAGGAGGAGGCCCTGATGGAGGAGAGGCATGACTTCTTTTGACATTAATTCTGTTTTTGACATTTTAAAATTACTTCAGTCATCCCCAGTGTGAGTTAAAGTTGAATGAAGCTGCATAGAATTGCTACGAATCGTTTAATCTTTTTCTTCTTTCACTGAACAAAGCATCAGGAAACAATGAAAAATGCCCGTCACTGTTTCCCAGAGCCAAATGTGATTTAATCAAATTGTCACATTTGAGACATTGGAACCATCAAATGTTTGACATTTTTCTGTGAAAAATTATTTTTGCTGCTTAATTGGTTGTCAAAATAGCTGCTGATTAATTTTCTGTCCGTGGATTAATTATTGCTGCTCTATTCTGCTTTAGTTGTGGTGAGTGGAGCTGATACAAAACAGGACCAAAACCAAACTGATTTATTTGATGCCTTATGTTGAGTTTTTTTCTGCAAAACCCTTTTTTCGTTGAACAGATGAAGCTCACATGTTAATTGGTTTCTAAACAGAAACTAAAATTGGGCTGCACATAATGATGAATTATTCAGTTTTTCATTCTATTCAATCTATCAAAATCTGTTGATTGTTTTTGTTTTTTTGTCTATAAAATGTCAGAAAGCAGTGCTCATCACTGTTTCTCACATCTGCTTATTTTGTTCAGCTAAAAGCCCAAAACTGAAAGATGCTCAAATTACAGAAATAGACAGAAAACAGAACAAAGCAGCAAATCCTCACAGTTGACACCACAACTCGCAAGTGGGTTTTTTTTTTTTTTTGGTTTGGTAAATGACTGAAATAATTAATTGAGCGTCAGAATAGTTGGAAATTTGTTTTCTGTTGTTTGTTTCAGTTCTAAAACACAGTCTACAACAGGCTTAATTTTGATTAAAATCAGTAAATATCTGATTAAAGCATGACTAACGAGCCTGTGACTCTGTCCAGATATTTGATGCTAGCTTTCAGGACTACAGACACTTTCCTGTCAGTACCAGAAAAGGACTGAGTTTAAAAAATCAGGCCAGCAAGATGTAAGAAAAAAGAAAAAGGCACTTCCATCTCCCGTTTTTGGCTTTTTCTAGTGGAATCAGAGTGTTTCTCTCTCCCTCCTTCGTTACTCACAGCTACAGATGAATTCCTATCAGTACCAGAATAATCCTGAGGTTCAGGTGTCCCGGTGGCCCAGCGGTTACGAGGCAGACCACATGATTACAGCATTCCAACTCTGAGTCTGCTTTCTATCCCCCTAACACCCAACCCTAATTTTGACAAGAATCATTTAGCTTAGTCATTGCTGAACAGAAATGGTATCTTAACACCTAACAGCACACGTGGAAAAAAAATAAAAAATAAAAAAACTGAACAAAGCAGAAGGCATTGCGACAGATTTGAAAGTGATTAGATATTGTGTGGAGATGGAGGGAGAAGAGATTTGAAGAGAGTGAAGGGGGAATGAGGTCAGAGGCAATCACAGACAAAAGTGATATTAAAGCAGGGGTGGTGGCTAAAGTGCAGCAGAGGGAGGCAAAAAAAAAAAAAAGAAAAAGGCAGATTGGAGAGGAGAAGAAAATGCGGCAGCCAGGAGAGGAGAGGAGAGGAGAGGAGGGGAGGGACAAGGCAGAGAATAGAATTTGTTAATATGTAAAAGCGGTAAAAGGATATGAGCGGCTCATCAGAAAATAGCATGAGATGAATGAGGAGGGATTGGCTTTAGGTAGAGCGAAATGATAAAAGAGCAGAGGCGCTGACGAGCAAAGAAAAAAAGAGAAAATGAAAGGGAGATGGATGGGCTGGATTGGTGTCGTGGTAGCAGCAGAGGGAGAGAGACTGGTGGTTAACGCAGGCCTGTAAAGAGCTTAGAGCAGCTGAGACGGATTGAATGGAGAGAACAACCTGGACAGGATTACACGGAGACAGAGCAGAGAGGAGGCCTGCAAGAGCAAGATCGTATCACAGCACATATATTTCCCTGCCCTCCAGTTACACATTTCCACCAGTGTGCACCGAAACTGTCCACCAGCTCCACAATTGCACTTTAATTAAACCAAGCCCACGGTATCAGGCAATTAATGGTCACCGATTGTTATACCAAACACTCTGGAGCTAATCTGCGCGTTAGACAATCATTCACCAGCCATTAGTTCCTTAAATCCACCTGTTAATTAATTAGTCAGTGAGTAATGTTGCCTGCGGAGGGATGAAGCCGTCTTTAACTGCGCTGCTAAAGAACGATCTGAGGTGAATGAACGCGCTCGCACCCGAAGCTTGTTGTAATATTTATGTTTAAGCTGGAGTGATTCAACAGAAGGAAGATAACACTGTCTGAGTGGCAACAGGGAACTCCTACCAGAATAATATGATGCTGTTATCCATTAATCCTCATTATCTACTTGCTGCTCACACCTACCAGCTGTATGCATTCGTGAACATTGCTCGATATACCATGTAGCAGTGGTCCCTGATTGTATCGTACCATCTTAAAGGAACATTTCTGGGATATATGCTTCCTTTTCTGGCTGCCTATCAGTGAGATTAGAGGACTGATAATGTGTCTGTGTGTTCAGCATGTAGCTAAAGTCAGATCACAGTTAGCTTAGCTTAACATATGGACTGAAAGCACGGGGAAACAGCCAGCCTTGCTCTGTCCAAAATGAATCTGTAAACCAACCGCAGTTTATCATAGCAGACAATTTATTTACCCAATGCTACTGTGGGGGTTGCCAGATATGATCAATAAGAGCAGGATTTAGTTTTGCCTCCAAACCTGGCAACGGCAAGTCTTCAGGGATGGTGCGCACAGTCAATGCATTCAGCTGTTGTTCACCAGGAACGCGAATTAGCATAAATCCCCCAAATGCTGAACTGTTCCTTTAAAATCGGACCCCTTGTTGCTGGCTGCACACATCTATTAGCATGACTCTGCAAAGAGTTGCTCAAATTATTGAAGAGGACTGACGATGAAAAATTAAAAAAGTCAGGATGATATTGTGTCTCTGAGGGGGTGGGTGTACATCTTGTGACCTTCTGTGGGTCCTGTTCACAGGCTGGGAGCCACCGCCGCCGTACAATCATATCAGATGATGCTAAATATTAAGTATCTTGTGCACATACGCCAAGGCAACACATGAGCCATTCACTGAATAAAATCAGGACAAAGCAAACTTCTCATTCCCTTCCTCGTCCCTCTGATTCAAGTCTTCTGACATTGATTTGTTAGGGTTAATCAGTGTCTCATGATAAATATGTGATTAGGTCACAAGCAGTCAGTCTGCTTGGCCCATTAAGACACAGACCATATGCTGCTCTCGCCATATTGAGAGTTGACTGCGCCGCCAGATCTCACAACCTGCGTAATTAGTGTTCGATATCAAGGGCTGTTATGATACATGAAGAATCAATCGGCTATCTGGCTGCGCTGACAGTCACTTGGCCTGCAGTCCGTTGGCTGGAAACTGCTCTAAGGCTCCGGATTGGCTGTCAGTTCGCCAAAGTCAGTCAACCAATGGGAAGGAGCCAAGAGAGCGTAGCAAGGTCAGATGCTTGGGATGGCCCTGGAGCAGCAGTTTGTTTACCTCCTCTGTGTGTGTGTGTGTGTGTGTGTGTGTGTGTGTGTGTTTGTGTGTGTGTTTGAGAGAAGAGGAGCAGTATGGCATGATAATAATATCCATCATGCCTTCTGCACACGCACTCGCAAAGGTGCATCTTTCCATTCCAGATTGAATTACACAGGGCTGATTGGATTTTTCTCCCCTGCATCAAAGACAAAAACACTCGTCTGTCGTTCTCCACCCTCCCCTGCCTCCGGGTCCATCCATCCCATCATCACTCGCTGCGTTTCTTTTCTCTGCTTGCACCTTTCCTCTCTAAAACGAGGTCTTTTATGCATCGATTTCTCTCCTCGTCCTTGCCGTTCCTTCCTTGGGGTGCACAAAGTCGCATGACTGTTGTTACCCTGATTACACAAGCTGTAATTACAAGCACACATGCACAGATGATGCCTTGTGATTCATATTACTGTATACGGGCAGAAATGTGATCCTCATCATCCTTCATTTGTGTGTGAATATTTTTGTGTGTGAGGGTGTGTTAAGGTTTTCGATTTGGGGCTGAAAAGAGACCATTGATTACCGTTTCTGAGTGTACTCTGAGTGCCCCTCTCTTTCGCTCTCTGCTGCACAAAGGCATCATGGTCCGCAGGGCACTCTCTCTCACACGCAGCCACATTTCTGAGCCCTTTTGAAAAGTTCCTTAGAAACACGAGAAAAGTTCCAGCCACAGGCACCACGCCCTCCCACTGGTCCTGCAGAAATAGGCCCATTGAGCCAGGCTATAATCACACACACGCATACACACACACACACACACGCATACACACACACACACACACACACGCACACACACACACAAATCCGCATTCAGCCAAGCTCCTTCTCCTCTCTCTCCAGCACTTCATAGAAGCAGCCACAAAAACACAGTCATTGACTCACCAGCCAACCAGCAGCATTCACCGCTCACTGCAACATTTCTCCAACCAAACATCAATACACTCACCAACACACACACACACACTCACTGGCACTCCCCAAACGGCGCGGCACACACCCTCATAAGCACACACATGCATGGTGGCGTATTGTGGAGTGTGGGAGCGGCAGTTGTGTCAGAATCTCAAGGCATTTCTGGCAGCAGGACAGCGACACACACACACACACTCTTACTCAGAGATGCATGTTTCATAAGGTCATATATAATAGAGGAGGATTCCATGCAAAGAGGCCTTGTGTGTGTGTGCGTGTGTGTGTGTG
The DNA here is from genome assembly GCA_037975065.1 of Chaetodon trifasciatus. Taxonomy (NCBI): domain Eukaryota; kingdom Metazoa; phylum Chordata; class Actinopteri; order Chaetodontiformes; family Chaetodontidae; genus Chaetodon; species Chaetodon trifasciatus. The sequence continues at coordinate 4,069,591 of JBBMOE010000015.1, read as the reverse complement.
TGTGTGTGTGTGTGTGTGTGTGAGAGAGAGAGAGCCAGCCTTGAGATGTGGTCTTTAATCCTGCTGGATTGTCAGATTAGTGTAACAGCTGGGTCCTACATACAGATATACATCTCTCTGTCTCTCTATCACCCCTCCTCCCATCATACTGCCCTTCTATACTCGGCCCTGAATGGATCTATGCATTAGTGTGTGTGTGTGTCTGTGTGTGTGTGTGTGTGTGTGTGTGGCGGTCTCACAGCTCCAGTCCATTACACGGTTTCAGACCAGCTGATGTGTCACTACACAGTCATGTGACCTCTACTGAGTCTGCAGTCAGTTTCAGTGTCAGCTGTTCGTGTTGTCAGAGATACAGAGACATTAAAGGTTAAACACACTCCGTCGCTGAGTGAGTGCCTGATTCGCTGCTCCTTCAGCCTCCGATCAGCCTATCACATTCCCTTTAAACACGAACAGAATATTCAGTTTCACTATCAAAAGTCTCTTTTTTTAACATTATTGTATTCATTCCCTCGTGGCGTTTATAGTTGTAATCCTTAAGGTCGTGGTTAATTTGGCAGTACCTGTGGTTGCCGTGGTAACTGCAAGTGCAGTTTAGTATTACAGCGAACAGTCCTGGAGCAGCTAGTTTGTCAGAAGTACAGCAGAAGAGCAGCTGCTGTATCTGCTTACAGTGCAACCAAACAAACGTGCATTTTCATAAAGAAGTCAGTCAAGAATAATTAACCAAAATCTAAATGTGCTTTGCCCGTTGAACACTTTTAATGTGAAGCAGCAGCAGTCAGAAATGATCGGTTTGCATTACCAATAATTGAATACAGCTTTGATATGGCTGTAGAAAAGGGAAGAGTGAACTGATATCATGTACAGTTAAATAACACTGGATTACATAGATGCTTTATTTCCTGTGAATCCCTGTGCGTAGGTCGGCAATTTTAATCCTGAGCGGGAATGGCAGACTCCGCCACACAGAGGTAATTACAGAAAACAGAACAGAAAATGTTTGTATTGTTGGGAAAAGGTCAGAATATCTGCTTGTGAATGGCATTAGCAATCAAGTTGCTAGAAAGGATCAGTTCTTCACATAATCAATGAAGGGAAAACAGATTCTATTATGTTTTCAAGCAATGTAAAGTGAACTTTCTATATTTTAAGACGTACCATGACCTCCAGGATGAATTGTGTAAAAGAGGGAGGGCAGGCAGCCTTCCATCTAATCAAGATTAATGGTTGAGCTAACAGTGAAGCAAATGCTATAGCCTTTGACTGATATGGAGTAATTCTACGCTCTGTTGAAGGTGCACTGAGCATTTCCATAAATGGATTTGGGTCTATTGTTTTGTAACAGATATATGAGATAACTGCTGAAAGTCTTTCTGCATGGAAATTGATTTAAATTGCCTTTCAGTGATCCAGATGCACAAGTTTTCCTCCACTGTGTGCACCTGTTCTATCCCTGCAGCTCTCTGACCAAGCCATTCACTGTACCATATACCATATTTAGCAGATGCATGACTTTCCATAAGGGCATTCATCACTTAGATCATCTTTGTCCTTATAACTCAGTGGAGAACGATAATATTAGAAAGATAATATTAGTGCCTGGATGCCCCTCAGCTGTGGTTTGGTGCTGCGCTGAGACAGCTTTAGGGCCCGAGCGAGCTAGAATAACAAACTAGAGCCAGTGTAATGCCATCCTCCCACAGGTTTTGTACAGGGGAATTAAGACGACCAACGTGGCTGCGATTGGGATCAGCCATGGTAGTGCTATCAGCAATTTGATCGGCAGAAAGCACTAAAAATAGTGGGGGGAGAAAAAGTGTTTCACTCATTTCCTGGCTGTCGTAGATGAACATGTTTACAGTTTTTGCTCAGTGGTTCACATTCATTGGTCACGGGGAGCATTTGTGTGTGAAAAACTGAGACAAACATGCAGGAAAAGATCAGAAATGTGTTTGGCCAAGGACAAAATTAGCGTTTCTACCTTCCCACTCAGCAGCACTTACAGCACCGTGTCCACAAGGATCTTTTTCCCGTTGAATAGCAGTTTAAGGTTGTTACATTTAAAAAGATAACATTAGAAGCTAAAAATGTCTTTAACTTTAACTTTATTTTAGTTTTATAACCCAAATTAGTGTGAACATGGACATCTAACATACTTTTTCTATTAATCCCCATGTAGCCTGATTTTATCCAAGAACCACTCCCCATCTTTTAAACAGCTAATCAGGGTAAAATTGCTCAGTGGGTTCCTTCCTGCAAACACTAAGTGACGCCTGCTCATGACCCCCTGCTGCAGCTGTTACTGCAAAGAATCTCTTGACACTAAATGATTAACTTTAAAAATTGGAGCTATTTTATTTGGCTTACAGCCAAAACAGGAGGCCCGGGGTGCTGAAAATACTTATTATATCACAGGAGGAGATGTTCATCACACACATTACAACTATATCAGTAAATGTGTGTGTGAGGAATATAGTTGGAAAGTCATTCTGATGGATGCTGAATGGTTTTAAGCCACAGGGTGGGGGTTTTATGTATCATTTATTGTGTGAAAAATCTTGCATAATTCTTATTTAGAAGTACAATCCCTGATTTTTTATCTTACCTAATAGCATCAAAGTTCACAGTTGAGCTGGGAGGAGATTTTGTGATTCAGTGGCACATTTAGACACTGAAGATAACAGATGCTTTACTGAATTGAAGAGGGATGTATAGATCACACTTTCTATCCTGATAACCCCTTTGTAACCTCTAATGTCAAATATCTGTGAGATGCTGAAAATTTTTATTATAGCCATATTTATCTTTTTGCAATACAGCTGCACAGTGCTTGACGATATTATATATAAGCATTTTGCAGGAACAATGGAATGAAATATCATGTGGGCATGTTTTGTGGAGGTTGAAAAGTTGGTGTACTTATTAAAATAAAATGCAACAAAATGCAATGAAGACAGACTTTGCAAATTAATCATGATGCACAAGAAGCATGTGATTTAACTAAAGAGATGAAACATCAGACCTATGTGGAGATCATTTTCGTGCGTCTGAAGGACACATCCTGCTGCACCCTCTGCTTCTGCAGTGGTTTGATGGCACCTAACTGGAGAATGAACTCTACCAGCTGGTTATCTCGATGAAGTCGTAATATTGGTCTAACAGTGGTGGATTGAAACGTGCATTAATTAATTAATTAGTTAATTGTTTTGTGGATTTTGCCCAAATTTGTGCTACATTTGCATTGAAATCTGGCTAATGTGCATTTGTGGTGACAGGAAGGATTGGAGAGGATTTAAACAGCCTTTTCTTCATCTGAGGCATTAACAACAGCCAACAACAGAGTTAAAATAAACCTGCAAAATACTACTGAGAAACATGCAAAACAACTGACAGCGATGTGCTGGGGTGCTCTGGTGGTTTATGTGTCAGAGCCCAGGGACCCATTAGCTCGTTACGTGCCCATGAATGATGGAGCATCGTTAGGATTTGAATGACCCAGGTAGACTGAGACAGGATTTCCTTGACCCCCTTGGCTGTGGTTTGCAGGTGTTAGCTGTTTTAAGGTTCACAGGAGTGCACCTGACGTCATTGCTACAAGATACTGTCTCATCCAACTGTCTGGCTCCGTGTGTGTGTGTGTGTGTGTGTGTGTGTGTGTGTGTGTGTGTGTGTGTGTGTGTGTGTGTGTTATAAGCTGTCATCAAGTGTGTGAACACAAGTGTGACTGTGCAGAAGCTTTCTGTGCTAATCTCTGCTGAAGGTGGCAGGTGTCTTAACCAGGCCATCACCTGGTAACCTACTCACACACGCACACACACACGCACACACACATACACACACACACACACACACACACACACACTGACACTCACACACTGGCTGCCCTCCATCTCTCTCACATCTCCTTGTCTGACTGTAAGTGTGTTAGCGTCCAGGTTGGCCGCCGTCCAACCTGCCCAGCTGGTAATAGGGGAAGAGCAGGGCGGAGAGTGAGACGAGGCGGAAAAGCAAAAGATGGAGGGAGATTAGAGGTCACTTCTGACAGGGTCGGGGATCCACTCCGGAAAGAAGGATGGGTGTGGAACAATACAAACAGTAAACAGGCTGCAGTTTTTCCTGTAAGAGCACGATTAGTCGGAGGGCACGCGCCAAGCGGTCTGACCCTTACCAGGTAGGGAGTTATCAACGTCCACTCCTGTCAGTGAGCAGCGTTGCTTAAACTGTCCAAGTCTTATCAGGGTGGGTCAGACTGCTCCGGAGAGCAGCGGACACAGACGTGGCTGTGAATCAGCAGCTGCTTCATGAGACGTGGGCTCTCCGCCACAGTGAGTTAAACTGCAGGGTGGTTAGAAACGTGGCAAATCAAGATCACTCCACCTCATTTTGGGGCTGATCTGGATCTCATATTCCTGCCAGATGATTATTACTATCACGCTGTGTTCAAGTGCCTGGTCGAGACGTTTGACTTCCAGCACTTCAGCTTAGTCAGGACACCCACATTGAAGTTTAAACCATTCATTTGCGACAATAATACACATTTAGTTTGGAGTTGTGACTCTGCTCATATGAGGCTTTGGTAGAAATTTTAGCAAGTTTGACACATGCAATCTTTGAGCTGAGCCAGAAGTGCACACTGATTGGTTCAAAGGTTGGACTGTGGCATATAGAGGTTTGGACTGTGATAAATCTATTACCTTTTTGAAGCCTAATTTAAGGATGCAAATCTGTAATGCCTCTAGATCGCGCTTACATTTGAGAAGATATTCTAGTTGATTTCTATCTGTCCTAAACAAATGGTGTGGTGTGAAAAACGGACATGAGAAATGAAGACAATGGACGTGACCTCGGTGCCTTTTTCATTGTATTTCTGTTCCCTCTCCTCCTCCTCCAACACTGTGGATGCAGTAAATGGAGGGACAGCTAGAGGAGTGGGACTCACAGATGGTGCCAGAAAGCAGAGGGAGTATTCAAATTATTCTTCACAGTTAGAGAGCTCAGAGAAGCAGCAGCGGTCGAGAACATTCGCTCCGATAAAATCTCACATATTAAAAAGCACAATTAACGATTATTTCTCCAAAGCAGAGCAGCATTGCGTCTACTTTATCAGGAGCTTAAAATGCTCGTGCGTGTGCGTGTGTGTATGTGTGCCAGGCATTGTGCAGCACCAGCCTCTCGGGTTACTGAGGAATGCATTTGAAGTCAATCACAATGAAGCTTTCTATCTGCCCAGCTGGCCTAAAGGGGATCTCCAAACTGAGCTGAACTGGACCAGCCAGAAAATTCAGCAAAAAAAAATACTTAAAAAATCCGCCAGCTAATCTTCCACCAGCACTGAGTGTGTGCGTGTGTGGGTGAAACCTGGTTTAGTGTGTCTATATAACTACCTCTGGCTCCTATTGTTATCTGACTTCCTGCATCTTTATTGGTAGTCCTACAGACATAACACACACACCATGGTCTTTTTCTCTCTCACACTCATGCTGGTAATTGTCATATAACACACACACACACACACCATCTCATTGCCAAGTTGCTGCAGTGTTGCTGCTTTAGTGTCACACACTTAAAGTCTTGCTGATTTTTTTCATCCTAAATTAAAATCTGGAACAAATCAGCTCCTGTGGAACATTAATATCTGTGAAACTGCAGCAGCTTCAGCTCAGGTATAAAATCCTGCAGCTGTAAAAGCAGCTGTCACACACACACACACACACACACACACACACACACACACACACACACAAGTAGAGCGACAACAGTTTGTCGGATCAAATGTATGGTGCAAAGCCTGATGTCAGCTTTAGATCAGGTTGCTACCTCACTAACAACCCCGTTAGAGGACACACCTGTGTTTGCTTTGTCAGAACATGACAGTTGTCCAGCAAACACAGATTATTTGTCTGCTTCACATTTTTTTTTTTTGTCCTTCAGTTTTATGTTTTCCCCTTCTCTTTTAACGCAAGTATACATAATTATATACTCCACGCTCCCAGATTGTTTTGACTCCAACTGGCACCGTGTGTCTTACAATGGCATTGCTTCATGCGTTGCCAAAAACCAGGATTGCATTCTCTCCGCAGATCCAGCGGAATATGGTTGTCATCTTACAGTTTCCTTTTATAACAAATGGGAACAAAATGCAGCGGTGGAGGGAAATTGAGGGCAACATACAGATGATTTTGGCCCCGGGTTATGCGTGCGGTGGAGGAGAGCTCGTTGCATCTCGTTGTGGTTAGTTAGCTATGTGGCGCAGGCACAAAGTACAGCTGTTTATAGCTCCTGAAACAGAGGCAAAATGCAGAGCTGGCCCTATTCGACTCCCCCAAAATCACGTAAAAACCCACACACACACACACACACACACACCCACTCACACTGTAGGTCTCAAGGGCACTTGTGTGCGTCTGTACACATGCACCACAAACAAAACCTGTGATTATACCCATTCAGACACACACACACTGTAATTACATACAATGACGCACTACTGCCCGCCATACTGTGAATTAACACTTGTGATATCGGCTCATAAATTAAACATGTCGAGGCACAGAGGGTGATTACATATTACTGTTAGGTTAGGATAAACATAGATGATGCACATTTAAACACACACCAGTTCCAAACCCGAAAATAAGCAAACAGCAGACTAGCCTCTGCATCCACAGTATGTCCTGGAGGTTGTTGTGTGTATAGGGGACTTGTAAAAGGGGCTCCTGGGGTGGGCTCTGGTGCCGCCTTGGAGGTGGGGTGTGTGTGTTTATTTAAGTATGTGCTTGTGTTGTTTTTTTTTTTTTTTTGAGTCACGCTGAATTTAGGGGGCTAGCCTCAAGATAAGAAATGGAGTTTAAGATGAAAGGAAAATGGGGCGAGGACGGGGATACACTGGCACGGAGTTTGAGGATCCAGAAGGGGGAGGTGAAGGGAGGCGGAGGAGAGGGAGGGAGAGATAGAGGGGGGAGCTGGAGGAGACTGTTTTGATGTTGGTTTTTAGGGTTGTTTATTTGACGTTACATAACACCTTTGCTTATGTAGTCAGAGCTCTTATACATGTGTGTGAGTGAGAGAGAGAGAGAGAGAGAGAGAGAGAGAGAGAGAGAGAGAGAGAGAGAGAGAGAGAGAGAGAGAGAGTGTGTGTTAGTGTGTGTCTGGTAGCTTCTCACTGGGAGACGGGAATTTCTGTGAAAGGCAAAGGTTGCCCATAGCAACGGCCTTCATTGCAAAACTGATCCTTGGAATACAGCACACACACACACACACACACACACACACACACAGATGCACACACACATTCATGTCATGCTTGCACTGAGACTTCTTTTTAGTACTTTTCAACAGTTTCAGGGTTGAGATCAGCAGGCCTTCAGACACACATTTTTACTCTGGAAGCGTGAAGCACACACACACACACACACACACACACACACACACACACACACACACACACACTCTCATCCCTCCACTTTGTGAAGCCCATATCCTCGGTGTGTCGAGGCCCCGAACGACTTCAAGTCAATTTCATTTTCAGGAGGTACATATAGCGTTTCAGCTCCACCTCATGCTGAGCTGTGATGGACTGAGATGCTCGGGTTTCTAGATTCCATTATGCTTTTATTGGCTTTTAAAGGCATCAGGTTTCTTCTGTCTGGAGCCGGGGAGGAGCCTCTGCTCCTCTGTGTGAGTGACTGTGTGTGTGTGTTTGTGTGTGTGTATACAATTAGTATCACAGGCTAGCAAAGACACAGCTCCATGGGGCCTCAGGATGGGCTTAAGATTGCTGAGGAGATAAGTTTGTTTTGGTCACATTTTCGGCAGTGGACTGACTGTTTTCCAATACCTGAAGCAAAACTGAGCCCTTTGTTCTTGGCTTCACAGCACTGTGCTACTTAACTGTGTATTTAGCCCAATTTGGTTACAAAATGCAGTGATAGAGGAAGTATTCAGCTCCTTTGCTTAAGTAAAAGTTGTTCTGTACTGTAAAAATACAGAATTCTGCTTTCTAAACTTTATGTGAAAGTATAGTACCAGTACTAAGTACTATCAGCCAAATGTCAGTAAAGCTGCTCTAAACAATATTGTTATATTAACACACTGCTCGTAATATATGTGAAAGGAGTCGCTTGACTCTGCATTTCATCTCAGCATTAAGGAGCATTTTAGCATTTTCAGCTCTTTTTTGGGGTGATTTCTGGCCCAAAACTTCACTGTTTTCGTTTCCAGTCTCTGCAGCAGGCAGCTGTTTTCAATGAGAGAGCTCTGATAAACCCAAAGTAAATTCCCTCCCCAGCACCAATCGGTAGACAGACAAAGTTAGCGACCAGCTGGTGAACATAATGGGTGAGTGAGCATTTAGCTGCTAAAAAGCCACATATTTCCCTCAGGAGCTGGTGGAGACCAAGACACAAATTTAGGAGAGTGAATATTAGATGTATATCCATCAGGTCGCCAGAAATCAAAACTTCAAATCAATGTAAATCTTTGCAAGTACACCAAATCAGCTTTCTAACATGATAAAATGTCAGTTTACAGCTTGTTTTGCTGTCCCTAAGTGGACAAAAAAGAAAAAAAAAGAAAAACCCCAAAACACTGTTCATGCACACATGTTTTAAAGTGTCAAAATGAAAATTATTCATTATGCAGAATAGCCCCTTTCAGAGTGCTATGATGTTATATATTATGAGCTCTTATTACTGAAGCTATAATGTGTACAAACATTTCACTGTCAGAACTGGTAGAGGTGGAGATCAGTTCAGCTTCTTTACACACAGCTCAGGCATTGAATCTATAACAAGGCTTCATATTTATGTAGTATTTTGTAGTTTGAAATTGAAAGGTATCGTTGCGCTGCAGTACGGGCGGTGTCTCTTAAGTGCATGCATTTGATAGCAGTATTATCTGACCCTGTGTGATGGACGAATGCTTAAGTGTGTGTTCAAACATCGCAGGGATGTGGGATTGAGGTCAAGAGAATGAGAGAGCGATGAATGAGGAGAGAGGGATCAGCCTCAAAGTGACCGGAGGCTGAGGTCATTCACTTCAGAGGTTCAACCCCTGAACGACCCACGCCTAATCTCTGACCCTGACAGAGGTCGCCAGGCAAGCTCGCACTTTCCCCTCACAGGCGTGTGCAATATAGGCCCAGATTAAGGTGCAGTGATGAGCAGGAAGGATGCTGCGAATTGATCCACGAGAAGCATTTAGCAGGCATATATCAGACAGAGAGGCTTCAGAGTGCAGCTGTAAAACTCAAATGCACAGCAGTGGTTATTCACAACAGATGGGGATTTTAGCCACACAAGGAGTTCAAGAGTGTACTGAAGTGATTTGCCAACAGCAATATTGATCATAGATTATCCAAGTCATTTATAAAGGAACATATTTGCTTGTTCTGTTCTCAAATGTGAGGATTTGCTGATTTTCTCTTTTTTTATCTTGGCAAACAGATCATCTTTGGGTTTGGGACTGTTGGCCAGATACAAGAAGCAATTTTAAAATGTTACCCTGTACTCCGGGAAGTTGTGACCAGCATTTTTAGCCATGCTAGCTCCAACTATCAGATGTCATGCCATGAGATTTGGTACAGATTTCCATGGTGCTCAAAGGGATTAAACCTTAATGACTCTGGTGATGCCCTCGTTTTTCCATCTAGCTCCACCATATTGGTTGGACTGCCATGAAATCTGGTTCACACATTCATATTCCTCTCAGGATGAACTGTAAACACTCCAGGTTAAGGTGATGCAGTGTTTCAGCTAGCATCATTGGGACAAAATGCTAATTTTAAAAACGTGTCCATCAGCCTCACCTGTACTTGTGTCCTTAGCTAATATTAGCATGCAAACATGCTAAGCTAAGATGGTGAACATGGTAGACGTTATACCTGCTCAGCATCGGCAGGTTAGCATTGTCTTAGCCTTTAGCTCTGCTGTGCCCAAGTACAACCTCACAGAGCTGCTAGCATGACTTGAAGTCTTGTTCATTGTAGTTGACTTAGTTGATTTGTTACCTGTTTATCAGGGAAATATGTCTAATACTCTCTTGTTGAGGTTTGTCAAATGTGACGAGTTAGTGTTTTTCTCTGGTTTGTGTTGGTGGAAACTGATTATGTTTTGGGTTTTATTCTGTTGGTTGGACAAAATAAGACATTTGAAGATGTCACCTTTGGCTTTAGAAATATAAAATGAGCATTTTTCACTATTTCCCAGCATTTTATAGCGTAACAGTTTATTGGTAAATTAAAGATTTACAGATTAATTGGCGACAGAAATGATTGTGAGCAGTGTCCTGAATTCAAGTGAACTGCTTCTCCACGCTCTGCTACTTTACAGGCTGAGCATTGCTTGTAACTGACACGTAAGCAGAGACTGAATAAAACCCCTCTCTCCTTAAAGGCTTTGATGTTCCTCCACCAAAATCCCAGCTTTAGATCAACTCTTTAACTATGCTGCTCCATAGACGCACAGATGGACAGATGTTACCCCGTCCACCATAATTCTGCCTGCACCTCCTGTCAGACCGTTGTGTGCGTGTGTCTGTGTGTGCATGTAATCTGCCAAAGTGGTTTCTCTTTTAAACAGAATAACAGCTCAGTCATTCACGATGAATAACTCTAATCTCTGTCATCTGTATCTCCTCCTCTCTGTGTCTCTCTCAGGGACAGACTTGGTCGCCGTCTATCGATGATGAAGGCTCGACGAGAGACGAGTTCTACGACGATGAGGACCTCTACTCAGGCTCCGGCTCTGGCTGTAAGTGTGTGTGTGTTTCAGTGTGTGTGTGTGTGTGTGTGCGAGGTGACACACTCACGACCTGGTTCTTTCAAGCTCGACAGCTGCTGGGTTTCAATCTGCTGACCCTGAAGACCCCTCCACCCCTCCCTCCCTGTCCTGGAGTTACGGTTGCTCTGTTCACCAGACTCTCATACACAAAAGCCACGCACACACAATCACGCAATGCAAACATGCCATTTGGCACGACAGATAAGTTTCGATAGAGATACATTGAAAACACCTTTAAACACAGACACAACCTCGCGAACAAGCGGCAACCAGGGCTCGATTCCTCCAGATCTTATTTACTCTAATCAGATTACAGTCCACACAGATTAGGCACTCACACACACACCAGCAGTTTTGTGCACCTATCTGCAAGCGTCTGTCTGTCTTTGAGCGAGCTGGCTGTCTGCGTGCATAGGAATTACCTGCTTAAAGTAAATCACATTGGTGTAATTCAGGCTGATTTTCTGATTTGGCTGTTGAAGCTTGAGCATGGCTCTCCTTATTAAGCATGACTCATTGAGGGCTGCCCTCGGTTCAGGCGCTGCGCTAAGGGAGAGCACACTCAAAATAAATTACAATTCAGAGCAGGAGAGTGCAGAAGAGGCACCCCCTGTGGTCAAAACAGCAGCCGGGCAAATTGCTTTATCTCAAACCGTGATACAGAGCTGTCTACTTCCAAAGGAAAAGCTCATTTTCAGCAGACAGATGTGCATTTTGCTTGGCATTTTGAGGCGTCTGATAAGTTTAACAGAACCTGCATTGTTCGAGTCCTCATTTCGATATCCTCTCCAGCTCCTCTGTCAGCCTTCATGTCTTTGTACCTGTAAATTCAATTTGTTTCTCTTTCAACTCAGGGAGCCTCACTGCTGTAACAAAATGAAAGATGGTATAATACTATTATGAGATTTAAGAAGAAAATGAATCAGTCAGCACCGTCGTCTCTTCTCTCCTCTCCTCTCCTCTCCTCTCCTCCAGACTCAACCAGCTCAGTTTGAAATCACTGTCTACGTGCATCCACATCAGCTTTTTTATGTCATTTTCGTAAAAAAATCCATCCACCCTAAACACCAAAACAAAAGCAAAAAAAATAAAAAGGTAAATCTCCTCTTCTCCATCAGTCTCAGTTGGTTAAACATTTGTTCTATCCCCCTCCTGCTGTTGATGTTTTAATACAGCTGAACTCACAGTTTACTCTAGTCGTTCACATTTGCATATTTTTCCGATTCTGTTGTCAGACAGTTAAACGAGCAGAAAATAGCGATTTGATTGCGGCTCCGATTGCTGCGCTGAGTCGTCAATGAAATCGCTGCTTTATGACCCTGAAGTCATTTGACAAAACAAACATAGCTGTGCTGCCTGTGATTGGCTAAGTGGACGTTTAAAATGAGTGATCACGGTGAGGGGATGCAAAGACACAACAACACAGCTTCTGCTTTACAGATTTTGACCAGTCTTTTTTTTAAATCTGTGCATTAAGCATACTGCAACCTTATGGAAGAGCAACACAAAGGTCCCTGACACCCCCTCTAACCCCTTTGACTTACATCACCACACAGCAGGTGTAAAACAGGAGGCAGGTGTATTCAGATTTGTCCATGATGGAGACCGATTTTGACAAGCTCCATTTTCAGGTGAGAAAAATGTCAGCTCAGTGTAGACAGAAGTCCAAATCAGAGTGAGGAGACAGAGCAGACTGGGATAATAATTCAGGCAAGGAAACTAACGTCAGTCCAGGCCCATCTTCACATTCACTGCATTCACAGCAGACCATGTACACTGTAAAGCATCTAGTTGGAACATTTTTCTCTGCTTATTGTTTATGCCAGTCACATATCTTTTACTTTTCATTACCAAAAATGCAAAATAGATAAAAGCAGCCGAGTGTCTTCAATTTCAAGAGTTATTCAGCTGCACTTCCATAATGAAGGCGACAGGAATGAATATTCATGCGTATCATTTTTCTGCACTTTTTGGAGTGTTTTACATCTGACTGGACTTGTGTGAGACACTTCCACCTGAGTGTGCAGGTCTTTATTTTCCAGATTATTTCCATGCATGTCTCCTGCTTTCATAGCGTGACAAAGTTTTGTAAGACACAGAATCAGCTTGGGAAATTTTGTGGTACAGTATGATGTGCTGAGGGTGCCCCTGCTGGTACAGTGTGGGGTTTTTTTTGTCTTTTAAACACCAACCATGTACCATGGCCATGAAGACATTACAGTATTTAGCAGCTCGTCCCTCTTTGGCTTTTCTGCTTTTAATGTTCAACAGTTTATTTGTCTCATTCTCTCTTTCTCCTGTGCTGCCCATGCTCTCGCCGCCCTACTCGGCCATGCGCACTGCATGCACTGACCGAGCGCCGGCTTGATGTGTATGCCTTCAGTTCTGAGGGACTGGAGCTGCCCTGTTTTCTGTTTGATTTACCCATTTCATTTAGCATTTTTAACACTGGCCTGACTTTGGCCAGGAAGTTGTGTGTTTCCATCTCTCTCCCCTCAAACTTCCTGTCCTGAATCCCAGCTGTACCCTCCCAAATGAAGGCAAAAATGCGCCAAAAATAAGAGTAAAAAGATCACTTCCCATTGACTACATGTTGCACTGTATTTACTATATCTCAAGTGTGAAATTTCTGCATGATATGGTGTCCTGAAAAATGCCCACAATGAAACAAAATAAGTGTGCATGGCAGGTATGTGTCACATTTTTATAGATCCAAAAAAATAAAGTTAGTGATGATGCAAAATAACAGTGTCTGAAATCTTAATTTACTCAATATTAGAGAGTAAATTACAGGAGGATGAGAGCGTGTGAGAGAGTGAGTGGGTTGAGTGAAATGTATACATGTATTAACTTTTGGACCCCTTTGCTGGTTGTTAAGTCATTTTTGATTAAAAATTCTCTCCTCTCCAGTTCCTGAGATCAGAATGAGGCCGACATCAGCGGGTGTGTCCTTCACCACAGAAGAGCCCCTCATCCTCTCCACCACCCAGGCCACCGGCCCCGCACCTTCCGCCTCCCCTGCGGCTGAGCCCAGCCCCAACCCGGAGGATGCCACGGGTACCCCGCTGCCCACTGAGGCCGATGGAGAGAGCGGTTTGTTCTGGGAAAGAGAGAGAGAGCTGGAGAAAGAGAGAGAGGAAGAGAGGGAGAGAGAGAGAGAGCAAGAGAGGCTGAGGGAACTGGAGAAGGAGAGGGAGAGGCAGTTGGAGAGGGAGAGAGAGAGGGAAAGAGAGAGGGAGCGGGTCCGAGAGATGGAGAGAGAGAGGGAGAGGGAGAGAGAACGCGAGCGAGAGAGGGAACGTGAGAGAGAGCGCGAGAAGGAGAGGGAGAGGCAGAGAGAGCGTGAGCTTGAAAGAGAGAGAGAGCTGGAGCGAATCAGGGCCGCAGCCCAGACCACCGTCGCCCCACGATCCCCTTCTGCCATCCCCGTGGTGACCACCAACCCAGCAATCAGCACTGCGGAAAGTGTGGCGCCCTCTGCCGGTTCGGATGACCTGAGCACCACAGAAGAAGAAGAGGACGTGTACCTGTCACCTGAACCTACATCGTTCTACCCAGACTTCGAGATGGAAACCACCACAGAGGAAGACACGGCCACCACAGCGGAGACCACCCCTGAGCCCACGACAGCTGCACCTACCACCACCACCGCCGCCGCCACTGTCAAGACCAGGGTCCCCTTCAGGCCCAGAGTTCCAATGACGACAGCCACTCAGGCGGCGCCAACAGAGAGAACGACCCGCCCACAGCAGCCCACAACTTCACAGGTGAGTTTAGCCAGACAACTCACATTCTGATGTGAATACAGAATACAAACATGTTTATATTCAATCCCCCACAATCAAAAACACCAAATTCTACACTACAGTGGGGGGTGACAATATTTTTTCTCCCATAGTGGAGTGTAGGCTCAGAGTTACTGCAGGTCGAAAGTGTGGGTTTCAGAGGGAGTTACATGGTGTAACTATTTCTTGATGAAAAAACAGTTTGCCCATCCACCCAGGCAAGCCGCCTGCCAACGTGACGACGTGATTCTGGGAAGTCACTGCACCAAGATGTTGTTTGCCAAGTCATATTTACAGCACAAAACTCCCCCACGAAACCACAAATTGTTGTTTTTACATTGCTGCTTGTGCATGGTTTAAACAAACAGCATTAGAGCGTGCTAGTTTGTGAGCTTTAGAAGTGCTGGAACAGTAGACAGAATCAGGCTAACTGTTTCCCTTTGTTTCCAGTCTTTATGCTAAGCTAGAGTAATTGCCTCTGCTCTCCAGCGCCATACTTTATGTACAGACATGAGAGTGGTATCAATCTCTTCATCTCACTTTCAGAAAGAAAGCAAGTATGCATATTTCCAAAAATATCAAACTAACCTTTTAACAAGCTAAGCTCAGCAATATCCTGGACAACAGCTGGGCACTGTACTTTTTATGTTACTCAAACAGGAGCAAATAGTATATTTGTTGGGGACTATTTTCAGCTGTTGATTTATGCTCATTTGTTGCCCTACTGGGTGTTTACAGCAGCAGGATGGTGTACATAGGATCGACTTAGAATAACTACAGTACCTGTTTGTAGTGATGACAGAACGTGTCACCTAGTGAGCCAGAGAGTCACTCGTGTTTTTAAGAGTTTCTGGACAAAAAAGGAGCTCTATGGCACAGAAGAATAAGCTATGTCAGGGTCTTGCTACACAGACAATACTTGTTTAGGGATGAGTTCTGTGCTGGTTAGTCATTTTTAGAAGATTTGTTGACAATAAGAAAAATATAAACTATCACTAGCCTTGCCCTGTGAATGTTGCATAAAGCACAAGCAGATGTAGAAGAACCACAGTCCAAAGTTGGCAAAATGATTATTTAAATTTGGTCAGATTAAATCAGTCCACAGAATAAGTGAATAAGCTCACAAATCTGACCAAGAATTCACATTCTAGCTTTTAGATATGCTGTACTAATGGACTCATTTCGGTCAGTATCAATAAACTATTGAGGTTTGATACCCAGCCCCACGTCTGACTGCCTCTTTAACACTGACAACTTAATTATTTACAGACCAGAGCTGATTGGCGTGCTTCTGTTTATTTGCAGCAGTGCTGCATTAAAGCATGATGCATTTAGATTTGTCTACTTTTCCACATTGTAATTAAGCTGCCAGATTTTATGGAGTGTGTATATGTGTTGGACAGTATGCAACTTTCCACCAATCAGACCATACAGAGGCTCATTGTTTCAATGGCGAACTTGTGCCATGGAAAGTTCCATGTTTGTGTTAGTTTGGATAACTTTCATTGTAGCAGCTCCATGGAACAAATGTGATTACATCAGATCTAAATTTCCTGTCATTAGTCTCACTTTTCTCCTTCTCTCTCAGGAGGGCAACGACGTGGGTGCTGCAGGGCCAAGTGGAGATTTTGAGATCCGCGATGATCGACGTAACGATCTTGGTCGAGGTATAATGCCAGTGGATCCTGATCTGATTGGCAACACTGTGGATGGAGGAAGCTCTGCTGCCCAGCTGCCACAGAAGAACATCCTGGAGAGAAAAGAGGTCTTGATAGGTAAGTATCTGTCTGTAAAGTTAACGTTGATAATGTTTTTTGTCATGTCTAAATATTTGTCCTGTCATCCAGCTCTGTGTCCATCTGTCTCACTGCATGTCTGCCTGATCCTGTCTGTCCGCCATTCTGCTTGTCTGTCATATAAACCACATGGTAGTCACCTCTTAGATCCACAGATTGCATTTCCCTGTTGCCTCCTGTATTCTTTCCCTGCTTACAGGGAGCTGCTAAGATAAACAGGCAGTAACTCGTGTTCACGTAGTGCAGATTCATCACGATAAGTAAATGTGCTGCTTAGCCCCGTTTGACCCATTGAGAACAAGCAATCCCCTTCTTGGGTTATCCAACCCCTCCTTCCTCCCCTCTTTTTCTCATCATTTTCCCTGTGGGCAAATCCAATTTCCTTTCAAGTGCCCCCCTCTCCTCATCCCAAAGAGCTGTTGTAGAAAGTGAGGGAGCAGCCAACTTGCCTGACCTGACTGGCTCTCTGTCTCTCCTTCAGCTGTTCTGATTGGTGGACTGCTGGCGGTGGTTTTCGCTGATTTCCTGGTCATTGGTAAAGAGCAGGAGGCAACAGACTTTAGACTAGATAGAACCAAATTACTGCACATATCAGGCTCTTGCATTCATGTATAGTGCTGTCCATGTGTAGACACTGTAGTCGCTTTCATGTTAAAGAACATGAGACATGCAGTGATTTGCTGGTATTTACTATCTTTGACTGTTCACACAGATTCAGTAGACTTTTTTGCCAGTGTTATAACAAAGTTTGTCAAGCAGGAGGAGAAATTCTGTAATTGTGTGCAAAGGTTTGATAATAAAACAATAACCTTTTAATTAGGCGCATTTTCCCAGCCAAATATCTCAGAGCACATGGCACTTAGATTAGCCATGCTAGTAATGTCAGTACGGCCGCACAGTGATGGTGCTGCTTTGAGCTAAATGCTAATATCAGCATGCTAATCATGTCAGTGACAGTGCTAACATGCTGATGTTTAGCAGGCACAATATTTAATCATGTCTATCATGCTAATACTAATATTAGCATTAGACACAAAGTAGAGCTGGTGGGAATATCATTAGTCTTGCAGATAGTTAGTGATGAAGCCATTGTTGGATGGATTAGATTTTTTTTTTATTTGATCGTGGTGCTAGATGAAAAGTAATGAGATCACCATAGTTCTCACAGTTCATCCTGAGAGAGGCTGTGCCAATGGCTGGACCAATTTAGCGGACTGACTGATTTACATTGCCATCCATGGACCCACACTGCTAGCACGGCTAAAAAATTGTTCTTGTCAGTGATGGAAATAAAGATCCGATATTATGGACTCAAGAAAAAGTAGTTCATCATGTTCTTTTTATGAGAAACTTGAAAGGGTGCAATTAATATTTCTAATATCCAGTATCACAATTGTCCTCCACAGTAAAATCAAGGATAGTAAAAGTTCATATTCATGCACAGTTTAACACAAAAACTGCAAGATGTGACAAAAAATCTAATTTTAATTTTTTCTAAGATCTAATCACAAGAAGTGGTGTGAACAGTCCAGAGTGGTGAATACTTTTGCAGTGACAGTGCATGGTGAAAAGTTCTCCAATCTTAAATACCCCAGCCTATGCCCTCTGATATTGGCAGTAACAGAATAAATAAAGTAAACACCTCCCACACAATGAATGGAACCAAAGTGTTCCTCAAGCATTTTGGAAAATAAACCGTTTGTTCTCTGTTTTGGCATCAATACCAATTAGTTTAATGAGGGAATGCCTTTTTCCCCCGTTCGATAACCACACATTAATCTATCGCATACAGCAAGAGGTCATTAGCGATGTGCGCAGGAGAAGGTGCAGCTGCTGCGGATTGGTTACACCAGCCCCATTAAGCTAAATTACTATGTGGTACTTCAGGGTTGCAATCTAGCACAAAGCTTTGCGCACACACATAACGCATGTTGACACATTCATGGCCATCAGTCTTCACTTAGCAGTGCTGTGGTAGCTGCTGAAGACTGTTTGAAGCAGCGTGTGTTTGTAGTAGTGTCTTTTAGTGTTTATGTGCATTTGTGTGTGTTTGTAGGCTAATGTCCTGTTTTTCTAAGACATGCACCGTCTCTTTCTGTCTTTCATCAGCGGTGATCGTGGGAGGAGTGGTGGGCGCCTTGTTTGCTGCCTTCCTGGTGATGTTGCTGGTGTACAGGATGAAGAAGAAGGACGAGGGCAGCTACACGCTGGAGGAACCCAAACAGGCCACCGTCACCTACCAGAAACCAGACAAGCAGGAGGAGTTTTACGCATAACACTCGTATGCCAGAGAGACGCACCGCACACCGAGGGAGAGAGAAAGAGCGAGACAGAGAAGAGAGAAAGATACTCTGAGCCCCCGTCCTCCTCCTCCTCCTCCTCTTCTTTGTCGCTTCCCCCCTCATCTGCTCGCCTCTCCTCATCCCTCTCTCCTCTCGTCTCCAAAACACTTGAGAGCGCCTTTCTCTCTGCGGACATGGAACTTTCTTTTCAATGAAAACGAAAAAGAGGACAAAAAAAGAAAAAGGAAAAAAAAAATCCAAATATATTCTGAAAAAATAACACGTACACACGAGATGTTTTTAAAGTAAATGTTGTTATTAATATTCTACAGATTCTCTTGTTCTGTATGTAATGATATGATTATTTTGTAAAAAAAAAATGACAACAAAACAAAACACAAGCTCTTAACCTGTGTTTTCTAGCACAAAAAAACTTCCTCCTCTGTTTTTACGACTGAAAAGGCTAAAAAGAAAGAGGAGAGGAGAGGGGTGGAGCGAGCTGGATGAGAGACAAAAGAAGAAGAGAGGGGTGGGCCTGACTCTGCCCCTCACCCCCCCCAAAAAAAACAACGAAACAAAACACACAGAGCGTCTGGTTGGCCGCACAGAGCCCAGGGTCAAAAGGTGAGAGGAAAGGTCTTTTTGGTGCCTTCCATCCCTCTGGTGCTCAAAGACACATACGCACATCCATACAGCCACATAAACACACGCTCACACACCTGCACACGCATACACACAGACTCGTATCTGCTCGAAGGTGGCTCTGACCTCTCTCTCTGTGCTCGGCCAACCAGAAAACGGCGATCAACCCTCGGCGTGTTTCACAACGTCAAGGAGCCGCTGTAGAAACTTAGGCTGGTCCGTCTGCTCCACTAAGCTGTACAAAGACTAGTTAAGGATAGTAATAATAACCAATAATATATCAATGTTTTGGGCTGGATGGTGAATGATAATAATAATACCATAATTAAATAATAATTAATAATAATTCTGAAACAGGAGGATGTGTATTTAGCAGTTTAAAAAAGTTTATATGTAAATATCAGCGTATCCTTTCTGGCATCACTAACCATCTGCATGACCATGAAGAGTTTTTATTCATCACATCCGTCATCACTTTAGATGAGCTGTGCTCTCGTCAGCCGCATGCACGTACACACAGACACACACACACACAGACACACACACACACACACACGTACACACACACACAGACAAAGACAAATAACTTGCTGTGCATTCAAATACACCACACAGACTCTGAATATACTGTAAATCACATCAAACACATATCAAACCCATCATCATCATCGTCATCATCGTCATTGTGATAGTCATCACTCGTGATATGAGCGAGATCAGGTGGTTTCAATATGTTATTGATTAGTTATGGATCAGTTGCTGGTTGGTTTAGAGTTTGGTCTGTCTGTGTAAAAGCACAACTACGCGTCCAGTCATCACGTCATCTGATATCTCCCCCTCCCCACACACACACACCTTTTGCATGTCTCACTTTCTTTTTCTTCCACCATTGGCTCTCTGTTTGGGGATGGGAGGGGCCTCTGGGAAGCGAGAGGGGCTTTAATGACAAATCAGGCGTGTGAATCTGTGCAGGAAGTTGCTCCCACATGCACTAATTCAGTCAAATTCCCCACTTTTCTCCTTGAATCTTTGGTTATGAGACAAAAGGGACTTTGAATTAGTGTTTATGGGGTCAACTTGAACCTGCTGTTGGACTCTTTTTTTGGGGAGGGGACAATGGGGGGAAAGGGGCTAGGATTCGGTTTGAGAATGTGAGGAGACAGGAGGGCTGTGCTTCTATCTAAGAGATTGTAACAATAACCACACCAGTGCGACTGGGCTAGTAGCTTCTATTATACTCAGTACTGTAGAACAAAAATGCATGGGAGTCAAAACTATACTAGTCTGGGTGTGTGTGGATGCGTGTGTGTGTGTGTGTGTATCTTTGTGTGTTTGAAAGAAAAAGAGGGGTGAGTTAAAGTTGGAATGTACTGTGGTCGAGTGTGTGTTTACCTACTCCAGCAGTTCTCACGCTCTTCCACAGACAGGTAACACACCTCTTCCACTCCTGTGTGTGTACGCCGCCTGCCCCCTCGTCTGTGTGAGAGTATATGTGTGTGTGTGTGTGTGTGTGTGTACACCTCATCTAAACCCGCCACCTGTATGTGTGTGTGTGAGTGCTTCACCTTGGTATTTCACAGCAGACTCTTGTGTACACTGACTAGCCTGTCGACGTGTGTGTGTGTGCGTGTGTGTCTGTGTGTGTGTGTGTGTGTGTGTGTCTGCGTGTGTTTAGTCTGTTCACTGCTGAATGAGGGGCAGCTGGTCCCTCACAGTGGCTTTCACACACACTGACTGTCTTTTCACTGTCTGTCTGCCTGTCTGTCTCTGCCGCAGGACAGATGGACAGACAACACGCCACTTTCTCACAGGCAGGAATGATCTTAACACGTACTGTCTTTTCTAAAGTGACTGTCGAAGTGTAAACATGTGTGTTTGTACCCATCTAAGCCTGCGTAGCCAAATAAGACGTGTGTGTGTGGGTGTGTGTGTGAGAAAGAGAGAGGGTGAATTTGTACGTGTGTGAGTGTAGGTATGCGTGTGTGTGTGTGTGTGTGTGTGTGTGTGTGTGTGTGTGTGTGTGTGTGTGAAGCCCAGTGGAGGCTACACTACTCTATGTTTGCTGTTCCCATTCCTGTTTTTATACATTTGCATTTTTTTAAGGCTGAGTTTCTGTCATTGGCTGAGTGAGCGAGAGGAGGCGGATCCTCCACGCCACCGCCCTGTCACTAATCTGCCACTCTGTTCCAAATAAAAAACCTGATTGGGTAAATCTGTCTTCTCTTGTCTTGTTTTCAATTTAAATGGGTAACTCAACACACCTGTGATTTTCCATTCAGCTGTCAGTCTTCAGTCGGCTCTTTTTAACACATAAGACATAACTGGGTTTGAATTGGTTTAGGCTAATAACTACAAAAATCACATGACAATCACAATATACATTTTTTCAATACTTCTTTGCATCAATTTTGTCAGCAGTGAAAAATATCTATTTACAACTACTCTCACGATGGTAGCCTGATTATCTTGTTAGAAGCTCCTTAGCTTAGCATAAATACTGGAAACAAAGGGAACCAGCTAGCTTGGCTCTGTCTAAAGATTAAAAAATATCTGCCCATATCTGCACCCAAAGCTCACAAATTAAAACATTATGTCTGGTTTGTTTAATCTGTACAAAACTGAAGTGTAAAAAGTCCACTTTGGTCTTATTGCCAGTTGTGTGCTGGACTATTTCTTGGCTGGGGGGAGTGAGCCTTAGAGGTAGCTGCCCCTAAGCTAAGCTAACTGGCTGCTGGCTGTAGCTGATGTTGATCTTCTCATTTCAGTCTCGGCAAGAATGCGAATAAGAGTTGAACAACCGCTTTTGGGACAGTGCATACACTAGACTTCACAGTGCAGCTTCACTGTTTACCCAGAGACCTGGAAAACAAGTCATCTTGCGCGATTTGATTAAACACAACTTTATTTAGGACTGTGTAAAACATAAAGTGAAATATTATTGGTTTCGACACAGGTTTCCCCTAACAGCCTAACAAATGTACTGTTATTTAAATTAATGCACCCAATTAACATGCAGTGAAGCTGGGAGTTTCTGGAGCCTCCAATAGCCAAGTTAATCCATCTTTGTTCATTAATGTAACGTGTGCATTTTTTTTTCATATACATTAATTCTTAATAAATTCCAAGATAAGCAATTCTACTTTCAGCAGGTCTTTTGATGAGGTATTGTAATCAATGCCTCTAAAATGCACCATGACCCTGCTGAAGGCTAAGCAGGTATGGATCATGAATGAGTGGATTGAAGGACTTTCAGAATGGTACAAATTATATAATAAATTACAGCTTTTCTGTAAAATAAAAAGCGTCACTGTGTTGGAGAGGAACAGAGAATAGGAGAAGAATGAAATCAAATGAAATGTTATAACACTGTTGGCATTTTCACTATCACCAAATGCACCTGCTAATTGGAGCAGTTTTCACAAGAGCTGCTTATGCATCTACTTTAACTTTTAATTAACATTAATCCAGAGTCCCTTCTTGAGGATTATTTTAGTACCATTGTTTTGACTTCATTAATATCACTCTGCAGTCCCTAATTAAACCTACCCTAATTTTATGTGCATAGATAAATGTGAGGTCCTGCTGTTATCAGAGTTTAAGGATCATGTTTCCTCTGACATTTCTGCTTCTGTAGTGATGGTCACAGCAATTCTACCATTTAAAAAACAGTAACATCTCTTTCTAGACACAGTGTCCTGGTTCTTCTTGCTAATCCCAGAGAACAGGCTGTTGTCACTGTGGTCTTTGGATTCTCTGAAGTATCCAGGACATTGTTGCTGGAAAGACATACGACTGCTGAATTATTTAAATGTAATTTTTCAATGCAGTGAGCATTACAAATGAAATTCCATTTGTCTCCACTTTGCTGGGCTGGAAGAAAAAAATCTCAGAGTGAGATATTTCAAAACAAAAAACAGAACAGTTTCCATTGTTAGATACTAAGATGTAAGTGAAAAAACAAAGTTTGGGTGAACTGACCCTTTCAGTCGCTGGTCTTGGCTGTGACTCAACTTGACTTGAGGCCTCGGGTTTGTTTGTTGGTTCGCTCAGGACTTGAAACAGTGGATGAAAAAAGGCTGCTGAGAATAAGACTATATTTTAGTTTTCAAAAGAACTTGAGTGCAGACATAAAGTCTCACTCTGGTGTCATTGCTCACCAGCATTCGCTTGACCCAGTGACGTTACGTGTAACCCGGCATGCAGAGCTACTGTATGTGTATATGTATGATCACAGCCTCTTCACAGCCCATTTACACTTGTTTAACTCAGTAGATCCTCAAGGGAGGAACAGACACAGATGTTATTGTTCTTAAGTCATCACATAAAAATGTACTCATGAAGTGATTGGTTAAACTGTCTGTGGGGAATTCCAAGCACACGGGGAAGGAATTTTTTCTAAATTGGGCTTCAGTTTACATTCTTTGCATCAAACCAGATGAAACCAAGGTCACCTGATGTGGAGGAGTACCATGGAGGCTGCCTTTCCCTGGATCCAAGGAAGACAGCAAGCTGTCCTGGCCTTGGGTTGTTGGTGGCTGATATGGAAATGTACCTCACATGGAGGAAGAGGAGGGGGTTTTATGTGAGCCTTATTCTGTTGGGGAGGGGTGGAGCAGAGGAGTAAAAGCTGAGCAGTAGAGTCTGGGGAGGCAGAAGGTTTAAAAACCAGGGACCCAGTCAGTACCCCATCTGGTGGGTAATAGAGGAACAACTGCAGCAAGACAAGAAGCTGATTTTAACCTGCTATTTTCACAACTGACAAGCAGTGTGGATCTGGAGTTATGCATATAACTAAATAATAGATAGTGAGCACTTTGTTCAACAAAGACCATTTTAAGACTTTGTGGGATAAGAAGCTCAAAGGATCAGCATCATTTATCCTCAGTTTACAGCAATGGTTCCCAATCTGGGGGACCGGACCCTCACAAGGACTTGCAGGATAAATCTTAGGGGTCACAAGATTATGAACAAGGGGAAAAACATTTGTGATAAACAAACTTAACTTTCCATTCATCTTCTTAATATTTAGCTTTTTTCCTTGTAAATTACTGCACTGCACTGGTTGCGACTGCTCCAGTGATAGAGGTTATCAGTGGACACTGCTTTGTTTTAAGGGGTCACAAGCAAAAAAGTCTTGATAAGCTTTTACTTCAGTCTTCTAGTGTTTTTAGATTTGTTTTCAGGACACATAAATGTCTGAAAAAACTGCAGCCCATCAGTGTTTAACAGTTGAGTCAACCTGCACTGAAATCCCAAAGCACATTATAATGCGGTAAAGGTCTTTTATTAAGCTACAGTGGATTTCTATGGTGGTATGATTCACAGTGGGATTATTGTTTTTAATTATTGGAGACATGGATTTTTATTCTTTTATACCCAATCTAAAAAAATGCAACAATACAATAATGGATTTTACTGAGCTACATCAGACCCAATGTAATTATTATCATTGTTGCACATTTAAGTGAGTTTCATGGAAGTTCAGTGGAAATCAGTGGTGGAACAAGTACTCAGATCCTTTACTTAAGTAAAAGTTCTAGTACCACAAGGTAAAAATACTCCATGGCCATGCACAAGCCCATATAAGTAAAAATACAGATGATAAATACAACAGCAAAGAAGAAAACCCTTAACTCTGCTGCACTGGGCTTTTTTTTTTTTTTTTTTTTCAATCTTTGCTTTTCTATGAAATATTGGATACTTTCAACTCTTTGGGCTTTGAACTGCTATTGAAATGAAACCATGCGGGAAGTTTAGAGAGGAAATCTTTCTTTAGTGGATCCCCTAACAACTCATAGACTTTTGAACTCAGTCACTGCTTTTTTATAAAGGCCAAAAAAGGTTGAGAACCACCAGTTTAATCTTTAGGAATGTGCTGTATTTGATAAACTTATTAAATGTTTTTAATGTGAAATCTAAATCTGAAAAGAAACCATAGCAGCAAAGTAAAATGGAAATACTCATACCTTAATTTTGCACTTAAATACAGTACTTGAGTTGATGTACTTAATTATTTACCACCACTGATAAGAATACAGTACACATATCCTCCTGAGAACCGAGGAAAAAAAGTATCTTTCAATTTATTTTTTTTTTTTTTTTTTTTTTCCTGCCTCTTTGGAGGTAAAACAACAACTCACAATTTAGAATTTTGTAAAAATATTTTTGGCTTAGATTTTACAGCATGTTTACTGTAGTGGACTAACAGAACGATTTTGCCATAACATACGAAATCATAGGCTGACAAGCAAACAAAAATGTCAATCCATTTTTTAAATGATTCTGAACATTTGGCCCGTATCTTTTGTTGAACTACTGAACAAAATTGACGTTATTAAACATTAATTCATTCATTGCTATTATTTTTCCTAATTAAAAGTTTAACTGAAGTCCGACTCCAATTTTATGATTCCTGACATGTTCATAAACAAGAAAATATATGATTACCATAGTTGAAAAAAACAATAACTTCACAATATTTGACTTGACTAAAGTAAGAAACAATGTTGCATCACACTGTATCATCATTAAAGTTATGGTGATCACCGACTTTGATTGGATCTGTTCTGATCACTGATTGGCTCTTTCGGTTTCAGGCCTCACGCGATAATTCTCCTTCACCCTGCTGCTGAGGGAGGTAATCAATCAATCAACCTCATTAGGCTTAGTTGCCGGAGCAATTCGCCGTGACACTCCGTGGCTTAATTGACTATTAGTACAAGATTATTGGTTTTGACTGGCGAGGGTCGCAATGGATGAAGACTGCGATGTAGCCGAAGACTTTGGTAAGGAAGTTCAGGCCGACATTTAGTGTTTTTATTGGCTGCTTTTAGCCATTTTTCACCTGCCGACCAAAGCCGGGATGTCATTTAGTAAACTTCGAAAGACTTTAAGAACTTTCTGGATGTATTTAAAGCTCATAATCTTTCCTGAGAGGTGCGGCGCCCCTCGCCGCTCAGCTCCACAGAGACTTCTTTAAAAATGGGTTATTAACATTCACGACCCGGCGTTTGTCGTCGGGGACAGGCTAGCTACTTTAGCTGCAGCTAGCCCTCAGAGTTAATTACGGTCAGGTGTGGAGTGGCACGAGGCACTGCACAGCTGGGACACTCATTAAGTCACTGCAGGTAGCAGCTCCTCCTGAGGATGACGTTTATCGGGTGCAACTCAACCTGCGGGTCACCACGTGACTCATGGATGACGAAAGACATAAGTGCTGCAGCATTATCGAGTTGTTTCTTACAGTAGAGGCACATTTTCAGGTGAAATAATCAATGTTTACATCCTCCAGTGGCTTCAGCTCTATATCTGACAGAGTTAAATCCCCTGATGTAAAGTCATGATGTGAAGGGATCAAAATACATCTTATTTTGAGTTATCAAGGAAAACATTTGCAAACATGGCTGCAGCTCAAATTCATGAAGGCAATCAGTTGTTTTAATTCTATAGACTTTACACATTTTATTCATTCAGTTGACTTTTTCTTTATATTTTCTATACTTTTTTAAGATATAATTGGACTCAACACAGTCTGCATGGCGGTTCAAAGTAGAACTTCATTGATTAGTCAGTTGACAGTTAGTCTTCATCTATTCTGACGGCAATGTTTCAAGCCAAAAAGCTTGTTCCAGCTTCTTTAAATGTGCCTTTTTTCTGGATTTCTATAGTAAACTGAATAACTTTTGGTTTTGGGCAGCTTCTTATGATTTTCTGACATTTAATTGACCAAAACATTCATCACTTAATTGACAAATTAATCAGCAGATTAATAATAAAAAAAAAGTTTCAACCACAGTTCCAAACCATTCTTTACATTTAAAAGTCAAGATTAAAAAAAGTCCAAAAAATGCTGGAATGACACTGTAATCAATTTGTGATACGCTTCTTTAATTTGTTGCATGCGATTCCCCCTCTGTCACTTATCACGCCTAAAACCTTCCAAACAGTACAGAAGATGTGACTTCAGAGGAAGCTACAGCTGGGAATACCTGAGCGTCAGAGGGACCTGCACCAAAATACCACACATCATTTTATTATTTTAGAGAAACCACCATATGTCAGCAGGGACTGGTTATGAACTGGTATGTGTACATATCAAATTTCATGCACAGGGGAAAACTCAGACTCCTTCACATGAACATTAAGATAATTGATGTGCACAACAAGCCTGCAGGAAGACACACATCAGTAATTCTCTTAGGCAGGATGTAATACACAGCGCTGAAAAGGTAATAGAAAAGCTTCTTTTATGAGCACAACCTGAGTCCTCTCTTCAATAGAACCACAGTACAGCGAGAATACAAGAGCCAGATGACCTGAGAGGTTTGAGTGGCTCATGGATTTTAAGCAGAGCTAACTTATGATGGACCTTAAAGTCAATTCTAGTGCGTACCAGAAGCAAGGACAGGTGTCCAAATGTGGCTGCAGCAGTCTGGTACAGGTTACAGAATCATGTGACAGTCTCTCCAGCTCTGGTTTGGATCAATAGTCAGAGTTTTAGAGACAAAGTGTAGATAACTATAACACATGATGGTTAAAGTGGTCCAGGCTTTACAGATCTGGACAAATGTAAGAAAACATCTCACTTCACTCTGTTGCAGACTGTCCAAGCCTTCTGTGTGAGGAACTGGAGGATTTGGAAACAATGAACGACCAAGGAGGGAGTATGAAGAGGAGGAGGAGGAGGAGGAGGGAAGGAGAGGAGCAAGTGTTTAATCAGAGGGAGGATGAAGAGGCAGAGGGGGAGTTGGAGCGAGAAGGGAAGGAGGGGGAGGAGGAGAAAGAAAAGAAAGTTGTGTCAGAAAAGGAACTTATGGCGCCAGAGGGAGAAGAGGAGGAGCAGGTGAAGTTAGAGAGTAGGCTGGGAGCGGAGGAGGCACAGGAGGTGCAGATGGAAGACAGCAAGATTGAGAACAGCAAGGAAACAATGGCTGGTAAGCAACAGAACAAAGAAACAAAAGGTCTAGAAGAGAGAAATGAGAAGAAGAGGAGCAGGAAGAAGCGAGGTAAGAAGCAAAGTGAGCGAGTGAGAAACAGGAGGAGTTTAAGAGATGTTAGTGAGCGGATCGAGGAGGAAAAGAGTGAGATACAGGAGGTGACAGCGATGTGCACAGAGGAGACCTTGGCTGTGTCAGAGCCCCCCATTGGACTGATGAACAGCTGTGAACTGTCTGATCCTCTCTACCTGGGTTTTGGGGGGACAGGGCTGTATTGCCCCCAGGTGCCTGTTCCCTTGTTGTACTCCTCACAACCTCCAGTCCCTATCCAACCGGCACCTCCTCAGCTCCAGGGGACAAAAAGGCCACAGAGCCCTCTTCTGCCTCACAGTCTCCCCCAGCAGGGCACACAGCCTCTCAAGGTGAGATAGACTGTCACTGTTGAACACATGCACACTTTTCCCCTTTATTTCCCGGAGTGGGTGATTTAGCATTGCACTGCAACAAGGTCAGACTCAAGACATCCTAGATCACTTCTTTCTGACTCCTTAAGATTTTTTCATTTTTCATACTTGTAGTCTTCAGCAACAACTGACACAGTTTCTCAGATTTCACTCAGTTCCCTCTGGAGCACCAGAAGACTTTATACAACCTTGTTCACAAATGCAGGAGCACTTGTACAAGACCTGTAAACAGACTTTAATGTACAATCAGTGGAGTTCCCCTTAAAGTGGCTTACACTGAACTACATTACATTTAGGTGGGAAGAATAATTGACACATGTGAATGTAGTGCAGTCCAGTACAACAAC
Source organism: Chaetodon trifasciatus (assembly GCA_037975065.1). Taxonomy (NCBI): domain Eukaryota; kingdom Metazoa; phylum Chordata; class Actinopteri; order Chaetodontiformes; family Chaetodontidae; genus Chaetodon; species Chaetodon trifasciatus. The sequence continues at coordinate 4,040,558 of JBBMOE010000015.1, read as the reverse complement.
AAAACTAAATTAGATCTCAGTGCTAAAACATATAATTAACACCTCTACACCTCTACTGTTATGAAAACTCAACACGATAGGCATCATAAGTAGACCTTGACAGAGCAGCTGCATTGGGTTGCATCAGACAGCACAGATGTGCCTAATGAAGTGGCCTCTGAGTGAATGTTCTGTATTAGCCTTGTTGCAGCGGTTCATTTAAGCTACATGTTGGTTACACAGAGTGAAATATTCAAAACAAAGTTCGTGTTTTCCATGGCTTCTTCGTTGAATCCAGTGGAAATATTCTGCATGTCAGCAGCTTCTTTTTGTTTTCACATTTCACCAAAATTCTAATTTGAGATCTTTATGAACTTTGGGTTGTTTGCAAAACTTTAAAATAGACATTGTGGGTGTGTGTGGGTTTGAATAATGTTTGCTGCAGAGCATGAGGTTTAACCTCTTCAGCCCAGCGGACACTGGTGCATGTTGCAGTGAAGATCTCCAGGTAACTCGTTTGTCACATGCAGTAACAGTGTGATGTGTATGAAATGATTCACACCTACGACCTTATGCAAGATTAATGATACAGCTGTGAAAATATCATCCTGGGTTTGAATATTTGGCTCAGAGCGTGATGTTGTGTGATATCAGTAGGCGAAAGAGTTTCATGGAAGCATTGAAACAAACACATGCAGGATTTGATCATGTGAAACTGTGTCAAGTCATTTCATCTAACTCTGAAATATGTAAGGGGAAATTGGTTATATTTTATCATTATGTACCAGTATGTCTGACTGTACCTAAACCATGGAATCTGTCAGTAGTATGTATTTTGTGTGAAGGCTCTGTTCACCTCCCACAATCATAGATAATCAGTTGTGAGTTGAACAATAGTGAAAAATTTCAATTCCGCTGATTTCAGGCTGCGGCTGCACTCATTGCAAAATAAAAATAAACAGGAAAGCAAACTTCACCTTAAATCAGGAGCACTGCCTGTTTTGTGCTGACAAAGAAATGTGACCTGAAACAGTTAATCTATTGATTGATTAGCAGGAAATTAATCATCAGCTATTTTCAGAACGGATCAATTGTTTTAGCCTTTTTTCAAGCAGAAATTGCTTTTGCAAATGTGAGGATTTGCTGCTTTTTCTTGTTTCTAAAGTGTGGTAGATTCAATATCTGTGGGGTGTTGACTGTCCCTCAGACAAATGAAGCAATTTGAAGAGATTACCTGAAATTGCGATCGACATTTTTCTGCATTCTCTGACATTTAATAGACCAAACAGTTAAATGGTTAATTAAGAAAATAATGGCAGGTAAATTGAAGCTGGAAAAATCATTTCCCGTACCCTTAAAGTATAGATACATCCATGCCACATTATGTGAGAGGTGCTTGGACAAGGCTGGAAATTAATGACTTGGTCTTTAAAGTCCTGAACTAACTTTTATTTCCAGAAAATCATTGTTGCATTGTTTTCTGTGGGCTGAAAAATTCAACTGTGCACCTCTTTGTACACCTCAGCAGTGTTTTGGCAGACAGAGGTCCCAGTTGGTTTTTGGTTTACGCCTCCATTTTTTTTTTACATCCTCCAAAATTGTGTTCAGCTTTAAAGAAATGTGATTGTTGGCACTTTCCAACGACAAAATCAGCATTTTCAAAGGTAAAAACACAGAAAATCAGAGTTGGTGCCTGCTGAGGTAGTGTTTCTCTGGTTCATGCCAGATGGAGATAACCCAGGTCTACTCCACCCGGCGCTCCATACGCTACAGCACCAGAGGTCGAGGCCGGGCGCTGAGTTTCTCTCTGCTGCCGGGCTTAGAGACCGTGGACAGCTGCCTGCTGCCGCCTGCACGGAAGAAGAAAACACGAACACTCTACAGTACCGGTAACCAAACTGTCAGTTTGTCCTGGTGTGTTCAGATTTGACTAAACAAATAGTTGAACTGCATTTGGTCTCTGTGATTGCATGTGTGTGTGCGTGAACAGATCAGTTAGAGCACTTAGAGGCATTGTTCCAGGAGGACCACTATCCTGACGCAGAGAAGAGGAAAGTCATCGCTGCTTCAGTTGGTGTCACACCTCAAAGAATAATGGTTAGACAGCCATCCTCCTCCTCTTTTGTTCTCCTGAGAAATCTCCCTTATGATTCCTTTACATTTCTTATTTAGTGATGTAACTCAGAGAAGAAAGAATAAGCTCTTAGCAAAGAGGAGAGGAAATTTTCTCACCACCATTCTCCTTCATTTTTCCTGATCTCCATTGTCTCCCTCTGCATGTGTCTGTGTCTCAGGTCTGGTTTCAGAACCGCAGGGCTAAGTGGAGGAAAGTGGAGCGCTCCATCACAGCAAAGGCTGAACACAGACAGAGTACAGCTGGATGCAGCAGCAGCCCCCTGCATCAACAGATCAATCCCACCCTGCCCGCACTGGCACCCAACAGGTATTATAGTATCACCCCTCTGTTTTGTAGTTTTTTTTGTCCTCATGTGGTGAAAACTACTTGTACTAAAGCTTAATTTGATGCATTACTTATTGTTCGTCATGCTTTTTTTTCTCTTGTTCAGTAAGGGACCTCCATCTTTCTCTGGTCATTTTGCTACCAAGCTGCCCCAGCTCACCTCTGCTGCACCTTCTTTCCCCTCCCTGTCCAACCAGACCCTGCCCTCCTACGGCAACCTGCTGGCCAGCCTCAACAGCCCAGGTGTTGAAATCCACATACATTAAACAAAGTTATTCAAAGCGTACAGTTGTTGATGCGTTAGGTCATTGTCCTTTATAATAAGTATTCAAAAGAAGCATGGTTTCTGGGGAACTACGCTGTTTCCCTGAGGTGACCAGAGTCGGATGCCTTTTGTTATTTCCTTGTGTGAAATCGAACTCCATTGGCTTAATTAATGAATGGCTGTGTGATCAAGCAGCAGGAAAATGGCACCTTATTCACAGCTGGGGGTTGAATAATCTTTGCTCAGAAGCCTAGAAATAAAAATCTTTCACTCATAAACTTTACATAAAGAATTGTGCAAAATAAAATCCAAGCAATTACACGGTTAATGGAGGTGCAAACTGAGGTGAAGAGCCTTGATGGTTTATACACAGCCGAAGGTTCAGGCTGAGAAAAAATAAAGAAGCTCCCTCATTCATTTCAATGAGGGCACTGCATTGGCACATTGAGGATTCTGAGGGCTTTAGAAAAGAATGCAGGGTTGTCTGACAAAGGTTTGGAACTGGTTCAGTTTTCTTTCCAAGTTTCAGGAGTTGTAAAACCCTGTCACATAGAGCAGCTACAGCCCTGTGCTGAATGCAGGCCTTCTTTTGCTCTGAATGCCCACTAAGAGGAACTGAGAGGTCTAACTGGTGCCACCAAAGTCCCCTCATCATCTGTTTTTCACAATGAAACCAGAGTAGTGGGAAGTTTGATCTCAGTTTATTATGAATGCTGGAAATTAGTCCCTTTACAACTATCTCCTTGTATTTTTCTTCTAAAGAGAAGCTTTATCTTGATGCAGTAGGAATTCATGAATTGAGTCGAGCTACATTTGAACTCAGTGCTCATTAGACCTTCATCCTGCATGTTGAGGTAGTAAAATTCCCCAGAAACCAAACTACAGTATCACTTCAATCTCAATGTTTAGTCTCTGTGTCATTTCCAAGGTCAGTCCAGAGTGAGAGATGGGGGCCAACAGCAGCTTTCATCTCAGGGGGGGTTGGCAGAGTACCACCCTCGCCCCATGCGCAGCCCTCCCCCCCTGCGCCGGGCCAGTCTCCCCCTTTTCACAACAACCTACAACTCCGCCAACCCCACCCCACCTCTCCTTAATACCCTGGCTCACACCCCACCTCTGTTCCTGGATGCTGTGGAGGGAGGCTCCTCCTTGGCCCATCGTGACACCCAGTCTCTGCAGGCAGACACCAGGTCAGCTCAGCTCACAGCCGACTGTGACATGAATACTAGAAGATGATTTGAACAGGGACAACGAGTACAAGAGATGACAGGAGGACAGAGGGTTGGCAGGCTGCAGACACGAGCAGGGGTCCTGTGAAATACTGATATAATGATGCCTCAGACAGCGCCTGTATTAGCGGGGAGTCAGTTTCAGCTGCCGCTCTGAAATGTTTCTGAAATCATGCTGGAGACATTGTAGTTCGTAATTGCTTTGTATAAAACGATGTTTGTTTGTTTGACTACAATTATGCATCACAGCACTTAAAACGTCTCCCAATGCAAGACAATACGAAAGCAAACAATGAATATCAATGCACTTTCCAGTCCTGCTGTTAGGAGAGTGAAAGGATCAGTTCAGCCAAATTACAAAAGAACACATTTCATTGAAACTACTTTTGACAAAAATAATTGTTCCTTTTAAATTGGTTGACAGTGTGCTCTGCTGAGTAACTGGGACATTCTGTCTCAAAAACAGTGTTGCTTTTAAATTTTTGAAATGCCATTTTATTTATGTATTGGAGTGGCAGCAGCAAATCTCAGGCTTACACAATAACTCCATAACTACCTGCAAGCCTAGATATTATGAGGAGTAAGTGAGAAGATGTTTGTTTTTATCAGTGCTAGCATTCATGTCTCTGTGGACGACAGTGTTGGTCGGTTGATACGCCACTTTGCTCCAGATTCAAATATCTCAACAGCTGTTGGACGGATTGCCATCACTGAGGATGTAGCCTACTGATTTTAGTGATCCTTTAGTTTTCCTTTCGCGCCACCAGCAGATCAAAGTTTTCAGTTATCCAATAAAAGATAGAAAAAAAATTAATGATGAATCCTTAAAACTTTTATGATCCCCCGACCTTACCTCTAGCATCACCAGGAGGATTTAAGTGAAATATTGGATGGATTACCTTGAAATTTGTGACATATTGAACACTATTGACATATCAGACTCATGCTAGCACACTAAACTATAATGGTAAACTTGTATAAACATTACGTTTTAAACATCAGGATTTTAGCATTGTCATTGTGCACGTTAGCATGCTGATGTTAGCATTTGGCTCACAGCACCACTGTGCATTAAATACAGAGTCATGTGCATGATTGTAGACTCGCTGTGTTCATGCACGTAGATACAAAGTGGTGGGCAGTAATATTTAATGAGCATGTAACTTTCAGACATGTTTTTGTTTGACATAGCCGCCTTATTCTCCACACAGGGAAGTTTTTCATTTCTTGTACAGTTTGTTGCCTGAGTACAGAATAGCTCTTTGCAGTCTGTTTTTAATGTTTTAATGCGTTGTTGAAAATGTTTTAGTACAAGGGGCCCCAGCTGACAAGACTGTGGATTGCAGTCCTGTCACTGGAAACGATCCCCATTCAACTAGTCGAGCAGAGTAGTAAACAACCGTGTTTGTGTTTCTGTGGCCATTAAAATGAGTATGATTGGCTCTTATCTGGCTGTCACTTGCATTGAGATCAGAGGACGTTCTCATCAAGTTGAGCTTTTCTCAACTGTCCCCTGCAGTGCTGCTGGCCACCTTTTGAAATCTCTGTAGCTCAGCGGGCGGTAGTGGGCTGCAACAGCAGGTCCCGAACACAAAGAATAGCAGCCTGTCGCTGTCCCAGCTCTTGAGCATGTATGTCTGAAAGGCTTGTAAGTGTTGCTGTAATTTGGGTGAACAGACCCTCTGATGACAGCTAGTTGATGTGTGTGATTTACAAAATAATCATTGTGCACATCAAAGGTTTCCTTCGGGCACCCCTTTTTGCAGATAGAGATATTGTCAATCATTTGTGACAGTCCTGTCCCTGCTCAGCCTTCACTGAGCAGCCCCTCGTGTAACTCCTTGACCGCTAGATTTGGAACAGAGTGATAAAAACACAAAAGCACTGGATCAGAGATGGTATGGAAGTATCAGGGCAGTTTCTCAGGGTTTCTCTGTAGGAACACACTGTATATTTATGGTTATGTTTTCTCCTCAGTTCTCTCTTTGACTTTGGGGAGAAGCTTGACTACCTGACCTCAAGCCAGCAGAACAACACGCTCCCCTACCAGCTCCAGACCTCCTACCCCACCAGCCAGCCCCAGCACCAACTTCAGGCATCTCTGCCACGCATGGCCTACCTCACCCCCTCCCCCTACCTCACCCCCAACCCTCCAGATTCTAACCCTACCTCCTACCTGACCTTTGGCCCTGTAGGAAACTCAACTGGGATGATGACTTACTCCACTGGTGGCCACGCCTACTTCCAGTCCCAGAGCACAGGACAGATCCTGCTGCAGTCGGCCGGTCCTCATGGTGAGTCACTGGGATGACATTTCATTTATTTATGGAGCCACAAAAAGATGCCTGTCCAGGGGTTTACATGTGAAAGTGAGCTCATGGTCCCATAATGTTAAAAAGCAGATGCAGTGTAAAATCAAACAATATATTTTTACGTCAGTACAAAATAAACCAAAACATAAATATCCATTAATATCAAAGGTCATTTAGTTAGATACTTGAAATATTCCAATAAATAGTTAGATCATTAATCAAGAAACCTATTACATTAATCCATAAATAAGCATTTAAATGCACCTCTACAGATGTTTTTTTTCAATGATATCAGAATCTCTATAAAAAAGGCTACATGATTTACGTGAGGCATCACAGGCCTGATTCCAAAAAAGATGGTGTGTAAACTGAGCTGTGTTTACTGACTAACAGTTTTGCAAAGTGTTCGTGAGCGCATGTAGTAATATCCTTTCTACAATCAAAGCTACAGAGGAGAAGAAGCCAGTCAGAGGTGAGTTATTGCAGTTGGGATCAAAATACAATAATTCATCCAAAATTAACCCCAAATCTCAAAATGAATTGATTTAACCTGCTGACTGTATCACCAGGTTTCTACAAAGTATCATTTTATGGTTCGACTCGCAGATATTGATGCATGCAACAGAACTTATAAGCTCAGTAATTGGGTTTTTCTCACAGAAATGCCTCCTGAGAGTCGACTTCTCTCCTCAAGTTCTTATGTACGCAGGCTTGTATCAGTGACTTTTCTCTAATCAAAGAACCAGATATTCTCTGGTGTAGTGGTTAATCATTTATACTGATGATTCAACTGGAAGAGTTCATACCCATCCAAGTCTTGGAAGTACCCCAACTGCTTAGTCACCTAACATTGTCTATTCAGAAAATGAAGAGTTCTGGACTCTTGAGTGTCCAAAAATACTCTTCCCACTTCGCTACTCTGTTGCACTTAGCTCTTGAGCAAGGACCACACCATTAACTGACATGCAAATCTAAGTGGTTTTTTTTTTTTTTTTTGGCATTTTCACCTTTTATTGAGAGTGACACTAGAGCTGGACAGTAAACATGGGTAGAGAGAGAGAGAGAGAGGGGGAAGACAAGCAACAACAGTCCCTGGCCAAAATCAAAACCTGGAAAAGTCCAATTACGTGTTGTGTGTCTTAAACACGCAGACACCAGGACGCCCCAGTGTAAATGTTGAATGAATATGAAGCACATAACCTGCGTGTGAGTGAAGACAGGCAGATGTGAATGGTGGAGCAGGATGATGGCTTCAAGTTGGGGAAGGCTTCGGGGAAGAGCCACCATAGCTGCTGGGCTCAGCAGATGCCTAGGGGGACCAATGAGCGTTGAGAGACAAAGGGGGAGTCGTGGTGGGGCACAGAAAAACAGAACAAACAGGGAGGCAGGGCAGAGAGGCATTTATAGATGTATGATGGAGGGAAAGGGGTGTTTGGGGTGTGGACCTTTTCCTTTGCTGAATTACATTGAATAAAGCTACATAGTCACATCTCTGCTTGAATGTGTGTTTCCCTGCAGGCGGGATTGCAGCGTACCAGTCGTACCCGTGGGGTAGCGTGTACAGTCAGCCAGCCATCCACCAGCGTGCTCAGTGCCCTTCAGCTTACCCTGCCAGCCTGGCAGGTGCTCGAGATCACCAGCCACCCTCCTCTACCACCCTGCCTCCCCCTTCATTCTTCACCCGAGGGGACCATGGGCCCTCATATGCAAACTCTCAGCACTCATCACACACTCATACACACACCACCAGCAGTAGCAGCACCACCACCACCATCCTCCCTCCTGTGTCCACCCTGCGGCCCTCTCGTCTCAGAGCAGAGCTCAGTCCGACCAAGTCTGCATCCCTGCTCTCTCCTCAGGTCATCCCTGCCTCTCCACAAAGTCCTCCAGTGCCCCCTTGTGTCAAAATAGAGTACGACAGCCCTCGAGAGATCCACAGCCACTTCCACTGTGACTTCTCTCCCATACATTTCTGACTGCTGCTTGTTTGTGTGAGCAAATGTGTCTTTGAAGTATCTGTGTAAGTATGTCCTGTGTTTCTGTATCTTCCATTTATATTACTATTAGGATGCTCTTGGTAGGAATGTATGTCAGCAGGGTTGCTTGGACTGCATTATCTTGGCTGCAATAAATGCTCATTGCTCTGTTAATCCTTTATTGACCTTGCTATGATAGAAATTAGGGGTTTCTCACATATTTTTACTCAACTGACTGTTTTAATTCAGACTGTTCAAACCGGCGTAGCAGGGCTGGGAGGTGGGTTAAATGACCAACGTAATAGTTCTTCACAGTAAATGTGTGCATTGACTGTGATTCAGGTGTGATCATCTCCCAGCACACAAATAAGCCTTGATGACGAGTTTGAAAATGACAGAGAAAGATGAGGAGTGTCGGAAGGAGTGTACAAGACAGACAACAGAAACAGGCAACTCTTTATTTTTTTTTAGTTGCCTTTTTAGTTGTAAGCAGATAATAGGGTTTATTAATATATTTGTCAACGATTGTAACTCCTCCATAAGAGGACGATGTATAAACAGATAATAAATCAAAATACAGTAAAACAGTTATTAAACTATAAAATGAATCTTCATAGGAGAAGTTAGAATTGTTGACAAATACTGTGCAGATTGTATGTTTTTGTACATATATATGACTACATTGTAGTGTGTTATAAACAATTTATAAACTGCTTGTATCATGCTTATACAGTAAATGTAAAATAGAGGGACTTTAAGTGTTAGCCACAAATTTAATGTGATTATTTAATAGATAGAAAAGTGATACAGATCACTCAGGCTGTGCCCTCACGTGAGGTTCATGTCTAATTGAATGCTGAAAAAAGGTGGTGACAGTGTGATTACCTTGTGTCTTATGGTCGGCTGTAGTTAAGTCAGCATGTTGTTCAGGATAATTACCACACAAATAGATGGATACTTATTAAACCCAAGATAAATCCAAGTAGAGACTATAATAACCACCAGTCTTATATGATTATGATTCAGCTTTGTTTGGATGTTTGACTCCTCGTGGCCTTGACAAGATGTGCAATGAATATGGTTTATGTCAGATTTATCTTTAAACCGATAGAGGGCGCTGTTTCTTTGCGTGAGATGACTGCATGCTGGGATTTATTTAATTTCATGTTGTTTCTCAGACGTCCCTCCATCGGGGGATGTGTGACAGTCACTAATCCGATGGAGTACAAAAAGGACAGAGTAGATTCGGGGTTGGAGGTATCCCAGACAATCACTGATACAGCGCAGATCCTTAATCTGTGTTGCCATCTGCTGTGTTCACACACTTACTGCACTTTCCGCTCTGTTTGTTCTTAGTATGCAAGTCAGTTGTGAGGGTTTGTGGAAACCAAATCCCTGTCTGAAACCCCGCCCCTGACAGAGCTGAAGGCATTTTCCCGAGACTAGAAAAGATATTTGGGACCAGCGTGTCATTTTTTTGCCCTCAGTAGTGGAAGTAAAACAAAAAGTTTCTTGTTTTAACTCTACTTAATATTCCTGGTTTGTAGTCCTGCTGTATGTAAAGTAAAGTTTGAAGTGAAGCTTGGATGATGATGTGGGAGTAAGAGAAGGAACTGTTTGATGAGAGCGAGGAGGAGGTGGCGGGGACCAGGGGAGCAGATAAAGGAGGGGGGAGACGGAGGAGTGAGGCAGTGCGTTGGTCTGGGAACAAGGGAGGAGAGCTGAGATGAGCTGTTGCTATGGGAGGAGAAGAGGATGATGGGTGGGCTCTGCCAGCAGGCGTGGGAGGGAGAAGGAGCTGGGGATGAGGGAGGAGTGTGTTCGTAGCACGGGGGGTTCTGGGATGAACAGAACTGTTGGTTATGTAACTGCTGTATTTGGGTTTTTAATGAACCTCTCTCTTCCTGCTCACTGGCTACTGAGCTGTTACTGTTGGCAGGAGAAATGCAGCATAAACACACGCGCGCGCGCGCGCACACACACACACACACACATACACACACACACACACACAGACAAAAACTTCTTTTGCCATGCAGAAATTTCTCAAACTATCCTGCATAAAGAAACACACACAACACATTCATTTCAGGAATGAAACCCCAAGTGTGAGAGCTCTATTCAAACTTAGGGAAACAAAGTTTTTACTGGATTTTACTTTTATTTGTGTGTAGGTGTAGCCTCTCATTTTGTGTATCTCTCATGGCGTAGTCCACGAATCAGCACGCACAGTTTCACATTTCTTCATTTTTCTGTCTCAGTGAGCTCGTATATGTGACCGAAGAGGGTTTCATGTAGGTTTAACTTTGCAATTAATTTTTCCAGGACTTCCCTGGTGCGAACAGAGAGAGCTCAGAGCACAGCTGCCTGTGTGTGTGTGTGCATATATGTGCATATGTGAGACAGTGTGTAAAGTACAGGTATGGGATACTTCAGTCCACCCCGATTCCACTGTGTCAATATTTAGTCAGTATTCTGAGATTTGAAGAAAGGGAACTTGTTTCAATATTTATGGATGTGGTCAAACATGAAATCCTCACAGTCTTTACACACCCTGTGACTATATACACACACACACACACACACACACACACACACACACACACACACAGTGACAGGGAAAAAAGTGAAAGGAAACCTCGCACTGCTTGTATACAGTCAAGTAATGGGGTTTATTGATATTAGTGGATAAAGTTTGTTGGTATAACTGATTGAAAGTGATAATGTTTGTTGTGCAACAAAGCTGAAACATGGTTTGGAGGTCCTCCAGGCCTTTGCTTCTCTGGTTCAGACGCCAATAGGTTGTTGATTTTTGGTTTGTTTAGGAAAGATACAACAAATAGACTCGTGTTGGGTTTGGAAAAAGGGAACACGCGGCAGAGTGGCTGGGGAAAACAACAACTTATTTGATCAAATTAATAGATTTACCCATTCAAATGCTGTGTAAAAATGAAGACAAACAGTAGAAGGTCCAGATTTGACAGAGATAAAATATCTCTCCTAACCATGTTGATAGTAAACATATTTTTCTGGAAGTGTTATTTGAATGCGGCCTTGTATAAAGATGCCTAATGGCCTGCAGCGTGGCTGAGATGGAGGAATTTGTTTGTTTTAGACTTGTTTCCATTTGCTCTATGGGTCTGGTGGTACTATTGTGATGAATATTATCTAAATTGAGCTCCCTGAGGTGGTTTGGTCGTTGGCAGTAAAAGAGGTTTTACAGGAACATTTCTTTTTTCAGTACTAAGCAAATATGAAATGTCTTTATATTAGATTCCCGTTTTGCTACCGCAAAGGAAATGGACGACGTGAAAGAGGAGAACAGAAAATAACTTCTAGGGTTCAGTAAATATGTTACTCTTGATCACTCAGCTGAGCAGCTGCTGACTATAAGAAAACCTTTGGATTTGTGCTGTAAATGATATTAATCAACAACAATGTTGAAAATCAGTGAATCTAGGGCTGCAACTAATGTTTTTTTTTTTTCATTATTGATTAGTATGACAATTATTTTTCTGATTCATTCTTGAATAGTTTGATCTATAAAATGTCAGAATGCTCAAAATCTCAGAGCTTGTGGTGTCAGATCATTGGTGTTTTCTCCAACCAGCAGACTAAACTCAAAGGCACCCAATTTAATATCACAGAGGTCTAAGAAAACCAGTGAAGAGATTCACATTTGAGAAACTGGAACTAGTAAAGACCAGAGTATTTTTGCTTGAAAATGAACTTAAATCACTATTTATCAAAAGTGATATCAGTTCTGATCTTTAATTGTTTCAACTATAGATAAACCATAATGGTCAAAATTGCAAAATATTCACTATTCAAGCTTTTCAAATGTGAAGATTTGCTGTTTTTATCTGTTTCACATTGTTAGAAAGTAAATATCTTTGGGTTTATACAAACAAAACAGGACCTTTGAAGATGTCTCGTTGGACTCTGGCAAATTCTTAGAAATATATTTGAGTGTTTTCTGACATTTTGTGGAAAATAAAAAGATTAGAAAAGGAATCTTGAGTAGTAGTTCTACTTTGAAGGTGTACAGTGAATAGTAAAGGTTGTACTGGAACCTTCTGGTGTTGTGATAGTATGTTGAATACAGATTTATATCAGTTTAGACAGATTTCAGGCCTTTTTACTTGACACCTGCGTCTTAACAGTCCTCCATTATTGTATAACTAATCATGTGTAAACACAGTATGAAAAATTAGTGGATTTTAGGGTTTTATGCCGTTGTGAAATAGTACACAAATGCAGATGGATGCAGGTAAAGCTCATCCAGCTACCTGCTTATGTTTGTGTTTGTCCTGCCTGCCAAGCAGACGCCGTTACATAACCTGCGTGTGTGTTTGTGAATCTACTGTATGTGTTTGCACCAATGTGTGTACGCGTGTGTCTGTTGCGTCTTCTCTTATAAGCCAAATAGCCCATTCCCAGAGATGACGCGCTGTCCAGGAATAACATCTCCAATCTTTCATCTCCAACCCATCAACACATAACACACACATGCACACACACACACACACACACACACACACACACACACACACACACTGTTGATTTTACAGCTTGTTCAGTAGGAAATATGTCTGGTTAGTTACTGTACTGAGCCCCAACTCCTCTTCCCCTCCCAGACTACCCCCTCAATTGCGGCTTGTTCAGGACCTGTGTGTAGATGGAGGAAGGGGAGGTGTGGAGGAATGCAGGGTTGGGTCGGGTGGAGTGGGATGTCGGAGGGAAAAGAGGGGTCTCTATGTGGGTCTGTATGTGGACTCTATGGAGAGATTAAAGATGTGTATGTGAGCGCATTGATGAAAGTGTGTTTTCCTACTGTGTTTACTCCACTGGGGCCCGCGGCCTACCTGACACTGGAGAGGAGAGTAATGGGCGAGAAGAAGTGTCAGGGTTGTTTTTTGATCTGGTTGCAATCGCAGAATCTTTGCCTTCCATTTGCGAGTTTTTGTGATCTGTCCTGAGGTAAATTTGATCTTAAAATATATTGAATTCAAGTCAGACTTTAAGAAACTGCAAAAATGCAAAGGAGAGAAAAGACGGAGGAGAGAAAACGACCACACAAGTGACAGAAAAACCGGCAATGTTACGTATAATTCAGGAGCGCTGAACTGAACTGAGCTGAACTTAAGAATCCAGGAATTGGCTTGTGCACTTCAGGTTACACAGAAATGCATGCTTATGCAAAAATACACACACACACATCCCAACGTGCAGAGCAGCGGGAACACTGCGGGCTGTGTACGGTGGCTCTGCTTCACTTCCGCACCATAAATGTGTGTTTGCTATACGAGGGAACACGGGAGAAAAGAGGAATTCATGTTGGTGTTTATTTGAGCTTTGGCCAAATCCAACCTGGGGCGGCTGCGTTGGCGCGTACTCTGCACCAAACCCCAGCCGCTCCTGTACCCCCAGCCAGACACACATACTGTACACTCTCAGGTACTTGAGCGCACACACAAGTTTTACTACTCACACACATACCTGTCCGTCCAAGCTATATCAAGGTGTGTTTGTCTTTCCCTGCCCACCATTTAGGTCCCCCCAGAGCAGGTATTTCCCTCTCTTTCCCACAGACATACGCACACACACACACACGCACACACACACACACACACACACACACACACACACACACACACACACACACACACACACACACACACACACACACACACACACAGTGCAGCTATAGAGGGGGGCTGTCTGTGGGCCGACTGTGTGAAGCACTTGCATTGATAACCTGCAGCTCAGAGTCACTCAGTCTCACTTTGTGGCCGTCCCCCTCGCCTGGAACTCCCTTGCTGCTCTGCTCTGTCTCCTTTCTGGCTTCTCACTCTAGGACCGTCTGCGGACGCACTCAGACCCCCGCGTTTACTCGTTGCCCCTCTGTCGCTGTCACCATGACACCCTCTCCGCTGTTGTTCCTGCTGCTGCTCGGCCTCATAGGGGCTCAAGCCACCACCACCTTGGACCTCCGCACGGCTGCCGCCATGGGTAAGAATGATGACCTTTAACCCTTAAAGCTAATCCTAACTCCACTCTGTGATGGTCATATCTAACTCTGGTGTTTCACTGCAATATTGACAGTAATCCTCAGGATAGACATAACATAATACTTTATAGATGTATCAGAAACGTAGAGGAATATTTGTTTCGTTAATAAGGGCACAACTTTAAGTGTTCAACCTTTTCTATGCATCCATGGTGGTATGATGTGCGTGAACTAGCTGAATGTGGTATAAACTCTCAGAGATAACACAAGTGAAGGAGAAGAATGAAAAAAGTTTATTTATCTTAATCACATTTTACATTGAAATTGGTTTGGATGATTGTTTCAATAACGGGTTTATTTTGTTGGAAGACGAAAGAATTAAATTCCACAGTCAGTCATATTGATTTCTATATTTTTCAGTGTCTTCACGCATTTATTGATCAGAGGTTATTGATTTTTTTGGAGTGATTAGGCAGCCAGTGTTGAAGGCAGCAGTGGTTTTTGTGTTGTTGCTGCTGGTTGGATGGTGGACGTGCACAGTTTGGATTACTGCTTGAGGAGGGAGTGTGGCAGTTGGTACGCTGTGTGTGTATGTGTGTGTGTGTGTGTGTGTGTGTGTGTGTGTGTGTGTGTGTGTGTGTGTGTGAGTGAGTGAGTGAGTGATGGAGATGTTGGTAGGAAGAAAAACTGGAGGGAGGGAGAGAGGTGAAGGGTGAGAAGGGAGATCAGTGATTTTGAACAGACTGGAAGTTTTAGCGACTTTGGCGAGTTTGGACTCGGACTGCTGCCAACAGTCGAACTTTATTATTAATCACAAAAACAGCTTTCTCTCCTTCACACACATAACGTTGCTCCATCTGTCAAAGATAAACTATTTGCATCAATATGAGAATAATTTTGACAAAAAAATCTTTACTAATCCAACATTCACCCACATCTCGTGGCCTCAGCTGTCATTCTGATCATGTATTATTATCTTTCAGACAGACGTTCAGAGTGGTGTCTCAGCTGATCTTTCTCTGCCTGTCATCCTTGTTTTTCTGGCCAACCATTTCTCCATCTCTCCCTCCACCCTCGCCTCTCTCCACCCTGTTGCTTGCCTGCATCCTGTTTTTCTGTTTCCTCTCACTTTCTCACCAGCCTCCATCCCCTCCACCCTCCCTTTTCCTCTCAGTACCTCCGTTCTCCCCTTGCTCCTCCCACCCTCCCCCTTTTCTCCCTTCTTCATCAACTTAATGTCTGTATCCGTGTATATTTCAGGATCATTTTGTGGATGTAAAGTTGTTAAGCATATTTTTAGGGTATGAATACATGATCATCTTCTTTCTGTCCTTTCATTTGTAGCGGCAGGTTTGTGCAAAACTCGTCCCACAGACATCGTGTTCATCATCGACAGCAGTCGAAGCGTTCGCCCTTCAGAATTTGAGCAGGTCAAGGTCTTCCTGGCTAAGGTCATTGAGGGACTGGATGTTGGACTCAACGCCACCCGTGTGGGAGTTGTCAACTATGCCAGCCGCGTCAAAAACGAGGTATGGGACACAGTGAGCCTTCACTGGCACTGGGCAAAGTTTTTATCTAATGTCAAACTATCTAGTATTACTAACCTTCCTGTTATTCAACTGCAGGTGTCTCTGAAGACACACCGATCCAAAGCCGGACTGATTAAGGCTGTGACCAAGATCGAGCCCCTGTCCACTGGAACAATGACTGGCCTGGCTATCCAGTTTGCCCTGAACGTGGCCTTCAGTGAGCAAGAGGGTGCTCGCGTCAAATCTCCCGACATCAGCAAGGTCACACACACATTTTCATGCATTCTCGTACAATTCAACATTTTCCTAAATCATCAGAATTAATCTAATTTTACTCATCTTCCCTCACAGGTTGCCATTATCGTGACTGACGGGCGTCCTCAGGACAACGTGAAGGATGTGGCTCAGCGTGCACGTGATGCTGGCATTGAGATTTTCGCCATTGGTGTGGGACGTGTGGACATGAGCACACTGAAGCAGATGGCCAGTGATCCTCTGGACGACCACGTGGACTACGTGGAGAGCTACAGCGTCATCGAGAAGCTCACCAAGAAGTTCCAGGAGGCCTTCTGTGGTAAGATGGGAGGAGATAGAGGGGAAGAGGAAGTGGAGGGAGAAGAGGGAAAGATGAGGGGCTTATTTAAGGTTAGAGGGACAAATGCAGGAAGAATCAGACAGTGATTGATAAGAATTACTATCAGGGTGCGTCGTCATGTTTATCCACCGCCTGTGGAGAGAGCTGTCTGCTGGCCCCCCTATACTGAGGGTAAGGTGTCAGGACTGTCATCTTTTCCTTCCAGTATATTGTTCCCCCTCTTTTGCCCTCACCCTCCCTCAACAGTACTACAGTATATTCATTCAAACATGTAAACTCATTAAATATTCCCAGCGGATGAGGGCATTAGGGCAGGAACAACCTTTTGGAAGGAAATTCGCTCCTGTTCTTCAGTCAACTCTCACATAACCGAGAGGCGAGACTGATCTCTCTGTAATTACCGATCCATTAGTGACAATCATTACACTTCTAATTAGCGATGCCCTTTGGCTCTCCCAGTCTGTGGCAGTTTTGACTGCTGCCTGCCACTCACTTTGCAGCAGCCAATCTCACTGCAGATATTTTTTGTCCAAGGGCAGAGCTGCATGATGACAGTGTTGGATTATTATTGGATGAGCCTGTGCCTCCTATGTAGAAACAGACAAACTGATCTGGTTGAGGCTTCTCCAATCTCTTCCACCTGTTTGTTTTAAGGATCCACTGGATTCACGCACCATCCATGCATATTAAAAACTGGTCAACTGCAGATCACAGTGGATCATTAAAAAAAAATCAATGCTAGATTTTCCCATTTTCAAACTGACATAGTTTCATTCTCTCCTCCTAACTCCAACCACCCGCCCCTCCTTTGTGTGTGTGTGTGCCTCAACATATATTCTACTGTGTGTACGTGTGTGTTCTGCATGCACACACACACACAGTGTCGGACCTGTGTGCCACTGGGGATCATGACTGCGAGCAGGTATGCATCAGCAGCCCCGGATCATACAAGTGTGCCTGCAAAGATGGCTTTACCCTCATGGACGATGGTCGCAGCTGCAGTGGTGAGTGTGTGTGTGTGTATGAAGGTATTGCTCCAAGCATGGCCACTGTGCTCTGGGAGTAACATGCCCTGTTGCGTCTGACATCACCAGCTTGCAGCAACTCGGCAACAGATGTGGTGTTCCTGATCGATGGCTCTAAGAGCGTCCGTCCTGAGAACTTTGAGCTGGTCAAGAAGTGGATCAACCAGATTGTTGACAAACTGGATGTTTCTGACAGCAAGGCTCATGTTGGACTGGTGCAGTACTCCAGTTCAGTCAGACAGGTGCGGGTCCGCATTTGGTATTTAGTCTCAAACAATAATCAGCTTCCTTCTCTTCTGTATTAACATTATGCTTCTATCTGCCTCCTGCAGGAGTTCCCCCTGGGCCGCTACAACAACAAGAAAGACCTGAAGGATGCTGTGAAGAGGATGGCCTACATGGAGAGGGGAACCATGACAGGCCAGGCTCTCCGCTACCTGACAGACAGCAGCTTCAGCCCTGCTCAGGGCGCCCGGCCAGGAGTCGCCAAGGTGGGCATCGTCTTTACCGACGGACGCAGCCAAGACTACATCGGAGATGCCGCTAAGAAGGCCAAGGAGCACGGTAAGCGGGAGAGGATAGATAATAGATACTTTTTAATGCCTGAGTATAGTATGAGTGGATACAACACAAACCCTGCTTTTACCAGTCAGATGAGGGAAACCTGTATGTATGTCACAGGTTTCAAGATGTATGCTGTTGGAGTGGGCAACGCTGTGGAGGATGAGCTGAAGGAGATCGCCTCTGAGCCAACTGGAGAGCACTACTTCTACACCGCTGACTTCAAAACCATGACCCAGATCGCCAAGAAGCTGCAGATTAACATCTGTCAAGGTCAGACACAATCATTAAATCTATACATCATTATCGTTATTACTGGTTATTTTGCTGTACAGACTGGTACAATACCTCAAAACATGTGCTTTCTGTTTCCACAGAGGAGGACCCTTGCGAATGCGACTCCCTCGTAAAGTTCCAAAAGAAAGTAGAAGATGCCCTACAGGCACTAACGAAAAAATATATCCTTTACAACAGACCAGATGGTCTGAGAATCTGATGAGTTTTTAATCTTGTTATGTTTTCTGTTGTGTCTTCATTGTTGTTGTCCTTGACAAAATCTTACTAGAGAGTATGTCGAAGAGGATCGCCTTGCTGGAGAACAAAATCGTCTGAGGACTCACTTCTCCTGCTTCCCTGTTCATCTGCACACAAACCCACGTACACACACAGCCACACACATAGACAGTTTTCACTTCCTGTAAAATACTGAAGAGGAACCCGTGTGTGTGTGTGTGTGTGTGTGTGTGTGTGTGAACCCTGACCTCTGCTTGTATTCTGAGCTCTCCCATACCACCGCTGCCCCTCCTCTCTCGGTCTTACCTCTTCTACCCTTGGGTCTCCTGAGACACGAAGCGCCGGTTGCCATGGGGACCACGCCTTTGTGTGTGTGTGTGTGTGTGCGCGCGCGCTCCGAAGATCATCCTCCATATCCAGCCTGTGTGTTTGTTAATAAAAGTCTTCCCTCATAGGGAAACGGTATACTGAAGGGTTTTTCTTTGTTGCTGCCACGATGTTGAATTTCCCCAAACCCCGAAGAGTCTGTCTGGTCTTGTCATGTCAACTGGAGCAGCACATCACCCTCACTTGTCTGTCTGATTATATCTGTCACTGTCATCTTTCCCTCTCTCTCCTCTCATAACTGAAGGCTTCATCTTTCTTCTCTTACCCCCACACAAAGGTATCTAATATTATATATGGTATATATGGTATACATGGTGTGTGTATATATATATATATATACAGGTAAATTAATATAAGATATATGTCTGATAATAAGGGTACACCAGTGATGTTGTTTTCCTAAATAAAGGTGATTCAGGAAGTACATATTTTAAATTGTGATACAATTCTATGCCAAATTAGTATTACAGACACAAATGCACACACAGACATAAAGGATTTATTACTTTTACCTTGTTTAATTCTTAATTAAATTTCAATAATGGTAAAAAGTACACAGAATGTTCCTGTGGAGCTGAACAGGTGCCCCCAGCAAAACGGTGAACAGTTTCAATTCATTGTCAAAGATTTCTGCAGCAGCAGTCCTTTATCGTAACTCTGCATAAATTGAAATACTAATATTCCAAGGACCAAAATGAAAGCTAGATCCTTATCCTAATGTGGATTTCTTGGAGTCACCTGTCAAGAAAAGGCTTACTCCTGCGTTAGAGTGCAGAAAATGAACAGTGATCATTTATTTGACTAACAATGAGCCAGCCCTTATTTTTGTAACAATAACATCTGCTCTTTAAAGTGTTATAAATATTACATTTGCTGCTGAAATGGACCTAAAGCTATAAAGACATAGCGTTAGGTTGTGGTAAGTATGATGGCCACTGGCCAAAAATGTAAATACTATAGTCATAGCATGACTGTAGTCAGCAACAGTCATGCAAGCCAGTATTTTGTTAGAAAGCTAATATCAAATATTGCAAACATTACATACATACATACATACATACATACATACATACATACATGTATCACAGTATATAGATTTTACTATATTTCAATTTTCTTTTCGTCTTAGCATAACGTTGTAACATAGCATTTAAATGCAGGAGGTCATAACAGTTTACAAAGAAGTCACATACAGTCCAGCAAGAAATGATAGGTAGAGTTAGCTTACTTGTACGAACATACAGATCATTATGGTGAAGAGAGGCTGAGCTGAATGGAGGCATCCTCCACAGAGCTTCAGGGCCAAGTTTAGGACGCGTCACGATGACGTCACGCATAATGTAAAAGAAAAGCTCTCCAACTGAGAGCAGCTGAAAGAAACCAGAGTAAAGTCTGGGTCTGTGTGCCGCTGCCTCATGAAAGAGGAGTTTACACTTAAAGTAGTTTGTGCTCTGGTCTCGGGATTCAGTCTAAACACAAACTACGGGCTCAAGGTGTTTTCATTATCGAGCCGTCGTCAAATACGCTGTTAAAAGTTCGCAGCATCTGCTAACAGCAGCTAGGCTAGCTTAGCGAGCTAACCGGCAGACTGCCTTGACGGTCAGGTCGCCGGCTCGGAGAGGGCTTTGAAGGAGGGCCGTCGGCGTTAATCATTTGTGGGACAGATGGTTGCGCAGTGAACGGAGACAGGCAGGAGACTCCTCAAGATTTTGGCAGATAAGAGTACCTACGTTTGCGTCAAGCTAACGTCAACCGCCAGGTTAATACTTCGGCTAACCGCAGCTAGCAGTAACGTCAGGTGAGTCAACTCAGGTGCGTCAGGACCAGTACAAGAGATGGCCAGTAATCCCGTGGCAGGCTTTAACTGCCAGTCCAATGGAGAAAACACATCGGGGCGAGTGTCCGGTTCTGGCCGCTCAACTCGCCACCAGTCCGAGTCAGAGTCCGATGTTGGCCTGACTGTCAAAAGCTTAGCACGGCTGTGCAGCAGGGACGAGGACGAGCGAGCAGCGGCTCTGGAGGAGCTGAGCCAAGGGGTTCTATTGTGTTTAGGACTGGACCGGCCCGGTTCGGCACGGCTGAGCAAACAAACACTCCTGCATCTGCTTCGGCTGTCCAGGTCTTGTCCGCTACAGGAGGTCCGGGCAAGAGCGACCGAGCTGCTGCGAACCGTGCAGGTAATACTGGGATACAGTTCAGTTTTTTCTGCTTCAGACCAGTTGGAACACAGAAAAAATAAACTAATTAATCACTAAGGGGGCAGATTTTCCACCAAGATATACCTGAATGATAGACACAAGTTAGCCTTATATTTAGGGCTATAGCATTTGCCTCTCATCGTGTAATTCCACGTCGAGGTGACTGGTCGATTGGTTAATTGTCACGATAGTACATGATGATCTTGCAGCTGATCAGCCACAGCCGATTAGCATTTTCTATCATATTGCTGGATATTTCATCAGACATTGAACTGCAGGAGGTGATGCAAGACTGCCGCGGTGTGCACAAACAAGCAGGCCCGACACGCCCCCTCCTGGTTCCCTGAAAAACAAACAGGACACACCCCCGCGTCTTTTCATAGCCCACTGGAGCGTCTAGAAATAAAAAAGTCAGGCTGCCTGTTGCGAATACGAAGTTTACTTGTCTTCTCTCTTGGGAATAACAAGCGGTGACTTGTGTTTTTTTTCTGCTGTTGGTCTTCCGACGATGTCGGTGAGTTTAGCGCGTGCATGATTTGATTATAGATTTTATGGGCTGCAAGTTATGAAACGAGTCTCTCCAGTTACAGTGCATCTGCTACAGACCAAGCAGGTCTAGTCAAGTTCAAGGTGGTTGAAGCTGCCTACACGTTGTTCTTTTATTTGTTACAAACAAACAAACAAACAAACAGTTGATTGATTGACAGTAAAACACTTTTTTAATTTCAATGTGAAAGTGAAACAATTCGTTGATTAATCGATTTGTGGATCAAAAGAAAAAAATCAGCAACTCCTCTGCTGACTCATTCATTGTTATTTTCTGAGCATAAAACTCATTCCAGCCTTTTCTTTGTAGGAATTTTAAGTTTTTCTTTGTCTAATTAGAGAGTAAACTCGCATGCTTTGGAAAAGTGTCAAGAGTAATTTTCACTATTTCCTGACATTTAATAGATTAAATGAATAATCAATAACATAATCGGCAGATTAATGAGAAAGGAAATTAATCGTTATTTCACTGTATAATTGACTTTCTGTCTCTTCCTTCTTGCCTTTAGGAGCAAGGAGTTGAAGTCCCTCGGGTCCTGGCGTCAGGTCCAAGTTCCTTTATCAATGCAAAACAGGTGTGTACGGCTTATTGTACATTTAACCACAAATATTAACCACTGATTTTATTACCAAAACACTTTATATTTTCTAAATACATGTTTGTAAAATGTTGTGATTGTATCAAAGCACTCATCAGTTTCATGAAGAAATCACAAGAGGCACGGGGCAGTGTATAACGTTTTTGACATACAGTGTTTAGAATACTCATATAACAGATGTGGTTTCACAAGCTGAAAGGTTTCATTGGGTTTCATGCAGGCTGACAACATGATAAACAGTCAAATCAGTGCACTTCTGAAGGTTGCTTGACATTTCCCAACTCAGTGCTCGTGTAAGCAGTGTAGCTGCTGCAATACTGCAGTGCCTGTTGCTTCATGTCATCAAGAGGAGCAACACCAGACATGTGTTGCCAAAGCTGATGACTGAAAATGCTTATTTCATACGTGACTCACTGCAAGCTTTCTGCTGGAGAAAGTGGGAGTGTTGTACGAGTTCTTCAAAGCTATTCATTTCCAGCTGCAAGAGGAAAAAATTAATAAGTGAAACCTTTTCAGAGTGTCCTCAAGCATAGTCAAAATCTGATTATAGTTCTAGTCTAGCTCTCATTTGATTGGTTGTCAGTTTTGAGCATGGATTTTGTCTCGCTCTTCCTCTTCAGATGTTGAAAGAAGGGCCAGACCAGGACATCCTCATCGAATCTTTTCTGTCACTGGGTCGCGTGGACCATATCACCATGGTGATGGCGCTGCACCCTGCTTACCTCAGCTGCTTCCTGAGGACCCAGCATGCTTTGTTGGAGCTGGACGGCCCATTGCCCCGCCACTGGAGACATTACATTGCTGTTATGGTAAGAAAACCATGATGTATATGTATATATGTAAAGCAGTGACAACTACCACTGCAGTGAGGGTCTGATGTACAAGCCTTAATGTAAAACTCTTACTAGATCTGGATGATTATTTTGCAATCGAGTGAAATTGGAGTCAGCAGTTTCCAAAAGACATCCATGAAGCATCTGCAGTGACCGTGACTCGTGTGTGTTGTCACTGACTTCAGCTTGAGTAGTTTATGTCATCTGATTACTCAGGTTTCTTTGTTGGCCCTGTAATATAATAGATTGTCCTAAAACACATTTGTAGGACAAGTACATATTGAAATAAGAAATGATCCTACAAAGGCAGCTTTTAATGAAGATACGTTTGTGTATTCTTGTGTGTGAGCGGCTCCCAATGAGGTCATAGTACTTTAGTCGTGAACGATGGCTGGATGGCTCGTAGCGAGTTGGTTTGGATTGTTTTGATGACTAAGCAGGGTTAGTAATGTTTTATTTCCTCATACAGCTTTCTTCCACATCATAACAGATGTAGCAACATGTTAAACAGTATTCACATTGTTCCTTAAAAGTGAGCCATTTGATTTGCTGCATATACTGTAGATTTGTGTGTGCACACAGTCAACCACTGTTGAACTATGTGAATACAAATGAATCACTATTAGTGCATGTTAAAATTCTCCTTTACTATAAACTGATGATATTGTTGGTTATAATTCGTCGAATTGTCTCTGGTTATTAACCCGATGGGTGTCCAGTTCTTTGAACACTTACTGTCTACTTATGCTGCATTCATGTGGGTTCAGGCAGACGGTGGACGGCAAATGGAACAAAGCAGGATGGTTGGTCAGGTGACAGTAGACAGCATTCCTTTCAGTGTTGAAATATTTCACCTTTGCCATCCTCTGCCAAAGGATATACAGCTGAATGTTGCATAGTTACCTCACACAGAAAGCAGGGGCGATCTGGACAACAAGACGCTAATGAAATGATCATTAATAATGAATCTAATAATACACATAATAATTAATTATTCACTGAAGGAACGTATTGTCATGTATGCTTTGTTTTGCAGTGCTGCCATTCCATCAGAATGTTTGTTTGTTTTTCCTGTGTTGTCCAGAAGGTGTTGTCTGTCTGCCTGAATCCATGTGAATGCAGCATTATTGAACAAGTGATGGATGTTCTAAAAATGTTTTGTTTTTCTTGTCAAATGTGCTGGTAGACATAATTTTTTTCTGAAACAGTTAGACCCTTTAGGGGACCAATATGCATGAACATATCTGTAGATATCCTAATCTATAGTTATAGGTACTTTTAAGGATACTGCAGTACAAAAAAGCAAATTTTTAAAGTGATGGAAAAGTCAGGAAGTAAGACAAAGGAGCCTAAAAATCAGGAGAAAGTGAACAGGCTTTACTAAAGAGAAAGAGGACAGACTCAGATTGGACTCTGCAGGTCATTCTCATCTTGAGGATTAGTGCTGCCAAAGACTGGGATCTTCATAAACATTTAATGACTCATGGCTCATATATAAACATTAGCTGCCCTTTCACTTCAGAAATGGCATTCATTAGCCTCAAAATGATCCCCTGGTGGAGAAGTTTAGCTGTTTCGGTTTAACCTCTGAGCCTTTTATACTCATGAGCGCAGACAGTTCTTCTGCATTATGTGGTTGTTATATACCGACCAGTGATTGAGCTTTGTTTTTAAAGGAAAGGGCGCCGGGTTTGTTTCCTCATGTTGGCTCCTCCTGATATTTCACAGGCTGCAGCTCGACACCACTGCCAGTACCTGGTCCAGCAGCACAGCGCGGGCTTCCTCGAGGCTGGAGGGGAGGAGAGCTGGCTGAGCGGCCTCGAGCACGCTCCCACCAAACTCCGCAGCCTGCAAACACTCAACAAGCTGCTGGCACACAGACCCTGGCTCATCACACAGCAGCACATCCAGGTCAGACACAACGCCCACTCTCGCCCTGTCCTCACTCTCCTACTCTCTCTTTTGCTCATACTGTGTCATCAGATCATAGTAATATCATTTCATACTCTGGATTTCTGACTTGGGCTGTATCTGAAATTATGCCCTCTTTGACTAATCCCTGTAGATTAGACGCCTGATAGTTTAATCTTTAGTGAGCAGTAAATTAACTCAGCATACTGTTCTGAATCATCATTTTTCATCACCAGGTGTAGTTTTGCTTTATATGAAACATGATTCATGTGACCTTTCACCTTTCCTAACACCCATCCACGTGCCCTGCAGGAGCTGGTGTGTCCTGGAGCAGAGCCTCGCTGGTCATTGGCTGAACTCATACACGCTGTGGTCCTGATGGCACACGCTCACTCACTCTGCTCTTTTGTGTGGGGCTGCGGCTTAAACCCTGAACCCGACCACATTGGTGGCCATACCTTCCAACCTCCATCGCCCAGCCACCTCCCTCGTAGCCCTCATAGCCCCGCTCATGAGGACGGCAGGCAAGAGGTGAGTTAAGCAGTTGTTTTTCACCACTGGTCTGACAGGTATAAACTTAACTATGTCAACAGGACAAGGACAAAATAGGAAATTGGTTCAGTGCAGCTTTGTTTGACTGTTCACACTGTTTTATCAACCGAACACACGGCACACCTTCCATTGTTGATTTAGTGTTAAAAACAAATTGCTAAATAACTCCCCAAGCCTTTTTCTCTTAAGCCCTGTTTACTCCGGACAAAAAACCCACTGATACCCACTCACATCTGGCTTTTGTCCTCAGGGGGAAAGGCTGCAATCAGCATTAATTACCAGGTCATAGATGCACTGATTTTGGTGCAAAACTTTTGTCTTCTTCAGTTGGTTGATGGAGCGATGGAGGTGGAGGTCTTGATGAAGAGGATGGTGGAACTGCAGCAACAGCAGGAGGAGGAGTGCACACAGGAGGAGATGGTTACACGCTTTGAAAGGGAGAGGAGCGAGAGCATACCAACAGGTACAGACGCGCCGGCTTATCCTGTGCATCATTTACTTGGTTACCATTTGTTTATTCACTACTTCCTCTTTGTTGTGTTTTTTTTGTAGTGGTGGTGCGGGGAGCACCACCTGACCTGGTGCTGCGTCTGGTGGAGGATCCAGAGTTCAGATACGAGGACTTTGCCCCCAGAGGAGAGCAGGCACCACCCACCATGAGAGCCCAGGTAGTTTGCAGCAAATCTTTGTGTTCAAGTTCATGTTGGTCATATTTTAAAGATGGACTACGACACATGCTGCCAAGTTATTTCTTCATGCTTTTTACAGTGTGCAGTGCCTGTTAATCATTCATACTAAGTTTCACAGATCAATGTTTGTTGATGTTGGTGTCTGATGTGTGCAGGACTATTCATGGGAGGATCACGGCTTCTCTCTGGTCAACAGACTACTGCCAGACATGGGCCAGCTCCTGGATGAAAAATTCCAGGTACCCTCGCCTTTAACCTCGTAGAAATACACTAGTAAACACCAATATAATGATTAAAAATTGTACAAGACTGATGTGTGGGTAACATCAGAGGTTTATCTGCTCCAGGGAGTTTAAGTGAGTGATACACAGTGTTAACTAGCTGGAACTGCTGGAGATAATGTGAACCTGCATGCTTGCAGTGAAACTGCTTAGTGTTAGGAAAACAAGTGGTTAATGACCATGTATATATCCACACTGATACATTTTAAACAGGGTTTTAAAACAAAAATGATCTTCATTCAGATGTGCTTTTCAGCACTGTATCAGAAGTAATCTCCATCCAGACAAAGTGCCTGAAAACGCATGTCATATGACCGTTCACGTACACTGGGCATAAGCGTCCCTAATTTGATTTGTCTGTCTGTTTTAGGGGTTCTGTGTGAATGCAAGGCATAAGCGTATGAAAAGTTAGGTGTTTTAAATTGAAACATGTTGGTGTGGATGCAGCCAACATGTGCACGGTAAAACTGTGGACAGTTTTAACTCTCAGGTCTAAAAAGGACTCAAATTAAACAGTCTGAGAGGGGGAAATTACTCTGCTCTCACCTCACTGATGTGCACTCTGTAACAGGGGTGTCAAGCAGACAGCCTTTTGTATTACGGAGTCACAAAAAAAAGGATGCGTAATTGTCTACAGCCTTCACAGCTCAACAAAAAGCTCAGCAGAACACTATGAGAAGTAAAAATGGCCAATTTAGTCGAATGTGGGGAAAAATACAAAAAGTTAAAATGTGTGTCCTGGCTTACTCCTTGGCATCTTGTTCTCTTGACAATTATTTCTTAGAGAACAGATTGCTTGAGCATTTTATAATGAGATTAAATGGTTCCTTTGCAGGTTGTGAACAGCTTGACCTACCACAGGATGGCCATGCATGAAGGCGTGGACACTCACACTCTGAGGAAAGCTCTGTGGAACTACATCCACTGTCTGTACGGGATACGGTCAGTGTCACACAGCGGTAGAAATCACATCATCAGTCAGAAATGGGTTTTTGTCTGTGCTGCATCACTAACTTTTTCTTATTTTTTAATATTGCACCTGTGCAGCTACGACGATTACGACTACGGCAGCGTGAACGTGCTGTTGGAGCGCGCTCTGAAGATGTTCGTTAAAACCATGGCCTGTCACCCCGAGCAGACCACGGCACGCATCTACCACGCCTTCTGGAGACACTTCAGACACTCTGAAAAGGTAGGAGTCAGTTCAAACACCACCTGACCCAGCCGCGTCTGCCAGAGAAAAATTAATCATTTGACATTTTGGCACATCGTGTCTCTTTAGCACCCTCTCAGCGTAGAATGAATCCTTTGACATTTCAGCACGTCGTCTCGTTTTCCTTCCTTTTTTGAATGTTACGAGAAAGGGAAGCATTACAGACAGGACTTTAAAGTGTGTCACCTTGTAACCTGAAAGTAATGACGCGCTTCTTCTGTTTGTTTGTTGTTTTCTTTCCAGGTTCATGCAAACCTGATAGTGATGGAAGCCCGGCTACAAGCGGCCCTGCTTTATACTTTACGAGCCATCACACATTACATGAGATGACACACTCACTCACACGTTTTTGCAGATGCTGAGCCAGCTGTGACTTACCACAGCCAAATGCGTAACACATCACAGATAGACAATCTTGCACACACACGCACACACTACAGTGAATGTTTTTGCCTATCTTATGTTCAGTGTTAATGTTCTGATGCTGCTGTTGAACTGGGATATATATTTAAAATTTCTTTCTTAGTTTGCACTGAAATTGATCAGGTTTTTTTTCCCCACTTGAGCTTCAAGTGTTATTCTCAATATCTTGTACATGTTCTGCCAGACACACCCACTTATCTGCGTACTGCTATCATGCATATCTAACAAAATCATTTTGAGTGTTTCTTTGCAGAATTTTTGCTGTTTTACATGTCTGTTGACGTTAGTATGTGTTCACCACACCATGACTCAGTCCTCTGTGTCTGCAGCACACAAAGGCTGAGATCAAAAAAGACAAAATAACTTGTATTTTTATATACAATAAAAAGTTACTTTGTTATCAAAAGTCCAACTGTGTTTGAATATAATCGGTCTTCAGATGTTGTATTTTAGGCATGGCTGGACAACAAAACATTACTCTTGGAGCTACGTTTGTGTGGTTGCTTTCCAATTTGAAGCCAGACTTCCTTATGTGTTGCTGCAGGAATTACTTTGTCCCGCCGCTAGATGGAGACAAAGACTTGAAGAATCGTCACTACAGTTGTCTTTACCAAGTCGACTCACTCTTCAAGGTTAATTGTAATTGCATAGCAGTGCCTTTGTACTCTTTCTTGACTTGCGGCTGAAAGCGCAGGACGTGCTCATGGTCCCTTGATGATAACATATAATTTGAGTAATAACAGCATAAAAAGTGACATGTCATACAAGAGCACCATCGTTTCTAGCTGGTTTCTGCACGCTTATAATTTGTACGCGGATATCACACATCTCGATCAGTCTTCCTGTACTTCGCAGCAGGGAGTGAATGTGTTGCAGCTTTCACTTGCACTTCGGTCTGATGGAGGCTCCAGCGACGTGTCCTGAGCTGGATGTGTGAAGTACAGGCCTGTTTATGTATTTGACAGGATGTTGCTTTCTGCTTACAGGTTCTCCTTATACAGCCTGAAAGAACTGCCTATACGCGTTACCAAAAAATGTGAATATTTTAAATCGTGTAAAATATAACATCCTTTTTTAGCTGTACACTGAACGCGCACGGTCTTCAGAGGTTCATTGTGCACGTGAAGTCTGTTCCCCAAGCCTTCCGGACGAGGCGCGCGCTCATTTCTTCTCACTTGCTCAGTAGCGCGCGGCTGTTCTCCTAGCGCCCCGCCACTCACCGGACACCGCTGACACGCACCTCGGCTCCAGTGCGCCTGACTTCAGGATTCCCCGGGATAACGACGTCTTTTTGGCAGGTATGTCGGCTCAGTTTATCGCATAATGTCTGGAAATGTTTACAGTGTTGGAGATAAGGAATGAGTGGTTGTTTTTGAAGAAGTGCCTGTGCTTTATCAGCAGAATCCTACCTCAAAGATGATACATATGGAGAGCTACTTTTCTCCCCACAAATTCTACTAAATGGATTCTACTTTGAACTTTTGTCTGTGTTTTGTTCAGTATGAGTGGAGGAAGTCGCCCTTATTTCACATCCCTGTGAGGAGACTGAGAATACATGTCAGTATAACCGTGCCAGGTAAAAGGACCCTGGACGTAGCAGACAAACGTAAATGAGTATTTTCAGGAGACCACCGCCTCAGGACCGTCTGTGCCTGTTTTTTTAAAAACATAAAAGAAAACTGGCAACCATTTTCAGTGTTTCTGAAAATTGGGTAACTTTGGGTTGCTTGCTGTTAGATAAAAGGAAGTTTGCCTGTGGGATGTTAATGAGGTGCAGCTACCAGTACTTCCACTCTTCATGCTGGACAGACTCCACAGAGGATGACATTTAGAAATCAAACAGTCCACGCTGCCATATGGTAAGAGTGGAATTTACCAGAGAGTTTTATCACAAGGCCTTTCAAGTGGGATCTCTTCCTTCGAAACCCTATCAGTTATTTATCACCTTATTTGTCATAAGGTTGTAGTAATGGAATCTTTCTTGTTAAATCAGAAAGGTCAAGGGTTAAACAAGTTATCATAAGATCTGGATTTGTGACAAACACCTGTGACTGCATCGTCTGGGGTCAGCTGATTTTGTCTGTAAGTGTACTGCACATTTGTCAGATTTCATTGACTTTCAGAAGTCATTCAGGCTTAAGGCCGTAAATCCGTCAGATTATGTTACATTTGCTCCAGAGGCAGCATATTCCTGAATGTGACTGTGATTTATTCGGCAACGCGCCTACAGGAAATCGCCTCGAGGAGAAGGCAGGGCTGGATGTTTCCTCAGCCTGTCCGTCTATCTGAGGTGTTTCTGTGGCTTGTGTGATCAGGTTGGTGTAGGTGTTCATTCCTTCATCGTGACAAGCTGCAGGGAGGTTGCATAATCACACCTCCACCTTCCCTTAAATAATCAACATTCACTGCTGATTTCAAAGGCCCGTGTGAAGGAAGTGTCGTGGAATTTTGAGGGTCGGATGGGGAAAAAACGCAATTAGGCTGTCCAAGGCCGGACTTCATCACTTCCCGTTTCTTTACGAGGTCAGTTCCTGTCTTTAGCCTCGGGGCTAGGCAGGAAGGAAGGGGGCGTGGATGTATTTTTTAGTGGGGGGGGGGGTAAGAAATGGACCTTGGCGTCATCACACAGCTTTCCCACCAAGCAGCTGAGGGCTGTGACAGTCATGTGCTTGTTGAAGATGAGCCCTACAGCCTGATGTTAGCACCTTTGGACTCCCCTGGATGGAGGATGTCAGATGTCATTTCAATCAGGGCCTGAGCAGCTGTTGGTGGAAGACTCATCTTCTCGTTGCTCCCATAGGAACATGCCCTGAGCCCCCTAGTGCTTCAAAAACAGAATTAGACATGCAAATGGTCACGAATGCCTTCCAACAAGCCACCTCAGTCCACAGTATCTGGAGGATATGATGACTTCATGTGGAAACAGGACGTCCCCATGACCGAGACACCTTACTTTTCCATTGCCCCCACCCGTTTCTCTCCCGCTCCTTTCTGAGTGTGTGTATGTACTCTATGAGTGTGTGAGGGTTCGGTGACAGCC
This sequence comes from Chaetodon trifasciatus, assembly GCA_037975065.1. Lineage (NCBI taxonomy): Eukaryota > Metazoa > Chordata > Actinopteri > Chaetodontiformes > Chaetodontidae > Chaetodon > Chaetodon trifasciatus. Next base: position 4,009,431 of record JBBMOE010000015.1, on the reverse strand, counting down.
TGCTTCCCATTGTCCTATCATTCCTGCTGCACTCACACTCTGCATCCTGTGGGGCTTCCTGCTAATGAGGGAGAGAGTCAGAGAGAAAAAGAAAGGTAAGAAAAAAGATGGAGAAACAAGAGAAGAGGAGGATTGAAGAGAAGTCTGAGCTGAGCACAGAACTGGTGTAAAAGAACAGAAAGTCAACAGAGCTGAACAATCGTGTGTGTGTGCGTGTGTGTGTTGACCCGTGTTCCCGCAGTGAATTCCCCGCTGGGAGCAGCTTATCGGCCGTCCACTGTGCAGGAAAGGGTGTGTCATCTGAATTTGGATGTTTGTGAGTGTGACGATGGAGGGTGGTGTTATTGTGATTTTATAAGAGTGCACTGAATGTGTGCTAACGCTTTGTAGGTCTGAATTTATTTGCTTCCTTATATTGTTATAGCGTACAGAAATGCACTGCGATTTACTGTTCTGCAGTAGTTGAAAATAACTTTTTACTCAACTGTACTGGAGTACAATTTTGAGTTACTTGTCCTTTACTGCTAGTATTTCTTTTTTTTTTTTCATTCTTCTACTCTACTTTACTACTCTACTTTTTACTGTGCCACAACTGGAGGTATTATTTGCTTTTCAGATTAAGAGTTTTCATAAAAAAACAAGGTGTATGAAATATGATGCATTGTTGTAGATTAAAACTCCACCTTGACAAACAGCAACATTAAGGTGAAAATGGCAATTCTGCAGTCTGAGTACTTGGAGTACTATTTTGAATGCTTTAAATACACCTTGCTGATAATACTTCCTTACTTGCACTTCACTAAAAATTTGAATACCGGACTTTTGCAATGTAGCGCAATACTTTTCAACGGGTCAGTTCACTAAGTTATACTCTAAATTCTTTGGTAGGATGTGCTTCCACTTAAGTCTGTGAATTACAAAATTCACATCCACTCTATTGGGGTGGAGGCGGATATTTCAACACCTGGGCAAAATACCCAAACTACTTGCCTGTCTTCATACCACCAGGGGAGGGTTAAGAAATGTTGTAATTCAGATGAAACATCCCTTAAAAACTGTTGAGGACATAAACACTGGTGCTTGATAATAAATAATAACTAGAAAGTGTTACACTGAGGTGTTAAAGGGCCTGTTGTTCTAGACAAGTCACAAACCAATACCACACCTCTCCCCACCAGAGGAAACTGCCTCTGTTTCACAGAATGCTCTGTTTGCTAGCAGCTATAAAAACCTGCTGTGATGGTCAGCGGTCAGTGAGGTGATGTTAAGTTCTGAGATGGCTAACAGAGGAAATGCATCTGTGGGATGAGCATGATTGAGTTCCATCATGGAGAAATAATGACATTTATGCCATTTTGTCGCTGTTACACCATATGCAAATTTTGCAGGAGGGCTGAGCACGTTTTCATGACTGAAGAGCTGAAGAGCCTTTGTATGGCAGCACCTCAGTCACTTCACGCTGCTTTGTTTTTTTGTACGCAAGGATATCACTGTAGCTTTCATTACTTTAAAATCTTACATAATTCAAACTAAGAGTAAGTCATGACACTTCTTAAACTCTCCCAAATTGAGCATGGTGTGTTTGTTGCGTGCTGGATCTCATTTTCGTTACTTGGTTTCAAGAGGCAAAGAGGAAGACCCTCCTGTGTAGACCTTTGTCTCTGATACACACACACACACACACACACACACACACACACGTAAACAGCGGCATCAAGTATGCTGTTTGTCAATTCGACTGTGCTACCTTCACCTACCGCCATCACCACCACACGCCCACACACTCTTCACTGTAGTTCTTTTAATGTTTGTGGCTGATTGAAAGATAAATTGTTGTCATGAAGCGCAGACAAAAGAGAGGAAATACCCACATACACAGAGAAGAGACATACTTTATTAATCACTCCACTCAACTACATGCATTACATGCTTGCTTCTGCAACATGACAGCGTAAAGGCCGGTATGTCGCCGCAGAGTTGCGTATTTTGGCTCTCCGTCCATGCTTGCTTGTTTGTCCACTGGGCTGAGAAACTGTGCTGCATTTGGACTTTAGTGTTGAAATGTGTGTGTTTTCATGACGGTGTTTCCTTTATGCATAAACACCTCAGATCAACTGAACTATCAGGTGGTATTTCCGAATGATCACAGCTCGTGTGTGCAGAGAGGAAGACGGACGAGAGCGAGAAAACTTGGTCAACAGGAACCCAACGGAGAACAATGGCTGTATGGCCGTCCTGCCAACAGTCCTCTGCGTGTGTGTGTGTGTGTTTGTGTGTGTGTGTGTGTGTGTTTGTCTGAATGCATTTCCCAGTTATTTTGCTGATCCTGCCTGTGTTCATCGGCCAATCTTCGAAAAAAGCAGAAAAAGAGGAGATGAGAGAAAGGTCAGAGGAGAGATAAAGATGAAGGGGAGGAAGCCACTTCTGCTGCCTCTGTCACTTCTCCTTTAAGGTTCATCAGAAAGAGAAAGACGGCAGCAGCTTTGTTCGGGGGGAAGGTTACTGTTGAAGGGGTGTCGGCACCGAGTGGAGAAAAACAGCAACAGAGAGGAAGATGTGTGTGTTTTCGGGGTGTCTGTGGCCCTGCAGCTGTTTGGTGTATGTGTGTGTGTGTGTGTGTGTGTGTGGATGGACTCTGTCCTCAGTTTCCAGGAAAAGGGGGGAGCCATCCGAGGGCTGGACAGGAAACTCTAACAGGGCTAACTTCCTGTAGCTCTCCTGATGGCCGGCCTGATAGTGAATGAGTGTGTGTGTGCGTGCAGGCTTGTGCGCACGTTACATTTTTGCATATTTTGCTCCAGACTCCTTTGGATGTGGCCCATAATAGCTTTTGTTGCTTCAAACAGGGATTTCGGGGAATTTGTGGTGTGGATGGGACGAACCTGCTGCCGTTCAGTGGGAGCTCCTGTGTTTTTTCAGAATGAAAGTGAAATGCTTGTTTTTTTGTCGCTCCCTGCCATAACCTGTATTGTTCTTCCTGTGTGTGACTTCCCTCGCATTCCTCTGTAGGTGGGGAGGCTGCAGGTTGCCAGTTTGAATCCTACAGCGACTCTCCAGCCAGTTGACAGTTTATTAGGCACACCTACAGTCGCTAACATTCAGTTTTGTTGAAACATTTGGAAGTTTTGATTCAACTTTTTGGTCATTTTGGAGGCTGTAGTTGGTGGTGCTACTGAGCTGTATTACATTACACTGAGAGGTATTTCTCATATTTTGTCCACCGTAGTTAGATCAGTGGTAGTTGACGAAATATTAGAAACTACAGCCTCCAAAATTAACAGTTTAATGGAGAGCTGGATAAGTCTATCCAGTTTACCATCACATAAGACAGGCATCAATTCCTCAAAATTTCGAAGAATAGGATAATTTGGGGCATTTGGCTTGAAAAAAGACTTCGACTGATTATGAAAATAGACCTCTTGTTTCAGCTGTTTCATAACCCTTATGTGATAATGTGCAAATTAGTGAGCGTTACAGGTGTGCTTTGTCACTGTTGGCCAGAGCCAGGCTAGCAGATTCCCCCTGTTTCCAGTGTTTGTGCTAAGCTAAGTTAACTTGTTTGCTGGCTGTAGCTTCTCTTCTGACTCTTTAGAATAAGATAACAGAGCGCGCTTGTGTTGATGGGGATCATGTTGATGACTGTGTGCAGGCCTCTCGACACACAATTAAAATGTTTTACAGTTCTCTCTGTATGTTATTTCTTCTTGATCTGGGCACCAGCTTTTGCTTTGTCAATGCAAGTTCTACTCAAACAATGTGGTTTGCTCAAAACTGGAAGTCAGGATTGCGTACATGTGCACTTTGTGAAACAAATTTCACATCGTCAGTGACTGTCACTTTGTGTCAGTTACCCCTGTCAAATGATGACATTTACAGGTATATTACGCCACAAATGTACAGGCACGCGCACACATACACACACACAAACACACAGCTGTTGACCAGAGAGAGTGTGTGAGTACCCTCTCTTGAAACTGCACAGCAAAAAGGGAAGTGGCTAACCTCACATCTCTCTATGTCTGTCCTTATCTCGAGCTGTCTCTGTCTCAGGTTTTTTTTGAACTTCTGTCTCCTCGCGTCTCCCTTCACGCATGTCTTTATTCACGCTTTACCGCCCTTGTGCCTTTCTCTTTCGTTCTCTATCTCACCTTTTTCGTCTCTGGCTCTCTGCCACCCATCCCTTCCCTGCCCTGCTCTCTCATTCCACCCCTTGTCACTCACTTCCTTCCCTCTTTTCTTTTTTTCCAGTGGCGATGGTGATTGACAGATGATCTGACAGAGGAAGACATCAGGTGAGAAAAATGTAACTTCTCCTTCCCGCTTTACCCCCATCTCACCACTTTCGCTCTTCCTCCTCCTCTTCCCGCTCAGGGGAAGTTAAGTTTTGTGTTTAAAGTTGGTTACTTCTCTCTTCACAGTTCAGCTCTTCACACCCTTGTGGTTTGTTTTATGGGGGTGACCCTCTCCTCTGTGTATTGTTGTTCCAGTTTGCTTTCACTTTCTACCAGCTTGTGTTTGAAGTGTCAGCTCGTGTAGACGGGAGTTAGGGGTTGATCGAGTACTTACAGTGACACTAAAATTGATTTATTTCTGATGTTGAATCCATTATATTCTTGTATTTTTAATCTTATTGATAAGTGGTGATACTATCGTTAATTTACTGTAATTAAAGGGGCAGTCCACTGATTTTACATGAGGTTTCCTTGTCACATGAGGTACTATTCAGCCTTTAATGACAGTTATATTATGATGTCTTCTGTGATTGGACGAGCGTTCCAAAGTTTGGACACCCTGATAATGTCAGCACAATTATCGCAAAATGTGTGAACGTTCTTAACAGAAAGGTGTGGCATTAAGGATGTTAGAAAGATGTCAACATGGTGCATTCTGGGAAATGTAGGTGTTTCTGGGGTGTGACTCAAACTAGAGACGAGGCTGAATCCAAATGTCCACCCTGTGGACTTGGAGACTGAGCCCTCGTGGATCTCAGTTGTACATACCGTGATGTGCGCTGTCGTCACGACGTCATGTTATATAAGCCGATGGAGGCCTACAGGCTACAATAATAAAGTACGTTCTGTTTACTGCTATGACCTATACTTTGTTGAGTTATTGTTTCTGGCCTACATGGTTCAAGTAATGTTTTGATAAAGTCATTGTTTTCCACATTCATAATGAGTCTCTTTGAGGCCTCATGTGGACTGGATGAGTTGTAGGTTTGGAGTGACAGCAGCATGCAAAGTCCAGACATTTTGTTTTGGAAGTGAAAGAGAAAATCTGTGGAGTACCACTTTAAACACTCCATATCTTCATTCTAAACTAACCTTTGTTGACATCTCTGTAAGCAAACACATCGTCTCTGATACTGTGCTTATCCAGGTAAAATCATAATATACTGCATACAGCTTTAATCACTATTATGTAGCTTCAAGCAGCAGGAAAGAGAAGAAAATTCAACAGTTCCATACTGAAGAAGTTGTGGCACGTCTCGTTAACTCTGCTTGCTTTCACAGACGCCTTCTCCGTGCTGGTTAATATGGGGTGTGTCTGTTGCAAGCAGAAGAAGTCTGCCAAAGCAGCACCAGCAACATCAGCAGCAGTAGACGTTACAGATCTGTCTCCTAGCAACGCAGATGGAGGGTTGTCTGCGGCCTTGGGCCGTTACTGTCCCGACCCCACTCAGACCATCCCAGACTTCAACAAGGGCTTCTCATCCAGCACCATCTTCCCAAACACCAACTCACAACAGCGGCCTGGAGGCATGTGTAAGACCCAAATAAATGGTCTCTTAATATTACTTAGATATATAGACATTCATTTCTCAAATTTCTGAATCATGTAAATCAAATAAAATCAGGTATATCTATATTGTAGGAGTCATGATATGATGCTGTAATCATATAGAAATATATACTGTATATCTAATAAAATATCTAATATTTATTAAATAAACATGACAACATGGAGTGAAGGAAAACTACATTTTTTTGGTCATAGGTCGCTGTAATTGTTTCTCTGATCCATACTGGCCCTGAAGTGATTCATTTCAGTGGAAGAGATGGGCGTCAAAATCCACAACGTTTTGTGTAGAAAGTGCTGCATTTTAACATTCAGCTGAAGTTAACAAGAGGCTTCAGCAGTCTCATTTAGGCAAATTTAGTGGGTATCTCTCAAGTTGCAGTCTTCTTAATGTGAAATTCACTCTGTGTTTCCTTACTGAGATGCAATAAAGGGATAATAAGCCTCATATTTGGTTGGCCTATTAAATGCATCTTTGCATAGAAAGAGGACTATTTTATGCCCCATCTCTGACACTGAAATTATGCTAAGAAAGGATCCCTCCACAGCCAGTTTGGACAGAAGGACTCGTTACTCCAGTAACTATTTCACTGTACAGTATATTTGGCTGTGTGAGTATTGTTTTAAGACAGTGAGGAACAAAAACACCGTCAGGTCATTTAAAACCGTAAAAATAACCATGTAGGTGTTTGTTAAGGTTCAGTGGTATGAACTATAACGGGAAACTGTTAACTTCTCTGTCTCGTGTGTGTGTGTGTGTGTGTGTGTGTGTGTGTGTGTGTGTGTGTGTGTGTGTGTGTGTGTGTGTGTGAACATGCGTGCAGCTGGTGGAGTCACTCTCTTTATAGCTCTGTATGACTACGATGCTCGCACTGAAGACGATCTTACTTTTCAGAAAGGAGAGAAATTTCAGATCATCAACAACACGTACGTACGCATGCACACTCACATGACTGCATTTCAAAACATCTGCTGTTAAATTTAATTGGTTTCATTAACAGTTTGATTAAAAAAACACCCCTGATAAGATTGTAATAATACATTTAATGTATGAAATATTATCATACAAAAATGTGACAATATGCAGCGGGAGCCGAGTGCTAACTATCTGTGATTAGTGTTAAATGTGTGGAATTAAATGAGTTATGACTCCCAAAAGGTAATTAATTTTGTTTGCATACACTAAATGCCAAAGATTACAATTAAATGCCACTCATTAAACTGTGAACCACTGCAGCTCATGCTCTCGAACAATGTTCCTGTCCTACTCTAGAAATCTAAAATAAATTTATATTTTGATGCTTAGCCTCAGCGTTGTTTCACTTCATTGTTACTCAAACTAAGTGAGATCTTTATCCTCTGCTTCATCTCGACACCTTTTATTCTTCAGTTCATCCTAATGTAGATAGAGATGAACTGTTGAGAGAAATGTGAAAGTACAGTTTGCATTCTTACACCAACACATCTCATGTTTTGCATCTGTCCAAGCAAACAGATGTTTTGTGTGTGCGTGTGTTGCAGAGAGGGTGACTGGTGGGAGGCTCGCTCTTTGGACACAGGCAACTCAGGTTACATCCCCTCCAACTATGTAGCTCCTGTCGACTCCATACAGGCTGAAGAGTGAGTGCACACACACACACACACACACACACACACACACACACACACAAAATTGTGCTTTCATCACTTCAGAGGACATTGCATTGACTTCCATTCAGTTCCTAAAGACTTACCATCACCTTGACCTCTACTTGTTTAACCCTAACCTTAACCCAAGTGTGATTTATGCCCCCATGAGTAATACACATCTACACACACAGCAGTCGGAGCTATGCATGTCTCATTGTAAGCGCTCATAGTTTACACTGGAAGATTTTCTTCAATTATTGACATGTCGTCTGAGGTCAGAGGTCTCATGGTTGTTGCTGAGGTGACCTGTGTGTTGTTGTCATGGTGACAGGTGGTATTTTGGCAAGATGGGCAGGAAGGATGCGGAGCGACAGTTGCTAGGCCATGGCAACCAGAGGGGAACTTTCCTCATACGAGAGAGCGAGACCACCAAGGGTGAATAATACCCACAAACACACACACACACACACACACACACACACACGCACACTCTTAATAGAGGTTTACTGCTCTAAATATGAGATAGCTTTCAATTGCTCTCTATTTCCATCTCATGTCTGTCCCCCACTATATGCTTCTTTGTCTACCTCCTCACCTCACCTCACCTCCCCTCCCCTCCCCTCCCCTCACCTCACCTCACCTCACCTCTCCTCTCCTCTCCTCTCCTCTGTCTTTACAGGTGCTTACTCTCTGTCTATCCGTGACTGGGACGACAACAAGGGAGATCACGTCAAGCATTATAAGATCCGCAAACTAGACAATGGTGGCTACTACATCACCACAAGATCTCAGTTCGACACTGTGCAGCAGCTGGTGGAGCACTACACAGGTAACACACACAAACACAAGCACGTGGACACAAATCCAAACTCTTTATCCTGCTTCTCCTTCACAGTGAAAAAATGCTTGCGTTGCCATTTTCTGATGCACCTCTTTGCTGAACGATTCTCTGCTCAACTGCAAAAGAGAATTTAAGGCCAGTTCTGTCTCTGCTTGATTCAGACTGTTCAATTCACTGTTAATCAGTGGTGGAAAATAAGTATAACCCCAGTTCCAAGAAAGTTGGGTCACTGTGTAAACCAGAAATAAAACAAAATGTCATCATTTCGTAATCCTTTTTGACATATGCTCAATTGCTCTTTAATATTTTACCCCATCAACTTCATTGATTTTTGGTAAATATGTTTTAATTTTTACTTACGAGTCCCAGCATTTTTACTGTACAATACTGAGCTGCTTTGCTTGAGTATTTCCATTTGATGGTACTTTCTGCTGCACTTCGGGGGGAGAATTTTACTTTTTGCTCAACCACATCTATTTCACAACTTGAGTTTGAAGTCACTTTGCAGGTTCAGTTTTTGTATAAAATATACTGTGTATTGTCAGCGGATTTCATATGATGCATTTTCATAGAACTGCCCAACAGTGTAATGAGTCATTAAAATGAGCCTCAGCCTGACCAGTACCAGTGTCATTTACATATTAATGAAAAGTCTTTCTGCTTAATGAATACTTTTACTTCTGAGTTAATTTTTCTAATCTGAGCCTGAATTTTTACTCAGAATTGAGTAATTATGATCACTTAAGTAAAGATTTGAATACTTCTCTACGACTCCACCAATTGCTTTTACTGACATTAAGTTCTATTCAGAGCTGTTGTAACAGGCAGGGTTCACACCCTCTGCTTCCTCTGCTCTCTGTCAGTGTAAGTCTGTCCCCTAGTGGCTGGTGTTGAAATAACAAACATTCTGCAGTGTGTGTGACTTCATATGACAGCAACCTGAGAGATTTGGCCACATATATCTTTTTTTTGCCAGTGTTTATTTATTTTTTCTAGTAGCTGGGCTGTCCCTGTATTTCTTTTTTGTAGCTGTACATGCTGCTCAGAATGTGTTTGTATGTCTGTTTTGCTTTTCTTTCTACCTTTGTACTTAAGTTTTTGGTTAACCTGTCAGTTGCACAAGTGCCTAAGCAACCTGTCTTGTTCCTTCTTTATTTCTGCATTTGCTGCTTTTTCCTCTTCTGTTTTCTTTTGCTCTTGTTTCCTTTTTGTCTTTGCCTGCCTATGTGTCTCTCCTTCCTCTCTCTCTCAGAGAGAGCGGCGGGACTGTGCTGCCGTTTGATTGGCAGCTGTAAGCGGGGCATGCCTAAGCTGGCCGACTTATCAGTGAAGACCAAGGATATGTGGGAGATTCCCCGTGAATCCCTCCAGCTGATTAAGAAACTGGGCAATGGCCAGTTTGGAGAAGTCTGGATGGGTAGGAATGGTGGGATTGTGTTGGAGTGGGGAAGGTGACAGCTGGGCCACACCTGGATAAAAAACAGTATTAAAAGATGAGCAGGTATATACAAAGTCTTTGTGTTCAGTTGAGAAGAACATCAGTAAACATTTCTGAAGTAAAGACACCTGCAGGCTCACAGTAATACACTGTAAAGCCCTGTTTATCAGTCTGTGTTGTTCAGAGTCTGTCTACCTGCAGCAAATATACCTGTAGATCGGACCCCACAACACACATACAGTTGACAGTCTTGATGAGTTTTTAAATGCAGTGTGTTTAATAGAAACTGCAGCAGTGAAACAAATCCTTCATAAACCCCTGTGTGTGATTGGAATGACGTAGCAGCTAATGAATAAAAATGTGGCTTTGTTTTGTATACAGGTGTGCAGAGCTGTGCCCTTCCTCCACTGTTTTTGCATGTGCATGTTACATCATCTCACTCACCTCTTTGTCACCCATCTTTCTTCAATCTTTCCACCCATCACTACACCCTTTAATCCAATCTTTCATCACCCACTTCCACTCTTTCCTTTTCTACATCTCCTCCCTCTTTGTCGGCTCCCACCTCCTCCCCCTAATAGGCATCAATGATGGATTGTGTTATTTCCTGACCAAGCCCTGTCCCAACTCCACCCCGCTCACCATGGGTCTCGGGCGGGATGCCTGGGAGGTGTCCAGGGAGACGCTGTCATTGCAAAGGAAACTGGGGCAGGGCTGCTTCGGGGACGTTTGGATGGGTGAGAATGACACCGCCAAACACTGACGCCCTCTACAGGCTCAGAGGGAGAATTGTCTGTCCAGCATTGTCCTCTTTAGTGTCCGTTACTGTCCTGTAGCAAAGATTGTTAAATGTCTGGCTTTGGTTGGCTATTTATGTGAGTGTATGTAAGTAAAGTTTCATGTTTTTCCCAATATCAGTTGGAATTCCCACATAAGACATATGACCATGTTGAAGTTGTCATACAATGTCTCTGACTGTTGGGTTTTCTGATCCATGAAGAGTTTCTCCTTGAAGCCAGCCAAGCTTTGTGCCTGTCCATGTAACGCAGGTGCTGCTAGTGTTGATGTAAGACCAGTAACCCCCCCCCCCCACATCACCCGTCTCATGTCATGCATGCTCTCCAAAATAACAATACATTTGCATGTACCAGAGGTTTGACCACATGTGTATTCTTGTTACAGACTGCATGTTGTGTGCCTTTGTTTCTATGTTTTAGATATTTATATCTATATGTGTGGGTGTTTGTATCCCTGTATGAGTAGTATGTACATGCATATATAGCTATCACATTGTCAGTATGCCAGAAGCATAGCCTGTGCAGTATGTCTCTGTGTGTGTCCATGTACTATGTGTGCATTAACATCCCCTTGTCTGTATGCCAGGCATGTGGAACGGTACCACCAAGGTAGCGGTGAAGACTCTGAAGCCAGGGACCATGTCCCCCGAGGCCTTCCTGGAGGAGGCTCAGATCATGAAGAGACTCCGCCATGACAAGCTGGTGCAGCTCTACGCTGTTGTGTCTGAGGAGCCCATCTACATTATCACTGAGTTCATGAGCCAAGGTATCAGACTGAGTGAACTGTCATGCCTGTGACATACTGTAAATATAGTATGAATCACTGTTGTTGGTTGGAAACCTCACTGACTCAGAAAAGTGAGCTCAAAATAGTGTTTTTTCCATTAAATTAGATGCATAGTTGATAAAACTGTTAATTCAGAAAGTGTATACCCACACCAAGGAAGCCAAATCTCACAGTTTGTTATAATAGTACATTTACAGAATAAAAATAAGAAATATACAGTAAAATAGAAATATAATACTAAGAGAATAGGTTTAAATGTTTTTTAATCTGCATCTGGATATCATTAATATACAAATTGTGATCAGGAGACACATGTTAAATTTCTTTCAATAGAGAACATTCTCAGAAACGCATTGAAATCCTTTAAAAAATTCCTGGATCTGGACCTGCACCAAAAACTATTCACTTGTGACATGGCCCCTGTCTTAACTTTCACACTTTCTTTAAAACGACAAACTTTTGAGAGATCCTGCTCAGTATAAACACAACTACAAGGAGGAATAAATAATAAAAACATTAACTTCAACAGTCGAGACACTTACCCGACATTAAAAATTTGGCAGATGGGTCATGCAATGATCAGGCAGACTTTTCGTAATTTGGAAGAGTTCAAGCCCCCCTGCCTCCCTGCCGGCAAAACACCAAATTCCTACCAATTCCAGGGATTCTCTTTCCTCCTCTGAACATGACCTTTGACCTCCCTTTGGAGGTGGCCTCGGGGCTGGTGAAATATTCCTTCAATATTCATTAAAAAGAAAAACACGAAAGTTGGCACCAAGAGTGTCGCTCTGTATGAATTTACAAGAATCTATCAAGAATTTGATTGAATATGCGATTGTTTTTCCAAGCCATGAAACACAGCAGATATGAGGTATAAGGGGCCCGTCACAATGCTACCGTCTTGGTTTTCCAGGAAGTTTGCTGGACTTCTTAAAAGATGGAGAGGGGCAAAATCTGAAGCTGCCTCAACTGGTGGACATGGCTGCACAGGTGAGTAAATACAGACACACAATAACAGACTTAAAGGAAACACACTTTCACCTTCTGTCTGAGCTCTCTTTGCGTTTCAAATAGATTGCATCTGGAATGGCGTACATCGAGAGGATGAACTACATCCATCGTGACCTGCGAGCAGCTAACATCCTCGTTGGAGACAATCTGGTGTGCAAGATCGCTGACTTTGGCCTGGCTAGGCTCATTGAGGACAATGAATACACAGCCAGACAAGGTAACGGCATGAGCGTGTGTGTGCGTGCATGAGATAGAGCCACGCTTGTACAGTCATTAAGAGTGTCTGCCTCTGCATCCATACTTATATTTTTAGACATAGCCTATCCTAATTATATGATTATGTATCTTCACTGTGCTGCCATGGTTTCAGGGGCGAAGTTTCCCATCAAGTGGACAGCTCCAGAAGCTGCACTGTATGGACGCTTCACCATCAAGTCAGACGTCTGGAGCTTTGGCATCCTGCTGACTGAACTCATCACTAAGGGACGAGTGCCATACCCAGGTACTGGATGATACCTTGTTCAGTAGTTCTTAATCTCATGCAGTAACAAGTTGATCATCCATGGCAGTGAAAATCCTCCAGGTTTGAGAGTTAAATTACATTTCTAATCAGAACAAATTACATTACAGCACTGGGTGAGTTTCAGACAGCAGCACGACATATGAGACAAAAATAGAGGTTACAAAGCAAATAAAATCAGAAGGATCATGTGAGATTGATCAAATAGCAGTGATGAATATACCACAACAAAGAATATAAAAACAGATCAATGTTACATTCAGATTCTTCGGCATAAACATTAAAAGATGAAACAGATAACACTCATGGTAGGATTTTTGCCACTTTGCGGCTGTTTCATATTTCAATAAAGCAACATATAAACATGTTGCTGCAAGTTTAAATGCCTCGACTCTATATTGTCTCTATATCTATATTGAGATGTATCCTAGATGGTGTTAAATGACTGTCTTACAGTATATCAAGTGCGTATAAAGTTGCAGCACTTCAGCAATATGTCATCTTTGCATTGTATTGTGATTCCCACACATTCCTTTTTCTTTTTACATTTCTCCATATCCATAATGAGTTGTGTTTTCTGTGCATTTTATGTTTTCAATCCACTTCTCTCCCCCTCCCTCATCCATCCCTGCAGGCATGAACAACCGTGAAGTGCTGGAGCAGGTGGAGAGGGGCTACCGGATGCCCTGTGCCCCGGGGTGCCCTGCCTCGCTCCATGAACTGATGCTGCAGTGTTGGAGAAGGGAGGCCGACGAGAGGCACACTTTTGAGTACCTGCAGTCCTTCCTGGAGGATTACTTCACTGCCACAGAGCCGCAGTACCAGCCCGGAGAAAACCTGTGACCACACATGTGTGGAACAGATGTGGAGCAATAAAGGGACAAACAGAAAGAGAATGACAGATAGATAGATGGGCAGACATGGATATATACATGCAGATATGCTGTATTTGTTCCACACATACTGAACACACATACACCCACACACACACACACACACACACACACACACACACACACGCACACACACACAGCGTGCACATATAAAGATACATATCATTGCCTTGTTTAATTGTTTAAAGACAGTTTCCTCTTTTTGGTCAGTGCTCACTGCAGCCCGTTCAGGACAGATTAGTCAACCATGTTGAAGAGCAGAGTCGGAGCTCTGCTGGTCAGGCCTTGCAGTGATGTTGCTTTACTCAGTAACCATGACAACAAGGAACTGAAAGAAGATGTAGATGGTTGTGTTGAGGTGGGGGAAGTCGAGTTGATACATGATCTGTTCAGCTGCCATATATGTTCAGGTCCTTTGATTTCTGTGTCTGAGAAGAGTGGTTTAGTAGGCCAGCTGTTTACATGAGAAAGAAGTGTTGATAAAGAGATAATAAAGGGTGCAACAGGTTTCAGGCAACAGTTGGAAGACTGTCTTTGAAAAAATGTCAAAATGAACCTTGTGAACCTGTGTGGTAACTGAGTAGATTATGTATGCAGGCACAGACATTCCTGTGTAAGATGCCTCCGCTTACAAAAGGCTGTTGAACTGATCCATCTCCATCACCTGAAAGGGGGACCTGATTTCAAATGTGCACCGATATGTGCCTTGAAGTCAGTCAAATAAAGGGCTGTTTTAGATTTTAAGTACCTTCAATACTGCATTAGTAAAATCTGAGGGATGGTAAGGAATGCTCTTTGTTTTTTAATTTGTATGACAATTTTGTATGAGCTGTCTCTTTTGTTGTTTTAATTTAACTCAGATATATCTGATGCATTACAAAGACTTCTGTATCTAGCCAACATGTATACAGTTTTCATCTGCTGGGAGGGCAGGGTGAAATGTTACACACAAACTGGAAAGATCAATGTGTGTTTTTTGACAAGTGTAACCTTTATGCTGAGATTGCCCTGTCATGTTATTGTAATAAAGATAAAATATCTTTTCCGGATTAAGACATGTCTCATGCCATGTGTATTTCCACATTTATGCTGTTTTGTTCAGTGTTTCCTCACAAATAATATCAGACAGTTGCCATCCCGTGCAAAACACAAATATAAAGGGATGAATGATCATGTCCTTTGCCATTTGAGTTTTATTATTTCTTTTTATATTCCTGAAGTGAAATGCGAAGGTCGTGAGAAAATATTTCTACTTCACATTTTGTGCCTCAAGCAAAATGTCATATATTTGTATTCTACAGCATACAACATTTCTAGTTTCACCAAAGATTTAGTAGAAAAGAAATGAGTTGCTGAAATGATTTAATAAATTCACATAAATAGAAACTGCTTTCGAGCAGTTTTATCAGCTTCAGGTTTTATTATAAAATATAATATTAGCAGTATAGGCATCCCTGGCACTGACAACCGAAATTCCTCCCACTCCCGTTCCTGTCTGTGTCTCTCGCTCTCTTCGTTGCCTTCCTCATTCACACTAGCTCGCTTTCAGTCTTCAGTAAACTACTGTTCCCATAGTTCCAGAGGTGTAGAGCGAGGCCAGCTACGGGTGCCCGGATGGGAGTCAGGCACGTTGGAGAGGCACAGCGGAGACTGGGGCGCACGAGAGACAGAGAGCTGGAATTGCAGAGGCAAAGACGCACGGGCGCACGGTCGATTTTCGCCTCCCGCATACTGGGGAGTCCCGTGCCTGTCACCAAAACCGGAGCACAGGGCTCGAGCGCGGTTATGTCAGCACCTTAATTAGGGACAAGACAGTAAACCAACGTCCCTGCTCCCCATTTTTTTAATTTTTCCCCTCCTTTTGTGTTTTTGCTTTCCATCTTTGTGGGTGCAGATATTGATGTGAGCCAGAGCAGCGGTTTTTCCGTTGAGCCGCACGAGACGGTGGCGCGCGACGGCAGGAGGAGACAGCGTTTACATTGATGTGGGAGGACTATCTCCCTCCGACGCGGGGAGCCCAGATGAAGGGGAAATGCTGCGCGCTGACGGCTGCAGCCGTCAAGGCAACGGCTCCGTGACCCGGGCGAGGAGAGGAGTGAAGCACCGCCACCGACAGCCGCGTGAGCCCACAGCCCCGCCAGCCAGCGTTGACACCGCAGCAGCTCCAGCAGCCAGCGCGAGCCCCCAGACTCTGGCTCTTTCCCTTGGTGAGTGCGCGTGCAGCGTCTTGTGTACACAACACCAAAAATTTGCTTACTGTCCGCTCAGCCAGTTGTGCTGCGCACCTCTGGCTACGTTTCTTTTTGAGTTTTTCACATTAACCTCATCGGTGCCGCTGGCGAGCGCAGCTCTGCATTCGTACTGCTCGTGCTGCTGGGTCATCTGGGCTTTACTGTGGGTATGCAGCGTGTGTGGTGAGATCTTAAATTATGATGTTCAAACACGCGCGCGCGCACACACACGTAATGTGACTGAATGTGCGTGCAGTGAACCTTGTGTACCCCCACCTGTTTTTGAGTATTTACAATCTTCTCACCTAAAAGCCACATTATCACAGAATTTATATACTGTGTAGGAAGGCAACAGTGTACAGTACCTCCCCAGGTACTGTCACACTGCTGGCACACACATACACACACTGTTGTCTTGTTTATTTGCTGTCTCCATAGGCTGTGGGTGAGTTTGATGGGACTTTTCTAATAGGGAATTTACATACCAGTGACACATACCAGAGGTTTGACTGTGAGCCCAGATCCTGATGATGGACAGATGTTTGCTTTACATATAAACAGGAGACACACAGAGTCCCGGTGAGCATCCGTTTAGCCCCTGGGGTTTCCATCCCGGCAGACCCCTGAGTTGTCAGGGCAGTTAGGCAGCACACAGCAACAGCACATCCTGCAGTGGCAACAGGGCCAGTGTGCTGGAGAGACACGGCGTACTCATGGTGGTGATTATCAGCTCTTGTCTGTGGCTTAGTGGGGAGGAGGAGGGTGGGGGGTGGGGGTGGGGGGGTTACAAAGGAAGAAAGAGTACATGAGAAACTGAAGGAGAGGAGAGAGAAGTCAATGTCAATGTCTGGGCAGTGACAGTTCGTTATTTAAGGGCCCCTCAGAGACGTGCACAGGCTGCCCTAGTGCAGGTGCCGTTAGTATGCAGAGTGATGCTCTGTCTGTCTGTCTGTCTGTCTGTCTGTCTGTCTGTCTGTCTGTCTCACACAGTCTCAGTCTCTCAGTCGCTGGTTGAAGACTGAGTTCTCTTATTGGCAGGTCCACTTGGACATAATGAATAATTTCAACCCGCTGAATGCTGGAATGAAAAGGAAATGGCCTTACCTTGGCATGCAGCCGCTGTCTGTCAGACTTGTCTTGAGTGCATGGCCCTGTGTGTGTGTGTGTGTGTGTGTGTGTGTGTGTGTGTGTGTGTGTGTGTGTGTGTGACAAACAGAGAATGTGAACATAGAACAGCTTAGGCCTATTGTGCTTCCTACCTGTGTGAGCGGGGCTAGTTGTCATAGCAACGGCCTTGTAGCTCCGTTGATGTTCCTCCTGTCCTCATTGGCAGGGTCAGCGCACCTAACACACCACATCTCGTCTCAAAGCTCTGTGTGTGTGTGTGTGTATTTGTGTGTATGCATGTACATGTGTACTTCCAAGTGTGTGTGTGTGTGTGTGTGTGTGTGTGTGAGTGTCTGTGTGTACCTTTTGTTTGCGCCTTGCTGCAGTTTGTAGGCGTGTGGGTTGATGGCACCGACGTGTGTGTGTGTGTGTGTGTGTGTGTGTGTGTGTGTGTGTGTGTGTGTGTGTGTTGCAGTGTCACAAAGATACACCCTGCTGATATGACAGCCGACAGCTCAACCAATCACCTGTTTTCTCTCTCTGCCTATCAGCATGTGAGGTTGCCATAGTCAGACGTCCTCTTGATATGGAGGTCGTCATGGCGATGGAGAAGACAGAATGGACACACATATTCATGTATGCACACACACACACATTCACAAACACGCAGACATGTGAAACGTTGATCAGTACAGTATTTGTATTGACTTTCAATGATTTCCTGGTGTTTCAGGAAATTTTGAGTTACGTTTGGGATGGTGCAACCTGTTGAATGGTTGAACAGAGGTTTAGAAGAGTGATAGTTTATTGATGCATCAGGTCTACACATGACGTAGGCTAGCTTGAAAGTGAGTTACTGAAGCTGTTTCCACACAAACATAGCCTCCAGACAGAGCTCCAGTAATCTAAATCAGAGAGGATATCCTGAGTCTGTTCAAACGCTGATTCTCCAAAAACAATCTCAGGCTTCTCCTTACAGCTACAAAGCGTCTCATTTCTTGAATTTGGCTTCTAGCTGTACGCAAGATTTGTAAAATGCAACAAAGAGTTTTTTTTTTTTATGTGTGTGTGTGTGTGGGTGGGGGGGGGGGGGTTACAGATGTTTTGTGAAAGTCAGCTGAAGATCATCCTGGCACTCCCCTTTGAACTCTTCGCAACAGATATATTGCTGCCATTCAGGAAAAGGGAATTTACACCAGCCTTGTGAATGAGTCAGGCCATTATTACTCAGCACTTGAAATGCCTCCCAAAATACACGAGAAATTGATTTTAGGGCACAGATTCACATAAACATTTCACATCTAATCGCAGTGACAAAATTTGGTTGGTTAGCGCTTCAAGCTATCTTCTGATGGCTTTAAACTTAACATTTAGATGTAAATGATATAAATGTTTCTTCGTGTTTCCAAATCAGTGATGTTTCCATTGTCTGCTGTAGAAGACAACCAACTTTACATGCTACAATCGCTCTTATTTTAATACAACATTTTAGGAACATTGAACTTTTTTCTAGTGTTTTCCACTATGCAACAAGCTACTGGCCAAAAGTAATTAGTCGTTAGTTTGTCCTTGGAGTGGAGGGTCCTGTCTTTTACGACTCCTATTAATCTCGTCGTCACCTGAAGTGAAATAGCTTTCGCCACAGGCAGGTAAATGTGGTTCAACTCCCACACACACACACACACAGGCAAACACACACAAATGTACACACACACACATATGCACCCACACACACAGCAACCATTTAACATTAGTGTAAGCAGTGTTTGTATGCTCCATTCTGTCACCTCCCACACGATACATTCATAAAACGGCTCCTCCGCGCCAAAGGCATTGACTCAATAGAAGACATCTCCCCTTCTCTTTTCTCTCGCCTCCTTCCCTCTTTTAACCCCTCTGCCACCCTCACCCCCCATGTATCTGTCCTTTAGTCAGTCCTTTCTTCTTCTTCTTTTTCGTCTTCTTCTTCCACTTATCTCCCTGTCTCTTTCCCTGCCTCCTACCTCCTCATTCTCCTTGTCTCCCTCACACCCCCACCCCCCACAGGGCTGGTTGCAGCCGGTTTGAGTCTGACAGTAGAGAGGAAGCTTCGACCTCTCACCTCCGGAGGATAGAGGGAGGCAGGCAAGAGGAGAGGGATGATGGAGGGCAGCGGGGTGGAGGGGGGTGAAACTGCAAGAGGCGAGGGAGAGGTCAAAGAACAGGAGGGATTTGCGAAGAAAGAGGGAGAGGAGAGCTGGGGGAAGGGACAGAGTCAAGAGAGAGAGAGAGAGGACGGAGGGGTCAGGAAGGAAAAGGAGTGATAAATGAAGGGAGAGCGGCAGGATGGATGGATGAGGAGGGAGAGATAGAGCGCATGAGAGGATGAGAAGGAGAGGGAGACAGAGTGTGAAGCTGCTGTGTACCTCCCTAACAAGCTGGACAGAATCAGCTCAATTATTAAAGAGGAGCGAGAGATGGGGAAAACACGCAGACGTACACACACACGCACAAAAGCATCTCTCGGTGTCTGGAACACTACACGTACTCGCCGTCTCTCACGCACAGACGTGCAGGCTCACACACACACACACACACACACACACACACACCTATCCGCAGATCAACATACCTGCACATGTACAGTATGTCTGATTTTTATGATTCGTATCCTCGCGTGTCAGCTTGTTAGAGTTATCTTTGTTTTTAGCAGTGTGTGAGTGTGCGTATACATGTGTCTGGGTATGTGTGTTAAAAACAGTGAGTCAGAGGATAAGCAGAGACTTGTTAGTGATTCTCCTCAACACCCCCGCCCCCCCCCCCACTACCCAATTTGGCTTCAGCACCGTCTCAACGTTCCACCAGCGTGGCTTCAATGTCGTCCCATCAATATGAACAGATAATCAGAGCACTAAGGGGTCTGTCTATAAATCCCCGGCGTGAATATAGTTTTCCCCCTCTTCCCTTCCTTTCTTCTTTCCCTCCCTTCCTCTCCTCATCCCTCCTCCTCCTCTTCCTCTCTTGCCCGTTCCACCCTTGTTTCTAGTTCTCTTTCTTCTTTCCCTTTTCCCTCCTTCTCTGAGGAAGTGTATGCCCCCAAGGGACGAAGAGATTCGCTACCTTCCAGGAGAGGAAGAGATTGTGTGTGCCTCTCTCGGTGTGTGAATGTGCGTCCTCCATATGTGTGTGCGTGCCAGGATGATAGTGTGTGTGCATGTGAGAGTGAGAACACACACTTCCTGAGACAGAAAGGCAGAGAGAGGCAGGGATGAGCAAGTGAAGAGCG
Organism: Chaetodon trifasciatus; assembly: GCA_037975065.1. Taxonomy (NCBI): domain Eukaryota; kingdom Metazoa; phylum Chordata; class Actinopteri; order Chaetodontiformes; family Chaetodontidae; genus Chaetodon; species Chaetodon trifasciatus. The sequence goes on along the minus strand of JBBMOE010000015.1, from coordinate 3,989,113 downwards.
GGTGAGAGAGTGAAATCAGGAGGCTGTGGAGGGGGAGGAGAGAGAAAGAGATAAGAGAGAAAGACAGAGAGTAGTCGGGGAGAAGGGGGAAGATGGATGAATGCACTGCGCACTTTGTGTGTGTGTGTGTGTGTGTGTGTGTGTCTGCGTGCGTGTGTGTGTGTGTGTGTGTGTGTGTGTGAGTGAGTGAGAGAGGGGAAGAGAGAAGCAGGTAGACAGAGAGGGACGGAAGGGTTTCTTATCCTCTCAGCAGAAGTCATAATTTCTTAGAGCGTGCACAGATGTGTGTGTGTGTGTGTGTGTGTGTGTGTGTGTGTGTGTGTGTGTTTGTGTGCACGCCTGATTGTGTTTGTGTCTGAGAGTGTTACCTCGTTCAGGCTTGAGGCCAAGACTCTGAGAGGTACAGTGGTGTAGCGTTGGTGTGTAGTGCGAGCGGCATGTGTGTGGCTGGGTGTGCTTTTTGAGCGGCGTGTATGTTGAGGCTGTGGCTGATGAGCTGTCAGTACCTACAGTTGGAATGTTCACAAGGCGGCCATTGTTGTTCAAACAGCCAGCAGCCTTCTCCTTGGCAACCAGTGCTGCAGCAGCGTCTCCCACAGCAACTGTGGAACAGGAGTATGGAGGGAGGAGGAGGAGTCAGGAAGTCAGGGCCGCAGCACAGAGGCCCCTCTCCAAAACACTGGCCTCAAGGTCTGAGTGTGCGTCGGGGTCCAAGCATCTGGTTTGTGTGTCCTCTGTGCGTGAGGTAGAAATACGTGACTGTGTTAGTATGTGTCGGTGTGTGTGGTTTTTAAGTGCGTCTATGAGCTCTCGCCAGCCTGACTACGCGGAGAGTGCGTCAGTGTGAGCGTGCATCTCTGCTTGCAGTTTTTCTCCCTATTTGTGTGTACATGTCAGCTCAGTGTGTGTGCGCGTGTGTGTGCACCTGCATGAACTGTAAGTGGGAACATTTCTGTGTTTGCACCTAAGTGGTTGGTTTCATCTTCCCGTATTTGCATGTGCGTCCGTGTTTGTGTGTAATCCCGTATGTGCTTTTGCGTGCGCACATGTGCACTCTCCTCACTGTTCCCAGCTGGCGTGGTTGGTCACATGACCTGACTGAGGGGCGGCCATCAGCAGCGCCAGGAAACTGCCTGCAGGAGAGAGAGAGAGAGGAGAGAGAGAGAGTGTCAGGCTGAGTTGAAGATGAGGGAGGGGTGTTGGGGAGTGGGAGCGTGTGTTGTGGGAGAGAAACTGGGGGCGGGAGGTGTGTGTGTGGGGGGGTGCTAAAGAGATGAGAGAGGGAACAGTGAGGAAGAGAAATGAGGAGGGGGGGTGGAGGAGGAAGAGGAAGGGGTAATACAGTCCTCCTCGTCTTAAAATAACTACAGCATGTAGGTTCCTGCAGAAACAACAGGAGAGAGACAGTCAGATAGTGAGACAGTCAGATGGGGGTGGGGGGTCCTGGTTGTGTGTTGTCTGGTGTTTCGAACTACTTCTCCAGTCCCCTGTGTGCATCCTTGGCTGAGCCACCACTATCTGGTCCGTGTGAAGTCTGTTTACGTTAGATGTGTGTCTGTCTGTCTGAACGTCTGTCTCCCTTTTTGTTTGTCTGCACATATGGTTTATGTGTTGCTCTCTGTTCATTTATATGCTTTGTGTGCGTGTTTGTTGTGTGCGTGCGTGCACATGCTGGCTCTTGGCAGGAGATGCAGCACGCACACTGATGATGGAGATCATTAGGAATTTCCTGCAGCTGGGGAGGTGGTGGGGTTTTTTTCAGAGGGAGGGGGGCAGGACGGGTGGGATGTGAGTGGGTGAGAAAGAGAGGAGAGGTCAAAGTGAAGGAGAGTTTGAGTGGGTGGGAGGGTGAGGGTCTGTATGTAAGTGTGTCAGTTGGGCTGTCTCTGTTTGACTGACGTGTGTGTGAGCTGCAGCCCACTGAAGTCCAAACTTCTGCTCTGTTTGAGGGTTGTTGGTGGTGATTTGTGTGCAAGCACATCGGCCCCAGTAGTACAATATGTGTGGATAACATTACTTGCCCCCTTAGGCACACTTACACACACCTCAAGCTTTCAAAAAATCCAGGTCTGTTGATTGGAAGAGGTTGGATGTGCTTGAATTTTAGCTGTTCAGTGCCTGTTTGGCCTAGTGTTGAGTAAATATTGAAAACTTTTTTTTCACAGTGAGAAGAAAAATAAAGCTTTCAAATCCACCATGTCCACCTATCAGTTTAAGATGATCTCTAGGTTCTGTTGTGCTCGTGTTAAATGAAGGGTCTTGTGTTCTGTGATGCTGCTGAAGTTGAATAAAGTTTGTGTCTTTAGTCCTGAAGCTGTTGTGATCAATATGGATCAGAAATACAGTACATTTCCACTGATTTTTTAAACTTACAAAGCACCACACACAGGCCTATAATTCTTGGTTAAGTATTTGATTTGATCGACTGACTGCACACAGTGGATTTACAGTTGATTGGCCACTTTCAAGTGATGCTGTTAATGTCATGTAATGTGTAATATTTCATTGACAAAGTCAGACAGACGTTTATCTGGAATACAACATGACGCACTGAAAACACCTCGTGGATGACTTGAAAACAGTTAATCATCAAGTTGTCTGACAGTTTTGCTCGTCTTTTGCATTATTTTTTCCTTTTGATTGATGATGTTTTTGCAGAAGAAGTTGTTCACTGTCATGTATTGTATGCAGCTTTGAGGCTGTTGGAGCTCCAGGTTGAGGTCGGATCAGGGTTGAGGTGGTGTGGAGGAACGAGAGGCCTGATGGTAGCTGAGTTTCTGCACGGTGTCTCGGTGGACCCCCCTCCCCACCTCTCCTTCTCTCCTGGCCTCACATACACTTTCTCCATCTCTCTACCTCTGTCCCTCTCCCTGTTTTATCCCCCCTTCTTCTTATCTAAACCTCTCTGTGGAGCTCTCCCCTCCTCCCCTCACCACCTCTGTCTCACTACCTCTCTCTCTTTCTCTCTCCCCTCCATGTCCCCCTCCCTCACACCCCCCATGCTGTTTCGGTGCTGCTGCCTGTCTCTTAGCAACAACTGCACACCCGTTGGAGCTCAGTGAGTGCTTTTACAAACACACCCAGGAAGACACACTCATACACGCGCACACTCGCAGACATACACACACACACATGCATGCGAGCACAAACACATCCACACTCTCTCTCACTCACACACACGTAGGGTCTAGTTCCTCATTGAGGGTTGCTGCTGGCAGGCCTGTGAGTCTGCAAGCCTTTGTGGCAGTGAGATAGATGGGAAGAGAATAGATATGCTGTACAGCTACCATGTACTCTCAGACTATGCACAACAGGGCAACTGCCCAAACTGGAAAATGACAGGTTCTCGTCTCTAATTTCACAGTGGCATGTGCGCACCTACACTCTGTGGCGGTCTGTGTTGCTGCCTTTCCTGTAAGCACACAGGAGCACCGAAAACTTTTATGTGCAGATGTACAAACGTACAAGATGAAAAATTTTCAAAGACTATCAGTGGTAGGAGTGCTGTTCTTTGTGAAACAGATTCAACAGATCGTCATGTGAGAGCAGTGCACACCATCGGCTGTTTTCACAGAGACAATACTACGCCACTGTGTGTTCCAAAGCCCCAGAGCCATTCACAGTAAAATGCACCAAAACGCATTTGCTACGTATGACGGTGAATATATTGGAATGGCGGCTGATGGATGCCAGGAGTGTTTGCTTAAACAATGAATCATAGTGGGAGCGTTTGATTGGCTGGCATCTAAGCCCTGTCAGAATGCCCCCCGCCGAGCACAGTAGAGGGATATTTGCATGTGTGTCTTTGTTTTGTGTATGATCGTGCATGACTGTGTATGTGTGCGTGTGTGTGTGACATGTATGTCTTTATGCGCAAATCGATGTGTGAGTGTGTGGGAGGATGAAGCTGTGGAGGCATATTTGAATGTGTCTTGGTGTGTTGGTATGTGTTGCTGTGTGTGTGTGTGTGTGTCTGACAGTGTGTGCATGTATGTGTAAGCACATGTGCAGCAATGTTTAATTAAAGCATGTGTTCTTCTCCCTCTCTCGCATGCCGGTCAGATGGAGCCTTAATTAATGAATGCTGTTAATTAGACGAGAGAGAAAGTGAGAACGAGAATGGGAAAGAAGGGGTGGGGGGGGGCAGGGAGAGAGGCAGGGAGACAGCACTGGGCACAGGAGGGAGTGGGTGATGGGGTTAAAGAAAGTATGTGTTGTGTGTGTGTGTGTGTGTGTTCATCTCTGTGTGTGTCTGTCCCAGTTGTGTCATTCCTCAGAGCAGCATAACGTTGAGGTTGGTCTGCTCCATGTGTACAGCCCCAAACTCTGCTACAGCAAAACTCTCCCACTCCTCCTCCTTCTTTTCCTCTGCTGCTTCCTCCAACTTTTTTCCCTCCCTCTTAAATCTGTCTGCCTCTGTTTGTCCCTCCACTTACCATCGTTTCCCTGTCTAAATCACGTCTTTCACCTCCCTGTACTTCTTCTGTCTCTCGCCCTCCCTCATACTTTCTCACCCATTCACGCACTCGTTCTGGTGTCTCTCACCCCCTCCCCTCCCTGTCATTCTCCCTCCCTCGTAATCAGAGCCATATGTTGGAGAGGGAGGCAGGGAGATCTGAGGATGGACAGGATTGTGTTGTATGTAGGGAGTGTGGTACAGTGTTGGAGCCAGCCGTGCGCATATATGCGTGGCAGTGTGGCACGCGTGCTTGGATTAGTGTTTGAATATGTGCATGCATGCTGTCATATGAGACTCGTGTGGTCCAGATTTCGTAGGACTCGTGTCTGTTCTGGCTGTCTGTACTTCCATTTCTCCTCTGCTCTGGGTTTCTATAATCCCTCCATCGTTCCTGTCTTTCTGTCACCTTCATCTCTCCATCCTCTTAACACCTCTCAATTCATCACCTCTCTGCTTCCCCCTGGTGGCTGTGATTATTCACACATTTTCATTCTTGTTGCACCCTCCAAGTCTAGTGCTTTGTAATGCATCTGAATAGTTTTGGTGAAATGTGGCATGCAGTGTGAGTGCGTGTGTGAGTGTGTGTGTGTGATTGTGACTACTGTTGACTGTTTATTAGAAGTTATGGATTTTTACAACATGTAAACCTACTCATTCCAATGTGGTGAGATTGAAAAGTGTGGCATAAGATTGGTCATCACCATGTAGTGATGATCCTCGGTGTGTGTTAGTGAACACATTGAAAATCCAGTCAAATAGATAAAGTGGCACTGGCTTACATGTGTACCTGCAATCTGTTGGTGCACATCGAAGTGAAATACTAACTACAATTAGAGTTAAAACATTTATATTGCAAGTCATCTTCCAAAATAATTGCGTCTGGTGTGAGATGGTGCAGCCCTCACCAAAATACTGATTCTAGTCTGGTCTGATGCATGCTGTGACATCATGTACTAATCTCTTATTCTCTTTTTCTCTCTGCTCCGCCCTCCTCCACACTCCCTTCTTTTTCTCCCACCTTCTTTAACTCCCTGTCTCCCCTTTTCTCTCTGTCTCTCTGCCTGTCTGTCTTTCTCTTTCTCTCACTCTAGCAACCATGGGCAAAAGACAGGAGCAGAGGGGAGAGAGAGAAGTATGTGAGCTCTCCACTGCAGTATTGATGACCCAATGATCCCCTGCAGAACAGAGCCAGTCAGGCAGACAGAGTGAGGCTCAACTCAGAATCAAAATCAGAATCATCACCACAACCATTCGGTAAAAGCAACCAATTGAGCAGGAAATGAATGGTAAATGTAATCTAATGTTGTAATGCTGCTGTGTGGGTGGCACAGTTAATAGAGTAGAGTGCATTACGGATTAGGTTTTTGGCCCATTGCCAAAAATGTTGACGATTCTATCACACAACCGCAGTTTCATCTGTGTTGCAAATGTTTGATTTTTATGTAGTGTTTGATGCCTTACAATGACCGCTATATTTAGAAGCAAGGAGTTAAGATTAAATAATATATCTTAAATGCAGCAAGGAGATTTTAATCTATTTGAAGACTTCCCATCCAGTTGACAATATTTGTATTTCTGTCCTAAGGTCCTTGAGTCTTCTTGCCAGTTCTTGGAGGAAGCCAACGACAAAGAAGAGACACTAATTTTCATACCGCAGAAAACATCACACTCTTTTTCCTCCCTCAGTGCCCGCACGACCATCCACTGAATGAGTGGCTTGTCGGATCACCTACATTCAGGCCAAACTGGGGCTCCAGTGGACTGTGGTGGGACTCAGGCAGAGGGTAAAGCGTGTGTCGGGGGGCTGGAGGGGCTGGAGGGGCCCGAGCTCTGGACCAGGGAGCTTGGGCTCCAGGAGGGGTCCGAGGATCTCTCTAATGATGGACTGGCCCCGGTGATGTCCGACCACTTTCCCTCCTCCTCTCCTTCTGCCCTGGCCAACGGTCTCCATCTACAGAGAAGGCTGGGGCACAGTACCTGCCGACGAAGGCAGACAGAGACTCATACTACTGCTGAGACGCATACATTTGCAGAGACACTAAGAAACATGCAAACGCACATAGACCCAGACGAACATGCACAGGCTGTTTCACAGGCACACATGGATGATTGTGGACACATGGATATCAACGCACATGCGGGCTCTGTTGCGCCAGAACGCTCCAGAACTCTCACACCACCAGAGGCCATACACACAACCTCACCTCAACCCCTGTCTTTAGCACTTGGCAATCATCCTGCCTCCACCAATCAGCTGGCAGCCCCAGTCCTCTCTGCAGAGACAGACATGCCCTCAACCTTTTGTCCAGTCCCTATTGGTCCAAACCCAAACACAGGCTCCTCTTCTCTTCCTGTGGAGGCAGAGAAGAAGTATGCACTCCGCAGTTCCGGACGTCCCCGCTTCCCCTGTCACCTGCGCAAATCCTCCCGCCTTCGCCGAAGCATAGAGGATGGGGAGAAGAGAGCAGGCAGGGAGAAGGGAGGAGATGAGGAGGATGAAGTCTTGGAGAAGATCTGGAGGGTTAAAGAGGAGGAAGTGGCTGTTGGCGATAAAGAAGAGCATGTGTCTGTGGAGGCTGTTCTCCCCACAGCTCCTTGCCCCACAGACATCGCTCTTCCTCTAGCTGTACCCAAACCTGTTCCTAAACCTATACCTAAACCTGGGCCCAGACTTGGGCATAGACCAGGGCCTAAATCCAGGTCTAGGCCTGCCCCGAAATCTGTCCAAAGAGCAGCTCCAAAAAGTGTCATGAAAAAGCGCCAGGCAGCCCAGTCCTTGACTCATCGCGCTACCTCTCATCTCCCTTTTGTAAACACATCCACCATCCCTGCATCTCTGCTAACTGTGAAGGAGGGGCCTGTTGCGGAGTTGGGGGTGTCTTCTTCCAATAACCGAAGACGTGGGCGTTTTGTCGGCGTAAGTTAATTTATAGTATCATTACAGTATCTTCTTCACCTAACAGGCAACTTCATATCATGTATGAAATAGATGTTTATTTCCAGTTGCATATGTTTTATGTTGGTCTCTGCTTTACAGATGAGAAAGATTGTTGTCAAGGTGGCTCGCATTCCCATTAGCCTTAGCCGCCGACAGAAGAGCTACAAGATTTCCAATTTGGAGACAGTTACAGGGCCAGAGAAAGGCCATGATGGCGGGTTGGAGGGTTCAGAGGTAGTTCGAGAGCCGACCGCACTTCTCCGCATGAAGAACAATGGGAAGAGTGTTATGGTGATGTTCCCTCCTGGAGAACTGCCGGTTATTCTAAAGCGCAGGCGGGGACGACCACCTAAACAGGCTCTGCCAGGAATACCGGGAGAGGCTCAGAATGCTGGGAATGCTGGTGGTATTGGAGACCAGCCCAAGAAGCCCCAGAGGCGGCGTCGGACTAAACTCCCTTCCCCTTACCCATCCTATGTTAATGATACTAATGATGTGAAAACAGAGTATGGGGATGTTCTGTCCAAACTGGCCTTTTTAAACCGCCAGCCCCCTGCCACTGGCCGTTGCTCTCCCCCTCGCTGCTGGACACCCAGTGAGCCAGAAAGCTTTCACACCCCCTTGGAAAACCCTGGAATATCCACCTTGCTCCATCGGCTCACTGGGTTTAGACGTCCCAGAGGTGGCAGAGGAGGGGGTACTGGAAGAGGTGGAGGAGCAGCAGGAGGGATTGGGGGCAGTGAGCGCAATAAGAGCACCTTCAGTGACTTCTTTGAATCCATTGGCAAGAAGCGGAAACCAAGCCCCATTTCTGAGCATGGATTACCTAGGAAAAGGGGAAAGGGTGTAGGTGGGGTTGGTAGGGGAGGGGGTGTCGTAGGAACTGAGCCTGGGGGAGAGAAAACGGTCAAGAGGAGACGTATGAGAAAGAATGGTGCATTTAAAGGGGAGGGGATGTCTATGGGGCAGGACTGGCCAAATGGGACAGGTGGTTGGGGTGAGGAGGGGGGTATGGACAAGGAGAGGGGTTTGGGTGGGTATCAGCTCTGTGGATCTCCAAGGGGGGGCTTTTCCTCCTGTGAGGTTGGAAGGGGAGGTGCCTACAGCAGTCCAGGAGGAAGCAGAGGGGTTCGGCCAGGTGGGGAGGACTCACAAGGCCTGTTTGCTGGATATTTCCGGTCACTCCTTGACTCAGATGATTCATCAGACCTGTTAGACATCTCCTCCTCACAGTCAGACCCCCGTAAAGCTTCATCCACCCCTGGTTATGAGCCATCCAGTCCAGCTACTAGCCACAGCTGGTCCCCGGCATTCCCCAAGTGGAGCACCAAAGGTACAAGTTCTGGGGTGGAGGGTTCAGCCCAGACACATTGTTCCTCAGCCAGGCCTCCATACAGCTATGGCAGCCTGGCCCAAACATCGCCCACCACTTCTACCTATCCCAAATCCACTCCTCTAACTCTTTCACACTCTCCTAGCTCCCCCCATCCTGCCTCTTATGGCCACTACTCCTCTGGTTACTCCTCCTCTTCTCCTGCAGTGCCACAGAGATCCGCAGACTGCAGCTTTGCATATGGATCTGGACATAGCAGCGGCAAGACTGTTGGTCAAATGGGTTTTTCTAGCTACCAGGCAGGAGTCAAGCGGGGCTATAGTGGATATCCAGGAGTAGGTCATTCCTCTATGGTGCGGGGGGAGTCAGCAGGACCCACATCACCAGGAGGAGGGTACATGTCTGTGGCCAAAAGTAGTCCCTTCAGCTCCTCCTCCTCTCCAGAAGGTTTCAAACAGTACAACTCCAGTCAGTGGAGTTACAGGTAAATAACTTGTGGCTGCCTGTCACCATAATAATACTCAAAGAGCAATACAATGAATTCAAGAACATCCTGAATTCATTTTTACACAAAAATCTGACTTGGTTGTGAAGGGTTTGTGATGAATATGTGATTAAATGTATACTTCAGTGAGTAAAGAAGTGCAAACAAACAAAAGTCTGATCATAGCCAGAACAAAGTGATGTGAATTACATAATCTTAAATGTTTTACCCAAGAACATCATTTTCAATTCTGACATGTCTGTCATGTGCTAATTAACAGTCAATATCTGACATTAGTTAACTCAGGGCTAAAATGTGCACTGCATTTATCCACCTTTATCGAGCTTTTCTCTTAAGGCTCCAACTTGTTACATCTTCAAGTGCTGCTTGTGTCTTTTATAATTTGTGTTGCTATGTTTATGGATTTTTTAATTTTAATTTTTTTTTTCAGACAAGGTTTTGGTGGCTGGTCAACAGACAGCTTTGGGCATCAGTATCACGGCTACAGTGAATATGGCTCCAACGAGTCCAAAGACATTTTGGATATCTCCAACTATACCCCCCAGAAGGCCAAGCGACAGCCTTTTCCTGAAAGTCTTTCAGAGTCCTCTTCTGATTCTTCACATCTTGGATCTGCAGCTACTGGTAGTGGACCCAGCTCTACAGGTGGCACATATAAGCAGAATGAGGCTGCATCTGTTAGTGGAGAGGGGGGTCAATCAAGTCTGTCCAGCTTGGAGAAGTTGATGATGGATTGGCATGAGAGTGCTTCGGGACCTTCATACAATTGGAGCCAAAATGTCCTCTTCCAGGGCGGGGGAACCAGCAAACCCGGCCGCGGTCGCAGGAAACGGACTGAACCACAAACAGAAAAAGAAGGGGGTTCTGCTTTACATTCTGATTCCCCATCCAGTCCCTCCCCAACGCCTACTCCTGGACCTAAGCGGGGAGGGGTTGGAGGACGGGGAAGAGGGTCTAGAGGAGGCAGAGGGGGTTTGTCTCCATGTCAAAGAGAGCGGCCATCAGGCGCCAAAGGCAGGGGCAAGGCTGCCTCTGCATCCGGAGCAGGAGGAGCAGTGACTGCTGGAGGTCCAGAGGGGTCTGGACTGTTCCAGGAGGGGCTGGACTATTACAGTGGAGACAGTAGTAGCCTCTCTCCCCTGGCCACTCCCAATCCTGCACCACCGTCCAGCTACCTCCAGGACCCCTGTGAGTACCCTTCCCCTTATTCTGCCCACCCCTCTACACCCTCCTCTGAGGAGCGATATCCAGCCTTATACCCTGGAGAGTCCTCCTCTTCACTTTCACCTAGTGTCTCATCTCCCCCTTATCCTCCCAAGCCCACCCCTCCTCCGCCCCAGTCTTACCACCCTGTACCCTCCAGGACCTTCTCCCCCTCATGCTCTCCCTCACCCCGGGTAACACCCCACTGCGGCACTGCACTGAGTCCCTCACACCGCCCCCCTCCAAAAGACCCACAGTTCTCGCAGTATGACTCTCCCAGCTACTGCAGCTCCCCATACTGGTACGGACAGACATCGCACAGCAGCAGCCCCAGCCCGCACTCACACACCACACACACAAATACAGCCGTGCACACACACAGCAACCCACACACAAGTCCTCATGGAAATACACATGGCAATCCGCTCACTGGCCCGAGTGTGAACACACACACACATATGAACCCGAGTCCCCATGACACACACCTTCACAATACGCAGTCTCATGCAAACCTGAGCTCACACTCCAACACCCATCCCACCTCACACCTCCAGAGCAACCCCCTCTCCCACTCAAACCCTCACACCAACAATCAGCCCCACCACAACACACACACCAACCCCAACTCTCACCTCCCCTCTCATACACACTCTAACCCCAGTACCAGCCTCCACTCCCACTCAACACCTGTGCTTTATGAGGAGTGCAGCCCTCCCTCGACCGCGCCCCCCCACAAGCGGGATCTGACCCCCCATGCTATGAGCACAGGCCATCGCCAGGGCCCCTTGCCTCACTCTCCATACCCCAAACCTCCCCTGGACTCCTCGCCCCATCAGGAGGACACTAGTGGCTTCTCCTTGTCCCATCAGTCCTATCAGGGCATGGGACACCGCTACTCCTCCCAGGTGGCTCAGGGAGGTGGGGTGCTGTGCCAGCTCCTGGACCCAACCAATGATGACAGCTTCAGCGTCACCAGCCTGTAACAGCAGGTGAGTTTATTTAGTTTTATTTAACCTTCACACAAACAACTAAGGACCACCAGTGGATCTCTAATAGTCATTTCCAGAGGAGAGCTTGATTACTAAGGATGAGTGTACTTTTGATTTCAAAGCAGCTCATTGATATGTAATTGGGCAATAAGGAAAAAAGACATCAGAAATGAATGAATGAATCCATCAGTAGATATGCCAAACTGTAAATCTGTTCATTACTTGATATTTAATTGGATGATGAAGCACTGTTAGTGGTTATAATTAGGAAATAAAAAGTTGATATACATTTACAGTGAAATTTTTGTATCAGTTTCAAAAAGCATGCATATCTATTTGGTAAGAGAAGGTCCAGTTAAATAATTTATTAATAAACTAATTGACTTCCTTAGATACTCCATGTTTGCAAACTGTTGCTGATTTAATGGAAGTGGATTGGAATGTGTTTCATGGTGGCCTGTGTCTCAAAACTTGTACAGTCAAAGTCCATGTCAACTCTTTAGCTGAAGTACAAATATGTAAATCAATAAAAATGAAGTACAACAGCAACACCACAATGCACACACACACACACACACACACACACACACACGTACACACGCACACACTTACCACATTACTTTTAGCACCAAATCAAATATGGTGTTACTTACAGTAAAGTATGTGTACAAAGACCTGTTAAAATGGTGTCAAGGTTTAGTTCATTCAATCTAATACAGCTTGCTTTTTATTTTACCACTGTCAAAAATATCATAGTCTCATATTACTCTCTTGTCACCTCTTTCTCTCTCCCTCTGTTTTTCTTTCAGGTGCATTCAATCCAAGCTTTTACAGATTTGCAAACATTTTTTTCTTTTTTGGTAAGGAGACTTCTTTGTGAGAGACTGTGAAATGAAGGGTGAGAATTTAGCTGCCAGCTTTGGACAGTAAAGCTTTAATTCTCCAGCACTGACAATCAAGATCAACTGCAACTTAAATGCCCAAGCATGCACGCACACACAAATGCGCGCACACACACACACACACACACACACACACACACACACACAAACAAACACAGACACGCATGTGCAGATTAAGTCACTACCTAAACATGAACACATAAAATCATACATGTGTACACTCACTCACATTCTATGCTGGTATGAGGGAAGGGCCGAGAGGAGCTGACAGATGAATACCAGACGCTGACGGACAGAGACAAACCTATTTCCTCACCTCTTTGAGTCCTGCTGTGACTTCCCCAGAAGTTTGTATCTCGCCAAATCTATCTGGTCCTTGTTCTGTACATCTGCAATATGGACAAGCTAGGATCGCACTGCTCTCTCTCTCTGTTTCTGTGTCGTTCCTCTGTTTTCTCTCAACCTGCCCTCCTCTGCTAAACCAGCAACTGTGGTCTGCACTCGACCTACACTAACCCTGCATTTCTGTCTTGTGCCCTAACCTGAACCGCATCTGAGCCCAAATCAACTTTTTAAATACCATGAGCCTAGCAAATGTCCCGCTCTGTGCACTCCTTGTGTTGCGTACCATAAGAGAAAAGTGGACTAAACCAGTTTCTGCTCTTGAAATACCAGCATCTGTACATATGACTCCAGCTCCAAGCCAGGGGCCCCCCTCTTCACTCTGAAGGTCCGTCATCAACATGCCCTCCTCAGCATTCTGCCATGGTTTCTCTGCTCTGGGGGGGGCGGGGGGTGGGGGAGGATTGCAGCATGGAGACCCAACATCCTGTGTTTTGCTGTTTTAACTACAAGGGAAAGAGACATTGAAATCACACAACGGCCCCAAAGAGACTCTTGTTTTCTGTGTGCTGATGTGAGCCAGAGGAGGGTGTGCTTGCGTGACTGCAGTAATGCATGTATTTGTGTGTATGTGTGCATTTATGTGTGTGTGAGTGTGTGTGTGTGCCTGTGGGGTCAAAAGGAGTGAAGCTCCCCAGACACCAAAGTCTTGGCGGGGCCTCATTCTTTCTTTCACTCTCTCCCTTCTTTTTTCTGTGGTCTTGTGTTGTTTGGTGGTTTTTGTGATGAAAAAATTGTATATCTGTCTGTTACATATCATGTATGTATCTGAGGTGCAAAATATTTAAATACACATTCTGTTCTTGCCATTGGTAATCTTGTGTATAGCATATTGCTTCTTTGGGGAGATGTGAGCATGTTTGTGTGTGTGTGTTTTAGAGCCTTCGTGAGTATTGGGCTTTGCCCAGGCTGTCTGGGACTGTGAGCGAGAGAGTTCAGTCAAGGACACAATTCGACAGGGAGTGAAAGGGAGGGGAGGAGAGGAATGGATGGTGGGGAGGAAAGGATGTGTTGGAGGGGAAAGAAAGAAGCCAGACTGAGGAAAGCAGAAAAGAGTGTCGGAGAGGTTTTAAAGCCACTGAAACAAAATGCACAAAAATGTACGGTTTCAAAATTCCTCTTCCAAATAAGGAAATGTATTAAAGCACAGCATGAAGGCTGGTGGTACCAGAGAGCTGACAGGAAGGAACCCCATGCTAATTTCATGTCCTCACAGGGAAACTTGCTATAATAGAGCAAATATTGTACATCTGCAGCTTGTGTGTATGCGTGTGCGTGCCAGACAGACAGAACGAGTGAGAGAGAAAGAAAGCAGATGGGGGGAGTTTACTGGCTGCATATTGTGTACAGTTTGTCAACAGGCTGACTAAATAGACTCAGACATGGCCGGAGGAAATGTGTTTGCTGTGACATTCCACTGTATAGTGGAAGGGGACACGCACTGTCAACAACACTACATGACAGACAGAAAAGAAGAGGGTGCAGAGCAACAGCTCTTACAGACTTTTCTTTTATACTACATTTATGCAAAATAACAGCAATTCATTTAAATACAAATGATTATTTTCTGTGCTGAATTCAAACAAAGCTATGGCCTACTAAATCATAAACTCTCAGTCAGTTTAACAACAAATCTGTTATAATCTGTAGCATTACTTCTCATTTTTAAAAGTAGGAATCACTGTAGGAATTCTCTATTACAGGGTTGCATTAAAAGTATCAAGTAAAAGTATGTATTATCATCAAAATGTACTTTAAGCAAAAATTTGCATCATGCAGCTGAATACAATTTTATGTATATTACATTATTTGATTTCCGACCCATTAACATGTACTTCGGTTGCGAAGTAAAAAGTACCATATTCCCCTCCGATATGTAGTGGAGTAACAGTTACTGAGCTCAGTTTCTGCTTCAATAAGCAGTACAGGTTAAAAATGGTCACTGCATAACATTACTAATTCAAATATTTGTGCTAAAGATAAATATTAGTGATCCTGTAGTCACTGCTCTCACTGGTGAGAGCTGCTCGTGTCGTTTACCAACAACTTAAGCAACTTTTCTCACATAGCATGGCGGACTGTGAGCCATCAGTTACCTTTAGCATTAACTACAAAATCGTTAGCTTAGCTGTATTTTTACAGTAGTATGGTAATTTTATACAAGTTAACAATCTTGCTTAACCACGTGGTTCTTTTGGCATGTTTCCTCGATATACAAGCGACTAAAGGCAGTTTTTTAACAAAAATTTAGGCTAATTGTAAGATGTGTGCGTTACTTTTGGGCTACATAAAACAGCAGTGACTGCACCAATAAGGCCACCGCTGACCGAGGAATGCGCTTCGTCATCACAACTTCTCCCTGGGGGTAAGAGGAAGAAGGAGGAGGGAAGAGGAGGAGGAGGAGGAGGGGTGTTCTCAGCTGGGACTTTCCTCGCTGCCCTCCAGAAAAAGTTGAATCACAGGGCACAGCGCTGGAGATGTTCCCCGGTGCCACCACAGAGGAGGTATGCGGACCTGTGTGCGGTGGTGGGGCCGCGGTGGTCTCCCCGCCCGCTCGGGAGTATTACTCCTATTAATTCCACCGTTTCTCCTCGCGCTCCAGCTCCTTGTCGTCGGGCCATGGTTACCTCAAGTCACAAGGGTGGGGGTGGAGGAGCAGGAGGGTGGGGTTGCTTTTTCCGTTATTAGCATCGAACCGGAGAAGAAGTCACGTCAACGGGGATCCCCGTCCCGGGGACCGGGTTTGGAGGAAGAGGAGGAGGAGGTTGAAGTGGAAGATGGGGGGAGGAGGGAGGGGGCTCGAGCATTTGAGGATGAGAACGAGATGCACTCGCGCCAGGTAAGTGGAATAGCATGACATAAAGTTTAATTGAAATGTTTCTGAGTGTTTGCATTGTTGTTAAAGAACGGATAATTATTGAATTATTTAACAGCTGTAGACTTTTGAGGGGGAAAAATTTCACTTTTTCATCTTCACCTACAATATGTATTTACTTTTCGGTGCAAAACATCACTTATTTGCGTACACACCCAAGTTAATTTTATGCCATTGCTTTCCTTAAAGCCAATCAAACCTAATTTAAAATGTACTGAATTTGAACTGAGAGTAAGTAGGAGACAGATGAAGGGATAATTCATTCAGTATACGGTACGCTCAGTTTCTAAACGTATTCTGCTGCTGTGCTTTCCTCATCCAGTGTATTCATTATGCGGGGTCAGTTTGTGCACAGCTCTGTGAATTATTACAGACATGATGGAACAGGTGAGGGCAGGGGGTGAGTGCAGCACTGACCCCAGATCAGAGAGAGGTGACAGCTGTTCTCTCTTTGCCCTTCAGATGCATAGAGCTTCACCCTTCACCTGTGTTTGTGTGTGGGTGCATCTGCCCCCTCTTTACCTTAAGCTCCTTCCCCTCATTGCTCACCCCCTCTCTCTTTCATTCTCCTTTTCTCCCACTGTCTCTTTCTCTGCCCAAGGCTAATTTCTCTGACTCATTCTAGTGAATCATCAACCCCCCCTCCGCCGTGAGGTTGCCATGGTGACCACAGGGTTCAGTCTGGGTTGGGTGGGGGCTCTGCGTGAGTGTGTATGTTTGTATGTTACAGTGCCTCAGGCAAATCAGGACTGAGGTCAGAGCCCGTGACCTGCCTCCTCATCACTCATACCTGGGGCAGGGGGTGCACACTCTCACACATTACTGTCATTCCTATGCATTATTCAGACCCCTCGCAAATCCGCATTAATGTTTTGGTATTCCTTGCACTGTGGTGTCAATATATTGATGTGTACAGAATGTGTGCATGTTCTCAGATGGGACCCAGAACACTGGAGGTGCAGCCATGGGCGTTAGACAAGCCGTCCTTCACAGCAGAACTCAATCGGATCGTCACGTATATCACCAGGGCACAGGTAGGCTACACTGAAAATCACTTGCAGTAGTGCAATCAAATAAATCCACCTTACCTCCAAAGAGTTGTCATTCAAATACAAGAGAAGATGTGAAAATGAATCGATGTGTGACCTGTCTGAATCCCCTAATATCATAACCATGACCTAACACAATGTGGACATTTCTAATTTGTATTTACTGTATATGGCACATTTCTCTGTAAAACTGTTACATTTTACTAAGGACTGCAAAACAATAATACAGATAAGCAGTGAGAAATGACAGGATAAATAATTATAAACTCTGCGCCATATTACATATATAGTTATATATTCTAATGCAGAGGTTTCCAATCATTTTGCCTTGTGAGTCTTTACAAACGTGACGTCTGTTTATGACCCTTCATCACAGGTTGTATGTGACAGTGGGCTGTGAGCAGTTTAACCAAAATGTTCCTGTTCAGATTCATTCATTTGAATAATAAAACAGAAAAAACAGTATTGAATGAATATAATTTTGAATAGCAGACGTGCTTCTCTTCTTCTTTTCTGCCTTTGTGATCAGTCCCATCATGTCGGGAACAACTTGTCTAATATTTTGGGCCCTCCCTGAAGGTCTCAAGCTACATTCAGGGGGCCTACAGATACTGTAGCCAGGAGTGAGGTTTTGCCAAGCCTGAAGAGTAATCAATAAAAACTTCACTTTTTCAACTACTTCACTTCTACAACTGCAGGCTTCCAGTGTGGGGGGTTAACTCAGCAGTAATATGATCAGTCAGGTACTGTCAGTATCCTGGCAGCAGAATTCTTCAAAATCTGGACCTAGTGAGGACTCTCAGTTCCAGACTGGAAATTCCCATACAAGAGTTAAGACTTATGTAACACCAAGTACTGGGGAACTGGGAGGAAAATGATAAAATTATATTGTAAGAATAAGTATATTGTTTTGTTTTTGTTGTAGAAGTATTCAATATCTGCCACAAGTTCGGATGACACTCAAAGTTATTCAAGTTAAACGCACAGTGTAGAATTTCTGTCGCTAAGTGTCTCTGAATCAAAACTATAACAAAAGATGGAGTTTGATAGCATCGTGAAGTAGCGTGGGATTGTGGGAGTTGTTGTCTTCATTGTTAAACAACCACTGATGAAAATGCATAATCCTGCTCCATCATGAGTGAGTAAACAATAGTATACAGTAGAGCAGCTAGCTAGCTAGTTTGCTGATGTCCGTCCTCACTCTCTGATGTATTGTCTGGTGTTTCCTGTGTTTCCCTGGAAATTATAGTGACTACAGGGAGGAAAGGGGATATGACGCCATTAACAGGTGACCAAATGAAGCACACCATTACTTTGAATAAAATTTGAACATTGTTGGGAAAATACGGGATAATGTAAGCACACAATTCAACAAAATATGTAACATAGGTCCAGTCGTCTCCTGAGTCTCACATTCAAGAGAAAATAAGTTGTTTTACTTAGAGGTACTTGGAAACATCACTCACTCTGAAATGTTCTCACACATTTCATAAGACAAGCTCTCAACTTTCTTAGTTATATGCTAATTCTGTGTGAGACTTTTATCAGGCCTCCGCCCAGCCCATCTCATATGATCTCTCCTCTCCTGTCCGTACGCAGCTAAACTGCTCCAGGGTTTTGTCTCCAGGCCAGGCTCAGGCATCACACCGCCCTGCAGATTCACCCCACTGGCTGCTGTGTGCTGAGGACTGGCTCCTTCCTGCTGCAGATAGACCGTGTGTTGCATACTCCTTTAGGTGTGCCCATACGTCTGTATACTATGTGCATGTGTCTGTGCATGTGCTGTGATGCTTGTGCATTCATGTCACTGGCAGACTTGGAATAAACAATGCAATGCATATTTAATCATGCATGCAATAATCTTCGAACCACCTCTGTGCTCCCCTGCCTCTCTGTCTATCTTTTTGTGTTTGCCTTTGTCTCTCTAGTATGAACGGGGGAGATGCAGAGTTTCTAAAGACTGTGTCACTACTGGGATGTGAAGTCCATAGTTTTGATCCCAGCAACTCCAATGCATCTGGTGGTCACCTTGGCAACAGTTTGGCTAGTAACCATGGTGATGGAGGCGTGGTCAGTCGGCACAAGATGTGGCTGGAGTGGCGAGCTCCAAGGAAGCGCAAGCACAAGACTAGAGGCAACCTGGGTAGTGTTTCTCATACACTGGCAGACATCATGGCAGCTCTGGGACATCACACAGTAAGACACACACACACACACACACACACATACAGCCAAGCACACATACACACACACACACACACACTCAGACATTTGGAGAAACAGTGCCAAACAAACATACCTTAGAGTCTTTTCGACCCAACATACCCAGAAAGCTCTCTTACTTGTACGTTCCCATAGCAACAGGGCTCTGCGCCATCCCTGGCTGCCATGGCAACAGTTTAAGTGAGAAAATCGTACACTGGCCCAGTTACATCCTGCAGCCACAAGAGGGAGCTACATACCTACAGTTTGAGTATGTGTTGGTTGACATTATAAGCAGGGGTGCTGGTACTCAGGTGAGCATCAGGTGATGGTGTTTGATGGAAATATATAGCCTGGTCTTAATAAGCACAGGCTTCCTCACTGTCCTCGTCTGTGTCTCCCTCACTGGCCTCCGCTTCAGCTTCCTGCATGGTAGATGATGACGATATACCTCCCAGTCTGAGCCTCCAATTAGTTATCTCCATCTTAACAGCTGGCTTTGGGTCAGATGTCTCTGTGGTCATTCTCCTCCACATGAACGATATGCATCACATTCACTCAATAATATAGAAAAATAATAATAAAGAAAAATCCTCAGCACAGGAAGACATAGGCCATGCACGTTTAGCCTTTTGAAATGCTATGAGGAAGAACATGACACAGCGCTTGCTGTTGTTCTTCATTCAGCTTGCTTTGTCATTTAGCAAGTGGGTGACTGGACTTTTCAGCTTGACTAGGGACTTGACTTGTTGGCAGTAGTTTGTGCCATATTTGTGTGCTGTGTTCTCTTTCGTGTTTATCAAATAATTGATTGAAATTCTTTGAGTCTTTATAAAGTGCACCTGTTTTGTGTACTAGATGTGGATGCAAGCGACATATCTTGCACCACATTTTGGTACTCTCATTGTTAGCTTCAAGCCATAGCACATCTTGGAGTCACTTTCCAGAGAAAAGTCTTTTCTTCTGCTTGGATTTGGGTTGATGTTTGTTTGTGTTTCTTTCCAAAGTAGCCACTTGTTTATTTGAAAAATAATTTGTAGAACACATTATGTTTTTTATTTGTACTGTGAATACATTGAACAATGTTGAATCTCTATTATCTTCTCTATATTCTCAAATTACTTTAGGTTCACTTCCTGTATGCTGACCTGCTCAGTGCTGAATGGCGAGTTTTCCAGAACTGGATTGAGTTGGGGACTCTGCAGAGTGTCCATCATCTGGTTGCCACAGTGCACCTACAATGGGCAGGGTTTGAGGTGGGCGGAACCAATGAAGAAGTGCTCCGCTATTGGTTCAGTGTCTTACAGGGACTCCAAATTTTTGGACTCAAGCTGGTCCACAGCTCTGCAGGAGAGGGTCACAGTGTCCTAAAACAGACAGTATCTAATGCTCACAGCTCCTACACACTCAGCTGGGTCAACACGAGACACTGACACAAACACACATGAAGGGACACAGGTGTACACACACGACCAGATATTGTGGATGGCCTCCAACAAGAAGGAGAAAGTCAACCTTAAAAAAGTTGGTGGAGTTATACTTTTCTTTGAAGGAACTTTTTTTTTTTTTCGTCATTTCAGGCATGCACAGTTCTTAACAAGACATCTCCCTCTAGTGGAGATGTAAGGATCTGCCTTTTTATCAGTCAACCCTCAGAGGGAGATACTGCTGTATCTGCACATAATACTGACTAATTTGATCAATATGGAGCAGGAGGAGGGCTTGGTGATTTAACTGGGCAACATCGCAGTAATGTAGTAGTTAGCCTTACAAATTTTGTTTAGTCTCATTTGCAACATAAAAAACAGCAGATACTGTAAATCTAAATTGTAGCCACTGCTGGGTGGTGTCCTAATTAGTGCTAAAGACCAAACAGTCCTGTAATTTTATCGGTATTACATCATAGTATTATATCATACAGTACGATCCCTGTCCCTAATCATTAATTTGATCCATCTGGAGCTTGAATGTAGATTCAACAGATTGTGGAGATTCAGCAGATTATTTATTGTATTTTTGATTTGATTTTATTTTTATCTCTGTAGGCCTGAAATGCTTTTATGTGCAATAACCCTTTACACTGAAGAGAAGCTTAAATTATTTTGAGACTAGTAGTACCTACTGTGCAATACAGAGAAATCTGTCCATTATGCTTATGCATTTTTGCACTAAACTGTGTACTGTAGAACAAAGAAGAAAACAATGAAACCATGTTATAAAGGTGCATTATCACAACAGTAAAATACCAAATAAAGCCATAAATCCTTGACTGCTACTTTGTCTGTCCTTGGAGAATCCTCTGGTTATGACAGGTTGTAATTCCATAAGAAGGACAGGCTCCCCAGTTTTTGGTTATATATAACAGACATAGGCCACATTATAGTGACATTTGTGGTATCTGGCCGAAACAGTGTTGGACAATTTCTCTTAATATGCAAATAATTCAAGAAGGGTGTTAGATTAATGTCTGTTTTTAGTTTTAGATATGTCTTGCACCAATACACATGTTAACCTTCCACAGTGTATGTGGAAGTATACACTTACAACTCATGACTTCACGTAGAAGTTTATTCTGTCTCATAGGAGACTAAAATACAGATGGACATAGATGACAGAGTGGGCTGTATATCAGATGCAAGCATATGAATATAATTGTGATTCCTAAGATTATCCTAAGTGTATGTATGTCTATATTTGCAATAAATTTTAAGTGTAGTAACTCACTTGCAGAGTTTACATTTTCTTTTCAACATACTTGCACAGAATAGTGGTTAACTTTCTCAGAATAGAGAAAGTGGCTGCAACAGTTGCTTAACTCTTAATTCCATCACAAATAAATCAAATATGTAGGCACTGTACCACAAGTCAGGCTATAATTGCTATCTTATTGTAAAAGTCAAACAGGCTGTGTCACTACTACCATTTACCGCATGTTCCTATACTTGAATAAATGATTTAACCTTTACTGGAGAACGCTCTCCTTCCATAAACCCTGTGTACTTCCAGTTTGCGCAGGCTGTGCTGAGGTTAAGGATGCACTTAACACTCACCCGGCGAGGCTCGCAGGACAGTTATACATCCTCGTAAGTGCTTTTCTCCACAGTGAGCTCTTATTCATAAAGACCAATGCCAGTCATTCCTCGGACGCGTTCCAACTCGCTGGAGCGCACGTTGGAATGTGCTTCTGCCTCCACCCTCTGTTACGCAAATTGCGGACAGATGTTTGCCACTAGACAGGGTGGAGTTGCGCTCTTTACGTTGAAAGTTCCACATCCTGCTCTCACCAAAAACAGGCGACAGGCACAGTAGCCAATCAGCTCCGAGGACCTCGCTCACTCGCCCAATCAGAAGTTCACAATCCCGGGACTTCCGTGATCTGTGTAGCTCGTCCGTATACTGTACCGCTCAACATCTCTTGTGGAAATCTTGAGACAGGATAACAACCGGACTGTATAGAGAGAGAGTCTACAGTTGCAAATCTTGACGGTAAGTAAAGTATGTTTAAATGGGTATTGTTTTCACAGCGTAAAGGATGTAAACATGCTTTTGTTTGGTTGTACCTTCGAGATAAGCTGCGCCTACAAGTTACTTCCTGCTCTGACAAGGCCGAGAACCCAAGTTACATTTTAGCTAATGTTGTGGGCGTTAAACTCCAACGTTTCCGAATGGTCTGTTCTCTTGTTGTTATTTCTCCTCGAAAAAGTTCAGAGTCTATGCAGTACGTTAAACCAATTAGTTAAACACTCATACTTCCAGTTTGTGAATTTGACGCACTGCGGGGCCCCATTTTCAGCGAGACACAACTTTAACAAGTTCGCCTTCTGTGAGGAAACTGATAAACCTGACAGACTTACAGTAACCGCCGACTGAAAATACTCATGGAGAATGTGTCTGCCAACCCGAGGAAAAGAACGGACACTTGAAACCAGCTGTGTCACGACCTCACCATTCTCTGAAGCCCCGACGTTCACATGAAAAACTTGTAATTAGGCAACCGAGCAGGGGAATAGGAAGCACTGCAGGGTGTATTTACAGCCAGCTAAATTCTGCCCGCCTGCACTGTGTTGGTAGCAGGGAGAGTCTGCAGCCACTGCAAACCTCTGAGCCTCATGGGAGTTGTCGTTTTCTGAACACATTCCATATGGCACCATGGAGCTACTGCTTTGCTATCAAAATACTAACACTACAGTAAGCATAATGGTGCTGAAATCTTTATTTTTGTCTCGTACTATATTGAATTTTCTGGTTTCACATCAACCGGGTGGATGCTGGAGGTTTGCTGAGTGGAGCAAAGCTTTAGTTTTGCTTCTGCTTTAGCTCTGTCCCAGTTTTATTTATACACAGTGTCTGGGTGTCACATCAGCATGTGACCTATTTAGGGATGGAAGTAACTACAAAAGTCATAAAGCAGAAGAGAAATGTCCATCATAACTTCCCAGAACCCTAAGTGATGCTTTTTAAATTTGTTGTTTTTGTCCAAACAAACAAAATCCAAAGAGATTCATTTTACAGTGATATAAAATGGAAAAAGCAGCAGTTCCTCACATTTGAGAAGCTGGGGCATGTTGTTGTCTGGCTTTTTTTGTTGAAAAATTACCTAAATTGATCAGTCCATTATCAAAATGGTTGACTAATATTACGCCACTCGACTAATTGTACTCTCAGTTTATTAGTATCACAGCTGTAGGTTATACATGTTAATGCATCTCTTGTCTTTCAGTCCTTTTTTTGTTTGTATGTATTTGGCACAAATGATCCGCCTCCTCTTCCCCCTTCAGGGTTGGGCCGCCCGACCCACAACACTCCACCATGCCTCTGGTTACGAGGAACATAGAGCCACGGCACTTGTGTCGTCAGACCATCCCATCCAACATCCGCAGTGAGCTGGAATGTGTCACCAATATCAGCCTGGCCAACATCATCCGCCAGCTCGGCAGCCTCAGTGAGTGTTTGCTGTGTGTGGTTGAGTGTCGTTATGTCTGTCATTAAAATACAGTGTGAATGGTCAATTACATGTGGCAAATGTGTGACGTGTGTTTGCACATGTTCATGCAGTGTTTGTGTACTGTTTTCAATTCATATTTGTTATTATTTTAAATGGTTTTTTTTATTATTATCGAGCAGGCTTTATTCTCCACCTAAGTGATAGCTTTCTATTTTTATATGCATTCTGTCTTTGTTGTAAAACTTTTAGTGATACCAATAAAGTTTATTTTAAGTATTGTTGTTATTAAATCATAAACTTGTGTGTATAGGTAAATATGCGGAGGATGTGTTTGGGGAGCTTTTTGTTCAGGCTGGAGCATTTGCAATCAGAGTCAATACTCTGGGAGAAAGAGTGGATCGTCTGCAGGTTAAAGTCACCCAGCTGGACCCCAAAGAAGAGGAGGGTGAGCACTCTGATGTTACTATTACTACTTATGTAAGTAGTTTATTAGTTTGAATATGGTGAAATATAACATAAAATTTACCATTTAAATTTTTTAACCACTTTCACGCTGACTCCAATTAACATTGAAAATTGAATCTACCTTCCCAATCAAACCACCTCTTCCCCTTGAGCACAATAAATATTTAATAACTCACTCTGTCTCATCTGTCTGTTTCTCTCTCAGTCTCTCTGCAGGCCATCACTACCCGTAAGGCCTTCCGTAGCAGTCTGACCCAGGACCAGCAGCTGTTCACCAGGCCGTCTCTGCCTGTGCCCGTACAGGAGACCTACGTGACCTGTAGTCCACCCCCGCCACTCAACCAGCTCAGCCAGTACAGGTAGGGCTTGGCAGACACACAGACACATGTCCATGGCTCATATTCATTCACTAGATTATAACATGCAAGGAATAATAAGAGAACACGTGCATGCATATGGGCACACGTGGAAAACCACATATGCATGCTGTATTTCAATTCAATATTCCTTTATTAGTCCCGCAAGGGAAAATTCCATTTTTTTGCCATCATGACTATACTTTATTTAAATCCACTTCTCTGATGCATATTCTTTCAAACCTCATCAAGGAGTGGGTCTCAAATAATGACTGTGTTTGTCTTAATGAGGTTCAGCCCCCAAGAAAAGCTGGAAAAACTTTGAAATTCAATTTTTATGGTGTTAAATATCACAAAAATGTAAAATTTTCTGGAATGTTTATCCTGTTGCTCAGAAGACATGAAGCCCACCTTTGCAAAAAGAGTCACCATGCTGATGCAGTACTCTAAAAAGCAAACCTAATGACAAACCATATTAAACTCAGACACACTTAATGGCAAAACAAACTGGATAATTTATATTCAGTGTTAATTGCTCTGCTGAGAACAGCCATATGTGTCACACCCCAGCTGACACATGTCAGTGAGATCTTGAATATTAATATTGGACGAGGCATGACGTGTCACAGAAAGTATGATTAATCAGAAACCAGAACACAGTGGAGCGATGGTAAGCAGAGTGAGAGAATAAGCTTGTACAATTTTATTATAAAGAGTTGCTCTGGACTGGTTTGAATGTGAAATTGCTATTAAGTGGATCATAACACATTTTTATAAATTTGGTGCATTTGTGCAATTTTTGCATACTAGTGAGAATACGGCAAAAGAAAATAGCCTGTTTCTAAAAAGGGGAAGTTTTATGGTTTGTGAATATTTTGACACATAAAGCAGATAAAGATCTGTCAGCAGACACTTAATGTTACTTACTCCAACACAACATAACAGTGAAAGGGCACTCTGAGAGCGCAGACCTTTGTCGCCGTGACCCACACTGGACACTTTTCTATTTTGTTTCTTAGCATTTGCTGTAATGATGCTTGATAAATGGCACTCCTGTCAACTTGAAACTGGGTGAGAGTATCTGAATGATGTGTGTTTGAAGTCAACAAGTTCACAGTCAATATTACTGCTTGCTCTCGTCAAGCGCAAAGTTTTCATTTGTCCTTCATATCTCTTGGGAAGATTATGACAGACAATTCACAATTGGATGGGAATAAGAGAATGAATAGTTGCATGGTATGTGTATATTTACATTTCCAGTGTTGTTATAATAGTGTCACTATGGTTACGGTTCTCTCATGAAACCAAACCACTGTCTTCGAGCGCTCTATGACAAGTTCTTTCTGTGAATGTGGATTGTGATATGAAGTCACTGTATTTCTATAATTTAATATATATTTTGTTACAATTGAACTTCACTACCATCTACTGGATTTTACAATGCATGGCATTTATTCTTCCAGGGCCAAATGCCCTATTAATGGAAATGAAAAAGAATTTGTGTTTCCGCCCTGTGACTCAGATCCACTCTAAAATGTAATGGGTCTTTCTTGGCCCATGTTGCACCCTTACACCAAGTTTCAAGAAAATTGGGCCTGGAGTATTTCTATAATCCTGCTGAGAGACACTGATACCAAAGTGTAATTCTAATGTTCTTAAGTGGTTGTCTACAGGGACGATGGAAGGGAGGCTCTCAAGTTTTACACTGATCCCTCCTACTTCTTTGACCTGTGGAAGGAGAAGATGCTGCAGGACACCAAGGACATCATGAAGGAGAAGCGCAAGCACAGAGTAAGATACATGAACATGCTCATACACACTGAACGAACAACATGACAGTCACTGAGTTGAAACAAGTGCACAACATTGGCAGCATCAAGTGAAAGCATTTCCCCAACTCTACATGACTCCTTTTCTCTCTTTCCTGTCGGAGCAGAAGGAGAAGAAAGACCATCTGAACCAACGGACGCTCAATCCTAGAAAGATCAAGACCAGGAAGGAGGAGTGGGAACGCCGTAAGATGGGGGAGGAGTTCGTGGTGCCAAAGAATGATTTGATGTAAGTTGAGAGATTGAGTGAAGTGTGATGAAAGTGTCCGTGGGTTGATGGAGTGTGCAGTGGTGCAGAGTTGTGGTCATCCACAGGCCCAGGAGACCTTTGAGTGCATTCAAGCGATTAGTAAAAAATGAGTTGATGAATTCATTATTTCTTTCTCTAGTTTACAGTTATAGTACGGAATGGGCACTCATACAGTAAAGTCTCCCCCATCTTATCAACTAATCTGTACACAGTGATATGGGTGGTGTGTCCTGTCTGAAATGTGCTCAGGGGGTTGGGTGTAGCGCTGGCTGTCATTGCAAAATTAAGGTAAACAAATGTGTGAGTCACACCAATTCTTGGGTTGTTTTTCTATTTTTACATATGATGTTTAATGATCAGAGTAAGCATATAAAATGTGCTTATACACATAAAAAGATAAGTATCTAAAAATCTTTGATCCATTAAACTGACTCTGAGGCTATTTGATTAGATAATTAAAAAACAATACAATAAAAAGCAAGTAAAGTAGGAAGTAAGAAGCCATGTTTTGATGAGCAGACCCATTCCAGCAGCTCTATTAGCTGCAATGCTCAATCTGTTTTAAAAGTGATTTACCATTTTATTTGCCGGCTTGTTTGTAACCCAAGCAAGAGCCAGGACAGATAAGGAAACAAACATTCAGTTTCTCTCTCAAGCTGCTAAACTGAAGGACAGTCTCTTACTGCTGTGTCAGTGACTGCACTCAGTGTTATTTTAATAGCTGTGTGAACCAGTCACTGCCTGTGTCAATGTCACTATTTACGTCTGCTGCTTTAAATGCATTTGTGATATTTCCTCTTAAATCTTTTCAGGGTCATTTCTCCTAAATTTCAGTACATGACTCAAAGCTGCTATTTAGATCTGTAAATGCTCTTTGTTATTTGTCATTTGCATATCCAGGTTTTAGAGAATAGAGATGACATGCTGTATTTTGTACTGATGCAGATGTTTTTAATTTGTTTGAAGGAATTCTTCTGAAGGTCTGAATGGCAGTATTGGATCTGGAGATGGCTTCAATTCTGAAGGCCTCGAGCAGAGTACTGGCTCCTATGCTTATGACCCCGGTTCCCCTCTCCCTCAGCCTTGCTCTGATGACTTCCTGCCTCCTCCTCCTCCAGACATGACGTAAGTAGCGTCTTACATATAAGCACATGCACTGCCAACGCACTGCTGCCCCTGCCAACATGTGCTGAATGTACGGCTACACATGTACTGCACAGCTGCACTGCAATCCTAAACACAGCCTCTCCAGATTACAGGGTTGAACAGGACCAGAATAGATGATAAACCTGATGTTCACTTTCTGCCTCTAATGACTATGAGCTGCTGAGATTGCTGCTGCAACTTGCTGCTGCAACTTTAACTGCATCACAGTTAAAATCCAAAACATGCTGCCTTGATACTCTGCCAACAAACTTTTAAAAAAATGTTTTTCATTGCATAGCTCCAGATGTGTTGCAGATAATAAATAATTCTCTTCAGTCTGGTCAGTTTCCCCAGGCCTTGAAAACTGCAGTAATAAAATCTCTCCTAAAAAAAGACTAATCTGGATGCTTCAGTAGTAAGTAACTACGGGCCAATATCAAATCTTCTCTTTCTAGGAAAAATTATTGAAAGGGTTGTTTTTCAACAAACGCATGCTTTCATGATGCAGAACAATCTTTTTAATGCATTTCAGTCTGGATTTCGTCCACACCACAGCACTAAGACTGTACGTAAGACTGTATGTAAGTTTTAAATGACATACATCCGAATAATGATGCTACCGCTTTGGTGGTTGTTAAAACCATTATCCAAATCAGCTTACTACCACCTGAAAAATATAACCAGAATTAAGGGAAGTCTGTCCAAAGAAGACATGGAAAAACTTGTTCATGCATTCAATTTCAGTAGGTTGGACTATTGCAATGGAGTCTTTACTGGCCTAAACAAAAAAACAATTAGGCAACTACAGCTGATTCAAAGTGCTGCTGCACGAGTCCTTACAAACACCAGAAAAATGGACCATATCACACCAGTCCTCAGATCACTACATTGGCTTCCTGTGAGTCAAAAAATAGACTTTAAAATCTTACTGTTGGTCTACAAAGCAGTAAATTGTCAAGGACCAAAATATATTCTAGATTTATTAACTCCATATGAAGTATCCAGACCTCTCAGGTCATCAGGGACAGGTTTATTGTGTGTTCCCAGAATCAGAACCAAACAAAGTGAAGCAGCGTTCAATTATTATGCTCCTCACCTGTGGAACATTCTCCCTGCACACCTGAGGTCTGCACCAGCTGTCAGTTCATTTAAATCAGGGTTGAATCAGGGTTTTCTATTCTCTTTCTTTCTTTCTTTCTTTCTTTCTTTCTTTCTTTGAAATGTATTTTCTATCTATAATTTTAATGTATTTTTATGCTTCTGTAAAGCACTTTGAATTGCCTGGTGTATGAATTGTGCTACACAAATAAATTTGCCTTGCCTTGACTTGCAAAGAAATTGAAGGTTGATGGAGGCAAATGAAGGATTGATTTTATTATTTATCTTCTCCTC
>JBBMOE010000015.1:3958178-3959473 GCA_037975065.1 Chaetodon trifasciatus | reverse complement strand
CCCCCACCTCCACCTGGCTTCGATACCCCACCTTCTCCCCCTCCACTCTCCTCCTCTCCCACCGCCTATCCCTCCCCACCTGCTCCCCCTCCTCCACTCACTATGTCTGCTGTTTCTCCTCCTCCTCCACCACCTGTGCCTGCAAGTGGTGGTCCACCTCCTCCTCCTCCTCCTCCACCTCCCCCTGGTCCTCCTCCTTCATCCTTCGACAACCCTGCTCCCCCTCCTCCCTCTGGTGGTGGTGGGGCACCCAGCTCTGCTCCCAAACCTCAGCCCGAGCCTGCTAGTGACGCTCGCAGTGACCTGCTGCAGGCCATCAGACAAGGTAACAGGAAACGGATCAATATAAAATTTACAGCCCTCACTGCTGATTGGCTAGTGAAACAAATGAAATACTCTTAACAGCAATCTAAATACATACTTGCAGTTTGAGTATTTGAATCACTCATCTGATAGCTTCCTGATTTCCACAAAATGTAGCTCAGCAAACAATGATTAGAAGACCTCTACATGAACAGACTGCATTGCTCAAAACACCTCGTATATTGATATATCACAGTGTGTCTATGACTAAAATGACAGAATGGTGCTTGTGCAAAGCATTTTCAAGGACACACACACTCATTGTAGCTGTCCTCGTGAACTCCCTTTTAGGATTCAACCTGCGTAAGGTGGAGGCACAGCGCGAGCAGGAGAAGAGGGATCACTTTGGTAATGACGTGGCTGCCATCCTGTCCCGTCGTATCGCTGTAGAGTGCAGCGATAGCGAGGATGACTCTTCAGAGTTTGATGATGACGAGTGGTCTGATTGATCGCCATCCCTTTTCACCTTCACTACCACCTCTGTATCTTTATTCAGCTGAAAACATCAGTGTATTTCCATTCAGGTTACATTCTTAAGAACCAGTGATGCAGGGGTCCCTGTTCTGTGTGTCTGTTATATTTTAAGTGTGTGTGTATATAGTACACACAAGTGGCCTATTATGAATCACATTCCTCAACCAATTTATGTCTGTTTATCCAAAATTATTCAGATAAGAGGTGCAAAAGTCCAAAGATTGAGTAACAGCTTGATTCCACCAGGCATGACTATCTCACATTCAGGCTGCGCTGTGGCCCTCGGAGCTGATCGCAGCCATTCTAGACAATGTTTGTGGTTCCAACAGAGAAGCTGTAGCGCATTTTATGTCCCAGAAGCAGCTCTCCACTCTGCTCCGCCTAAAATATTTACCCAGTCTATCTTTGACAGAAGCTGCATCAAGATGCTCAGAGCAGAACAAGCCAGGCTAGAAGTC
>JBBMOE010000015.1:3913178-3953178 GCA_037975065.1 Chaetodon trifasciatus | reverse complement strand
CTTCATCAAAGTTGCTCCAAACTCTCACTCGCTTGCATCTCCTCTTCTTCGATCTCCTCTGAGCGCTTATGGGAGGCAGAATGAATGCACGTCCGCGCGGACTCATCCACAAGAGAGCCTGCCTGACGTCACTGACTGGGAGGATCGACCAATGAGGTGTCGGCATAGAGGATGCGGGGAGAGTAAGGAAAGGGGGGGTGTGTATGGAGTAATTTCATTCAGAAAAATGCGGCATCTCTGCCGCCCCTCCCACTGCGGTTCACTCCTGCTCTCATTTCTGGTAAATAATAACCCCCTTCCACACACACACACACACACACACACACACACACACACACACATTTTCTGAATAAGACCCAGGGGCCTGGTTGAATGAGAGGATATCGTTTTGAGCTGGGCAGGGCTCAGAGGCATCGAGCTGTGGGGACAGAGTTCAGAGCTGGCGCTGTCCACGGTGCTGAAGCATCAGGATGACTCATGGGGAGGTGTCCTGCAGAGCACCAATAATCTCTGTGAAACAGACACGTCTAGTTAAAAAAAAATGTCCTCTACCATCCATTTTTGTGACATAATTGCCCCTTTTCATACCCCAATGATAATAAGAATAATACTAATACTACTACTACTACTACTACTACTAATAATAATAATAATAATAATGATAATAATAACAACAACAATAATAGCAATGATGATGTTTCTTTGTCATTATTATTGCTATTAGTCATAGTATTAATCTTATACTGGTATTAGTGCATAGAGTTTATTTAAGTTGTACATTATGAGATTTACACATGCCATCTAATAGCCCTAAAATCATTTGCAAATCTTACATATGCCTGCATGCAAACGATACACACAAAGACATTTTGCTGTG
Source organism: Chaetodon trifasciatus (assembly GCA_037975065.1). Classification (NCBI taxonomy): domain Eukaryota; kingdom Metazoa; phylum Chordata; class Actinopteri; order Chaetodontiformes; family Chaetodontidae; genus Chaetodon; species Chaetodon trifasciatus. The sequence continues at coordinate 3,952,301 of JBBMOE010000015.1, read as the reverse complement.
CATGGCGGGAGGTTTCCTGTAATCACAGAGAAGCGGGAAGGCCATTTATTTTGCTTGTTATCTAATGCATTGATTCGTCCTTTGATTTAAGTAACCTGTCACAGACACGCAGGCCACAGTATCATAACAGCAGCAGGGAATTCATGGCTTCCCCGGTTTGATAGTGAGCGTGGGTGCTGCAGAATGGGCTGAACAGTTGTCTACGTGGTCGCGCATATCAATGCAGGGGAGGGGAGGGGGGTTCTCATCCTGCTCAAGCCATATTAGGACACACTTCCCCTCCTACGTCACCCAGAAGATCTGAAGTGTCACCTTTAAAGTTACAGATGTTTTTCTTTCTCACACCAAGCTCTGTTTTGTCCACATCCCATGATGCCACTGCAGAACCATTATATGTAAATCACATGTTTTGAAAGGTTAGATTCTACAAAAATCACAGAAAAACTAAACTGAAGGAAGACTATAATATTATTTGTGTAGTGTGTCTAGGTGATTTCTCCCATCTGAAACACTGCATATTGTGATGGATTCTGACTTTGATTTCCTTGCACCACTGTGTTTTTATTCGGTTATGTCACATATGTGAATTTGTACTAATACTATAAAGTCGTCTTGCCGCTGTGGGCTGTAAATTGCAGCATTGCTCGCTTATTTGTCAGTGGTGTATTGATTTTTGCCAGCAGTGGGAGCATCAGTGGAGGAGGGAATCGTGTTCAACAGGAATTCGGAACATCCCTTTGTGTTTCTCTGGCATGCTGACACACAAAGCAGCCATCTTGCAGGGCTGCAAAGATACACCCAGGCAGCGTGTGAGGGAGCATTTGAGATGTGGGAGTATATGAGGCACGTCGGTGTGTGTGGAGGAGGTGATGGTAGACCTCGCTGCTTAAAGCTGAAAAGTATGTGTCGTGATTCAGGGCTCAATGCACCTTTTGAGGGCCTGGCCCTGCGCTACTGTATGACTCAGTACATCTACATCACAAAGCAACACTTTGAAGGTCAGAGCACTTGTACAGCTCGTGCTGGTGCTTTTGCATGCTGGTGTACAGGGGTATGGCTGAGAGTTATGGAGCATTTTCCAAGCAGCTTAAAGCATTCTCAGCCCCATTTAACTGTTCCTTTATTTCCAATATTTTCACCATTTCCACCAATCCACAAGGTGATCAATCGGTATCAGTAATGCCTTGTTCAGACCGTCTGTCTAGTGTACAGACAGGGCATATTATGTGCTGATAGCTGAATGTGCCTCAGACTTGATCAAAATTGAGATCTCTCAGTTTTGCTCTTATCTCATCTGTGCTTGCCCAACACAAAGTGGAAAGTATTGCCGGACTTGTTTAGTATCTTGCTTTATATATGGACTCTAAACTCTTCCTTGAGTTGTTTGTGACAGGCAAATCAATTGAGTTTGAGGAGACTGGCAAGTGATGAGGCAGCACCTCATTACTGTCACTGACACACTGGAGGTGATAATAGACTGCTGACGTGCAGACTATCTACTGTACGTAATCACATAGGTTCTGATCACCTCTACTTCCCACTCCAACGTCAGTGTGTGTTCACAGTATATCTAGAGCTGTCAGACACTCTAAATATACTGTTGGCTCAGACATTCATGATGCCCAGAGGATAAATTGTGGAAAATTTTCCATAATTTCTCCTCCAACACCATCATCAAGTCACAATTTTTATTTATCCTATAGTTTAGTTAAAGACCAAATACCTGCAGACATAATGACTGCTAATTACCAAATGCTAGCAGGCTAACCCTAAACTAAGATGGTGAACATGTAAGCATACACCTGTTTAAAATTAGCATGCTAGCATTGTTACTGTGAGTAGTTTAGAATGCCTGTGTTGGCATTCAGCACAGAGACTCTTTGTCAGTTTTGTTTTCTGGGACCACTTTAGAGGTCCGGACCTCCAGGTTGGAACCCACCATCCTAAAACATACGCCTTGTTTGAAGATTTCAGCAGTGTGACAGGAAGTTCAAAATAAGAGCTACAAGGGTTATCTGATTGTGCACTTGTTATTCTACTTGGTAGTATTGTTGTTTATGGTGTTTGTAAGGACATATGTGTGAATGCAGGTGTGTGTGTGTGTGTGTGTGTGTGTGTGTGTGTGTGTGTGTGTGTGCGCACATTGCCGGCTGAACTAAACAGGTGTCACTCTGTCCAAACTGGTGTGTATTTCAGGAGGGTTGAGGTGGACCAGCTGGTTGCCAGGAAACCAAGTTTGGGTGTTGCTCATGTTACACAGATCTTTGTGTCTCCTGTCTTTGCCTCTGCGTCCTAACCAGGAGCCATATCTCTATTTGTGACCATTGGATCTCCCTTTGAGGACTTACCGGCGATATTTTTATTGAAAGCTTTTTGATCGCACTAGTTTTTCTCCAAGCACCAAAGTTTCCAGCTGTCCATTGCAGGTGCTCGGTGGCTGTCAGGATGCAGCAGGTGGCATTGAAGGTCCTCTGCTCCACACTGCTGCTTCTTGCTGTGGTGCCCTCTGTGTATTCACAGTCAGGTATGGGTCCATCCTCATCTCTTACATTTGTTTTCTTACTGTTTGGCCATCTGACTGGCATCTGATGGTTCCTTGTTTCCAGTACAATTTGACCTCTTTCAAGAGCCTTTCCTTAGTAACACTTCTCTGTTTATTACCTGTGATGATGGCTTGTCCTCCAATATTTCTTACAAGCTGACAATAAGGAAAACTGTGAGAGATGACTGAGAATCTGCTGTCTCTTCTTTGGCATTACTCTTGCATGTTGCCCACTCACTTTTGCCGACTCTGACGTTGTCCAGATTCTACAATAATTGAGCTATTAAAATGTTTCTGTGGGAAGATAATTGCTCATCGGTCAATCAGATGCCTTTGAGTGACACTTCCAATAGACTGCCAGTTTTGTCCCTCCCTGCAGATTGTTCTCAAGCCGAGTCATGTGACCTGTGCGTTGGATACTCCATGCTCAACCTGACAGGCTGTGTCTGGAGGCTTTGTCCATATGGTGACATGTACACACACACACACACACAGATGTACACACACAGACACACACACCCTTGACCTCTGATAGTAATTCAATCATCGTACCTGCTGTAACATAAGCTTCCCTGTTTTGTACAAGATGACTGAATTATTTAGTATGCCAGGAACACACACGTACACACACACACACACACACACACACACACACACACACACACACACACACACACACACACACACACACACTTGCACACACACTAAAATTCCCTCTCTTTCTGTCTCAGGTAACGACACAGGCATGTGTGTGACTGATGACGGCAGCTCAGTAGACAACACCATGAACTGTAGCTGGACTAGAGTGTCTGAGCTGTGCACAGGTAGCAAACAGTTCCCTCCAAAATGAACACAAGATGTTTCTCTGCAGCCTCAGTAACTGTTGTCTCTTTTGCATGTTTTATCTCGCAGTTGTGGAGACTGTAGCTGAGGGACGGGGCGAAGGTGGCACAGGTAAATCGTATCATCTCTACTCGAGCATCCCCTTCCACCCCCTCCTCTCTCTCTCGTGCGTCAGACATTTATTAGTCCCGTAAGAGCTGAGTAAAATGTTCCCCGGTAGCACTCAGATGGTGCTGTCTCAGAAAAAAAATTGACTTTCTCTTTTCCCATTCAGCCCTGCTTTCATGTGATTTCTCTGTAAACCAGTCAAACTCTTGTTTGTCTTTCCCTCCAGGTGATGGAAGCAACACCGACACATCCCCACAGTTCTCCCAGGCCAAGTTTGACATGTCCAGCTTCATTGGAGGCATCATACTTGTGCTGTGTGTGCAGGCGGGTGGCTTCTTCGCCATGCGTTTTCTCAAGTCCAAAGAGCAGAGCAGCTATGACCCCATGTGAGTCTGTGCACTTAGGTGTTAGAGAGGGGAGAATTTAGCGTGACTGCATCAGTTTAACCATCTGCGTGTAATTGTGTCACTGTGTTCTGTTGGTGCAACAGCATCCTCTGGTGGCAGGATTGATCAACAGCAGCCAACATACAATGAGATTCACCTTTAACATCCCTCTGGATTGTATTTGGATTCTACTCACAAACTCTGTCTGTCCATATCAAAATTCTGTCTGTCTTCACACAGAGAGCAGCCACAGTGAGGACAAGACGTGTGAAGGACAACCACACGAGGCTGGAGGACAGCAGAGCAGTGACTCATCAAGTTGTGATGACGAGATTTTTTTTTTTTTTCTGAGCCCTTGTTTTTGGTTTGGTCCCCATGTGTACCCCTGGGGGATGGGTGTGTTTATAAGAGGACATTTTTCTCAGAATACTGCATCATGTAATGAGTGTATATGCATGTGTTCACTGTGTTTCTATTGTCTTTATATTTTGACTCCTGGTAATCATCCAATGTGACGAACAGGGAACAAAAAAGCGCTAATTTTCTCAGCACTTACAGCGATTTATCCTTGTGATCAAACCCACCAAAATTTTTCACCAATGCAACATGTTAAGTGTTTGTCTTCTTATAAACAACAAGCACCTGCTGTATCAATGTTTCAACTGTGTAAATAGTATAGTGCGGCTGTGGGAAGCGTGATATAATCCCATGTAGACAGTAGGTGAGACAAGGTCACAACAGGCATTTTAATCTTTTCAAGAACCCTTAAATAGACCCAAATGAGACCCTGAACATCAAGATTTTGTCCATCATCTATGAATACTTCTGTGTTTCAAGTGGAGATGTGTAACTTTCGAGTGTTTAACTGAGACCAAACATTTAAATTTTGATCTATGTTATATATTTCTTTCATTTGTCAACCTGCAGTGAGTTAGAGCATTTAGCTGAGGACCCTAAAGGAGCCATTGCAACAACTCCTGGGAACATAGGAAATAACACTTTATGATCTAACATGTAAGGCTAAACAGTAACAGTGCTAGACCTTTAAACTTGACTACTTCCAGTATGGCTTTAGTAGCACTCCTCTGATTTGCATGTGATTTTCACTTGTATAGAGTCTTTTTTATAAACGGTTTTGACTGCTCATATGTATGTTACATACATATCAGCTTTAACCCTTTAGTAACAGTTCAAGATGTGATATGAGCCTGTTTTTTGTGAAGCCATTAGAAGGAAAATGCTCAAAAATTGCTGGCAATCTGAATAAACTAAAGACAAATACTTGTTTCTGTGTGTGTGTGTCATGTCTGCTGTCATGCATGTAAATGGGGAGGTGGTAACAGCTAATCACAGTAAGAGATTTGTACAGCATGTGCTAAGTGTACATTTGCCCTCACCAGCAGAGTGGGTGGACTGACTGGGCTGTAACCCGGGTGCAAGCAGAGACACACTCGCAGTATCTGCCGATAAGAAGCACCTATTAATGCTAACATATGTGGGTGTCAGCATGGGTTCCCAGCATGCAGCAGGATCAGAGCCCTGTTGGAGGCCCATAGGGGAACAGCAGGATGGCTGGTTGGATGCACTAGTTGCAGTCCGAGCCAGAACCTACAGGCTTGAATAAGCCCACACAAAAAAGTTCCCCATCAGGGCAGACTGTGGCTGTCATCCAAGACTGCTGACAAAGGGCCGGACTGAATACAGGTCTTTTACAATCTGAATTCACCCTCCCCCTGCACACACAAATGCATTTCCAGTGAGAAAGGGACATGTAGCGCACACTCATTACCACAAGTTCACACTGAAAGGTTGAGGCAGGCTATGTGCTGCCGGCTATTCGTTCTTCTGCTTCAAAACAAGCGAAGATCTTTGTTTGTACATGCGTGTGTGATTGTGTGCTGTTGTAGGTGCAGCAGCAGCAGACTCAAGTGTGGGGCCAAGTGTGTGTGTGTGTGTGTGTGTGTGTGTGTGTGTGTGTGTGTATTTAACAGGTGTGGACAGCTACAAGAAGGAAAGTTACATCCCACCTCCACCCTGCCATTTGGTAAAACATCCGCGTGTGTGTGAGTCATATCACCCTGTCAAACAAGCACACACACACTCTTTCCCTGCGTTTCTGTTTGCTCACGCGCCCAGCTGACCGCAGCCCGTGCGAAGGATCTGGATCTGGAACTGGATCTGGATCTGGATCTGGAGGGCGTGTTTTCCGCGTTTACTCTGCACACTGACCTCGACACACACCGCACACAGCACAACTTCTTCACCGATGGAAATGGCGGAAGCTGTCAAGTAAGGTAAGGAACTTTTTGTGTTCGCGCGTGTGTGTGTGTCTTATAGTCGATGTGTGAGAGGAGAGTTTAACCTTTGATCCAAAAACGGAGAAAGTGGCGACAGGTGTTTTCTCTCTCGCGGTGTTCAGGATGAGGAAAGTGCTGAACGGGCCTATTATTTCTAAAGGGAAACTTCATAGAAATGATCATGACCAGACACTTGAATAATATTTCCAACTACAGCATTAAATGTAACACCTGACGCAGTGTGAAAAGCAACTGGTTAGTCAGGTTTAGAGTCAGGTTTTTGAGCGCATCACTGCAAACTTTACCGCAACAGTATTATTATTGCTCCATATCATCCACTACACGCTACAATGTTTTCATTTATTCATTTATTCTTTTGTGCTGTTTAGGTGTGAGGTTGTGTATACTGTGCTACACTGGCTGCATGATAACCTGTTTGCCAAACTAACCGCTTGGACAGAAGCGCATGCGTTAATTAGACCTTACTCAAAGGTAAGCAGCCTCAAGGCAGTGAGCACACAGACACACACTGAAAGACACACACTGAGACATAAAAATGATTATATTGTGGTTTTTTATTGTGTATTTTTTTTTCAACATTAGGATTTTTAGCGTCAAAACATGTAGTGGCAGCTTAAATAGCATTATTAAGTGTTATTTTTGTAGTTTAGTGGACAGCATTTTGAGCAGGAGGGGATGAAAGTCATAGAGGCCGACAGGAATAGACCTGACACAGTATGTGTCCTCACCCACTGAGGTACCAGAGCCGCTGTGGACGGTGTATTGAATGGTTTAACGATGAGGTTCCCAACCTGGATGTCAGCACAAGATAACCCGAGGGACCTCAAGATCATTAGCAGGATAAGGCAGATAAGACAAAACACATGTCTGCTCATGTATTTTTTTTTCTGACATTTCTGTTCTTGTTTCTTGTGAGGCTCTTGAAACTTTAGTTATTCAACTGAAACAACCTGATATTTCTAGTTTCTTCCTCTTCCTGGAACAAAATTCAAAATAAGAAAATGTGTCACTTTGCTAGCTCTGAGGATCGTCTGTCCACTGAGCTGGACTCACTGGCTCCTCTGATAACTTTGAGAGAATTTGGAAGTCATTTATTTATTACATTAGAAATAAGCTTTCACCCCCGCCTTCATGAATGTAACTCCTAATGGAGTAAGTCACTTTTACTTCTTATCTCATACTTTTTTCAATCTTTGTACCCCATCACAATGAAATCAGCCTTTACTTTATGCTTTACTTTTTCTTGTTATGCCTCTGCACCAGTGACAGCTGTGGCTGGAGTTTGTCCATCTGTCCGTCTGTCCCATTCTCACATCTATCTTAGGAACATCTTGAGGGCTTTTCTTCATATTTGGCACAAGCGTTCACTTGGATTCAGATATAACATTAGATTTTAGTGGTCAAAGGTCAAAGTTACTGTGACCTCAATTGGTGAGTTGTGAAGTGAAATATTGGGAAGCACTGGTTTAGCAAGAACAAGAGCAGTCGTTATTGTTAATGTTTCACTACTTTTCATAGAGAATGTTTGATGGTAATTAGAGATGAATAGGTGTCGTCTGTTTGAGGATTGTGCTTTTGCTTCTGACTCAGGGATGGAGGGGGAACAGGTTGACTCGTCTCTTGACTTGAGCCACCTGACTGAAGAGGAGCAGTCTGCCATCCTGCACGTCGTACAGCGTGACTTAGAGCTGCATCGTCTTGATGAAAGACGTGTAAGGTCAGAGGTGACTGTTAATCCTTTTTAGGTGCCAGTCTTTTCCAGTACTGAACACAAACATACAGACGTGACAAATTAAAGAAGTAGAACTACATTAAGCCTTCCATCCAAAGGGGACAAGACAGAGAATGTGATAGGATGATAATGACTTAATTGTATCATGCAGCACACCTGTAAGGAAGCATCTGTATTCTTTGTGTCTTCACTCATTTATTCAGGGCTTTCCTTAAAATCATCTCTTGTCTGTAGCTTGCAGTTTAAAGTTGAAAAACTCTTTTATTGATTGCAGCTTTACTATGTGGTAATACAAAACATGTAAGCTTAATATCGGCCAATAATTAAGGTTTTAATACAGGGACCTTTTCAAGACGAGACAGGTGCCTCAGAATCAGGAAGCAAAGCAAGGCCCACCGTAACAACACTTACTGTGTCACTTGACATGCTGCTGTAATGGCACGTTTCCAAACAAATTTTCAGTTCATAAAATTAACACAAATCAATTGACACAGTGTGAACCTGGGGCTTTTTTGGGCCCCAGACCAGTCTGACCAGGCCACCTGGTTGGTTATTCAGCCTTGCCTCAATGGGGGAAGTCAAAGAACAGCACAGTAAAATTATATGTGCGTACAGTGCAGAGCAGCTCCTGCATGTACAACATGTTTGCACAGCTATAAATACAATTGACCACATGATCAAAGACCTCACAGAACCTCGGATTTGTGATTTAATAAGGTCTAATAGTCAACCTATTGTCCCTTGTGGGTGATGCTTGTGTTGATTAATCTTCACCTAATGACTTTTTTTTTTTATGAATTGATTGTTAAGTTTACAAAACATCTTAAAATAGTAAAAAATGTCCATCACAGTTTCCCAGAGCACAAGGTAGAGAGCATATCCACACATTTGAAAAACTTAAACATTTGAAAAATTACCAATTACCAAAAATTACCAAAAAATTGTTGCCTACTAATTTTTGTCTAGATTGGCTAATTGATTAGTTGACTAGTTATTTCAGCTCTGCTGTCAGGGTGGTGTATCAAACACTAATGTCAGGGTGGTGTTTGTATCAAAGGCAAACATGTAGGAAACCTGACAAGTCAGATTTTGTGTGTGTGTGTGTGTGTGTGTGGGTGGGGGGGGGGTGTTTACTTGTAGAAATGACATAGTTTAAGCTCGTTTTTTCTAAGCTGAGTAAGTTTGATGACTAAAGTGATAACACGTAGACCAACATCATCTGACTTTTTCCAACAGGAAGTTGTGATTGTTTGCTATTTAACTTGGCCCTGTGTCAACGCTGCAGGATCCTCCAGCAGACAGAAACAGACTCGACACGTCTGCGCTCCCTGTCGGGGGCGTGGTTCAGGGAGGAGCGCAACAAACGCCATCGCACCTGGTCGGGCAGCACCCTCGTCCACGCCACCATACGCCACAGGAACACAAAGAGCAAAGGTCTGTTTTCAGTTAACACAGTACTACTACTTCAGGCCTGCTGTTATAGGGATATCCCAGTGATAGTTACGTGGTTGTTGCCTTGGTAACAGATGTGCCCCTGGCTGGACTGTTCATTGGCGAGAGAGAGGAAGCCTCCCACAACAACAACACCTCTCCCGAGGCTGAGAGAAGACTGAAGGACAGCCAAGACGAGGAGAGCAGGGGGTTAGTGAAGGGCGCGCGTCATAGAAAAAATCATCTCCCTGTGTTTAGCTGTATTCTCCCAATTTCTTGTGTGTTTTTTCAGGAGTCAAGAAAATTTGAAACCCACACCCACACCCAGAATAAAAACTCCCGTCGCACAGGTCTGTGTGTGCATCTGTGTTGTTTGCTTTTTTTTATCTATGCTTGAAAACAAGTCCTCTAAATATAAATAATCATCTCCAATTCCAGGGTCTGCTGCATAGAAATAGTTCCTCATCATCCAAAGGTACGAACGTTTCTCTCTCCGAAGAGTCTGAAAGGAAAAGTAATGGCCACTCAGAGGACCCAGAGGTGATTGTAACACACAACCACATTCACAGAGCACCACCACTAATTGGTTTTGGTAAACTAGCCAGTTTTTTCATCTCCCATTCAAAGTGTCTGAGAATAGTGTGTGTGTGTGTGTGTGTGTGTGTGTGTGTGTGTGTGTGTGTGTGTGTGTGTGTGTGTGTGTGTGTGTGTGTGTGTGCGTGCGTGCGTGCGTGTGTGTTTTTTTTGTGTTCAGGATGACTTTGACAGTCACAGCGGGGACACTGACTCTCTGAGCAGCAGCCTGACAGAGCCAGATCCAACATCTCTGAAAGCCAGCAGCTCCAACGGCAGCCTTCATTCGGGCTACACGGTACACACACACACACACACACACACACGCATATGTGCATGCGCACACACGCACATTCAATTAATTGGCTATCCAGCGACGCAAGATGACTCAGCTCTGGACAATGACGCAGGAGCTGATCTGTGCTCTGTGTGTGCGTTATAGCTCAGTGGAAGCATGATGAGTCTGTTCAGCTCAGGCGATTTTGGAGTGGTCGAGGTGAGGGGCCGCATCCAATTCTCATTGGTTTATGACAACCAGAAGGAGGAGCTGCAAGTCAAAGTGTATCGCTGCGAGGATATTGCCATGGCACGCAAGAACCGCTCTGACCCGTAAGTGACAGTGCATGTGAGTGTGCCACCTCGTCACATACGAAATCAGTCAAAAATGCCTGGTGTGTGTGCATTTTTCACAGATATGTGAAAGCCTATCTCTTGCCGGACAAGTCGAGTCATAGTAAGAAGAAAACGTCTGTGAAGAAGAAGACCCTAAACCCCATCTATGATCAGACGCTCCGAGTGAGACCCTCATTCACATATCACATAAAGTGGCATCCTTCACATTTACCGTTTAACCTGATGGTTGTTTTATCTTGTCTTATTCTGCTTTTTACTTTATTTTTTTTATCATACATGTTATGATTATCTGCTTTAATGTTAAGCATGTGTGTTTCATTTGATAAGTGCATATATATATATACATATGTATACACATACATAAAGTTTATTATTATTATTTGCCCTTCAGCACACCTCCACATGTCCTTTAAGGTGTACTGCAGGCACTTATTTCACCTGTCTTGAAGACTAAATTACCTGATTTATGCTTCGTCCTGCACTTTTCTCTTCCATCCTTTCATGTGCTGCCTGATTCTGGTTCTTGTCTTATAGTATAAAGTGCGGATTGGAGAGCTTCGCAGCCGGACCTTGAACCTGTCTGTGTGGCACGCCGAGCAGCTGGGAAGGAATGTGTTTCTGGGAGAGGTGGAGGTGTTTCTGGGGCTCTGGGACTGGACCTACACTGAGCCACTGTGGCAGGACCTGCAACCACGGGTAGGGGAGAGAGGACATGAAGGGCCGTCATGCAATTATACAAGCATGTAGTCACATAAATTAGCATGTGCGTTTGAATACTCCCAGACAAATATTTACCACAACACTATTCTGCCTGGGTCTACATTTGTTTAATATCTGAGTGTCTGTATGACAGCAGTTTTGGCAGCTTTGTCGGAGACACAGAATACAGGGAGGAGTGTCTCTTGTGTCTGGGAGAGCTGAAGGGAGACGAAGACATGCTGTGAATTTCAACGAAGGCTTTATGTAACCTTAATCTTTTCCTGCTTCCAACACTTCTGCCTCCCTCCCCCCTTGCTTTTCCTTTCTCTTTCCTCCTGTGTCTTTTCCTCTGCCTTTATCTTTTTCTCTTTCTGCCCCCATCACAGGTTAATTTGAATCCAGACTCCCTTAGCAGTCGCGGGACCATCGTGCTCTCTATTAAGTTCATCCCAGACGGATTTGAGGGTGAGCAGAGCACGCATATGTTATGTCGTAACTCAATCACATGTATCTTACACATTTTGTGTGTGTGTTAAGGTGGTGGGCTGCCCCTGACAGGAGAGCTTCACATCTGGCTGCGGGAGGCTCAAGGTCTCGTGTCCAACAAAGGGGGCCCTATAGACTCCTTTGTTAAAAGGTGTGTCAGCTCTGCAACATATTTTTCTCTCATCAGATGCATATCATATAAAAATCAGTTAATGCACTTTAAAAACACCTCTTGCACACACAGGTAGGGAAACAATATTCATGCACACACACACATACATCTACAGTATCAATATTTATCTGAATTTTGGTTTGAATCTGAATTTAATTGTCCCGTCATTTTAATCTGTACCCCACAAGCTACATACTCCCAGATGCTAGTCGACAGAGCGGTCAGAAGACGCGGATGGTGAGGCGCTCCATCAGCCCTACCTACAACCACACCATGGTGTACGATGGCTTCCACACCAGCGACCTGAGAGAAGCCTGCGCTGAGCTGACTGTCTGGCACCGCGAAGGGTTAAAAATACACGTCTTAGGAGGGATTCGTCTGAGCTGTGGAACCGGTGAGTGTTTCTACACTCTCTGCCTACATAAAGAATACCAACAAGTTTCCATTGCCACCAGTTAGCCCTTGTTAAGTGTGTGGGTACACACACAAACTAACTTGTATCAAGGCTGCACAGCTCAGAGGCTTTTTCAATGTGACAAATTCTTGTTTCTTGAATTTGGTGTTGTCTTTGGCAGTAAGGATTGCTTTGGAGCTTGCTAGAGTACCATAAAAATCCTTCTACATAGATTGCAGTGTTGTGTTTTTGTTGCAACCAAATAGCTGTTTTTGCTTCTGTAAACATAAAGTGGATGTTTTTCAGGAATAGGGACCCATGGGGATTACACCAGCCTATGTGCAGTATAAGCTTTCACAAAGTAGGCATACAATATTGGACGATTGCAGGCAGCAAACTGGACTTTTATGATAAAACACTCATACTGTACTATGGTACGATACACAGTTACAATGACACAGATGCTTGTTGTATGCAAATATTGCTGATTTAACTAATATCTTGTGTGTTTTTCTGGTTTCATTCTAAAGATAAATGATAAATAGAAAGACTAAATGCATGGAGGAGGGTTATTTGTGGGGCTCTTTCAGTTTCAGTGAAGCCCTTTATGACATGATATAATAAGGGACCATATAGGGGAACAACCCTCATACTTTGACCTTGTTCTGAAGGCAGCAGTCGGTATTGGTGATTGGAGACAGTATTTGTCCTCCTGTGCTGCAGTCTGTGTGGATACCAGCCTGGTCTTTGCAGAGGATCGTATCTCTTATCAATCACCTTGGTTCTGGGCTGCTGTTGGCAATGTTGACTTACTTATGTTTGTCTTGGGCTGTCTTCTGTAAATCAGGAAGTGACTGGAGAGTTTATTCAGTGTGACAAAAGGCTTTCGAGGTGATGAATAAATGCTCCAGCGTCTCATTTTAAAATTCAGCTTTGCCGACATCTCCTGCCATTTTCTGTGCTGAGCTGTGATCAGAGATTCAGTGCTTCTTCATGGGTGCTCTGACATTTCGTAGGCTTGTAGGAGGGCCGCAGCTTTCTTTGTCAGGGGATGGGACATTAAAGGGGCTGTTTGACTGGTCGGTTTATTTTATGGTCAGCTTTTGAGATTGTGCCATAATAAAAGCAGTTTTATGCTTCGTCTTCAGTGCTGTTTAGGAGTGGTATGGTGACAGTATGTCAGCCCAGTGCCGCATGTCGCATTGCATTTTGTCCTGTTGGCATTTTAGGCATTTCTGATGGTCATGTCATGAGAGCGAGGTCATTTCTAGGTTTCCAGAGAGCCTCAGCCCAAGCTCTGCTTTGTTAAATATCACATGTTGGGCTGGTGGCTGCTGAAATCGCCACAAAGATGGCAAAATGGGATGAAGCAGGTATCAGTAGCAAAGCTATATATGTGAGCAAGGTGGAAAACAATTCTGATTTCAGCTAATTTAGTTATTGCGAAGTAGCTTGCACTGATATTGATGGTGTTGTTTTGCTCATGGTTGGTGTTACTGTGCTTGACGAGGCGTGTGTAGCACTCAAGCTCAAAAAGCTGATAGAGCAGCAGCCTCTGTCTCACTCTGGGGTCCCTGAGGGAAGATGATGTCAGCAGAGTGATGGCAAGTGACAAGTTTGATTTTGTTTTGCTTACTGTAAACAGATTTTGACATAAAGCTGTAGTATTGAGATGGCAGGGCCGACTGCTGTAGACTTAGGGGACTGTTTGTTGCTGCTTTCAGCTTGGGGGGCTGTGATTTGACTGTCAGGCATCACGTATGGATTTTAGTCTGCTGGTAGAATCATTTTCCTCTCCAGGTGAACCTGAACGAGGCTTGCGACGGTTATCGTTATTGTCATCACTAACATTGACCCTTAATGGAATGAAAACACAAGGGCTCTTTTGGTTGAACAAATGCATTCTAATAATTCCACAGAATATGTCCTGAGAGGCATGAAACCTGATATAAACTTGAAATATTTTTTAATAGCACTAATACAGCAGAATTCACTAAGGTTGATAAGCAAATGATAAGATATCCAGCAATTTTCATGCTATAGTACAGCTGCAACCTTAGCCTGCACTGAAGGCGGCACATGCTGATACATTGCATTTCTATGGTAGTTTTTATGCAAAAATAACACCAGGAAATACATTTTATGTGCATGTGCATACAGGAACAGTGGTCAGTTAGTAGTCTGTAGTAATGTCTTCAACATAAATGGAATAATTGTGTGTTTGACGGCAGGTCAGAGTTATGGGGAGGATGTCAGCTGGATGGACTCCACAGAGGAGGAGGTCGCTCTGTGGACCTCCATGATCAGCAACCCAAACCACTGGATCGACGCAACACTACCAATCAGAACTAACCTCACAGACCGGGCTGAGTGACAGGCTTTGTACGCAGACGTTCATTCAATGAACATTCACATGCGTGTTTATGTAACAGTTGGACTGAAAGGACACACCCAGCACATTTAACCTCTCTGTCACAGTGATAACACATATACACCGTTTATTTCTCTTCTTTCATGCAAACACACACACGCAGAAGGCAGTAGTGGTGCAACATTGTGAATTTATGGTGTAGATTAGACATATTTAGTTGTCAAACCAAATCAGCCTGCATTTCAAATGTTTTCCTTGTATGTTTTAGTTCAGTCTGTGTGTTGTCTGACAAAAGTGCATTTGAAATCTATTGTGGTTTATTAATTAAATATCAAACCTTAGCTGATGGACCATCCAGTGTTCTTCTTTGCTTAGTAAATAAAAAAAATATTACGTCAAGGAGACAAAGATGGAGGGATAATTTTAAGAATTTAATAACCACACATTTATTTCAAATTGTTTCCCAGGCCTCTTGAACTCTTTGGAGCATGCTAGAAAGACAGGCCTAATGTCTTTCACTCTAAAGGAACAGGAACACGTAATTATTAGATTCTTGGATGTAATTTCTGCAATTGCAAAGGGCAGAAAAGGCCAAGTTGCATGTATTT
Organism: Chaetodon trifasciatus; assembly: GCA_037975065.1. Lineage (NCBI taxonomy): Eukaryota > Metazoa > Chordata > Actinopteri > Chaetodontiformes > Chaetodontidae > Chaetodon > Chaetodon trifasciatus. Next base: position 3,937,005 of record JBBMOE010000015.1, on the reverse strand, counting down.
ATTTTTTCCTTTTTATGGATTAGCTGACTGCCACCTTGTGGTCAGACTTTATACTTACAGTTTGTACTTTCCAGACAAACTACAGAGGTGACAGTGAAGAACAAGTTCAAGAGCACAAGAAGAAATGGCCGTGTCCTGAATTTTTTTTATTTATTTATTTATTTTTCCAATATCAAAGCATGAATATAAACATCAGGTATCCATCCTCCCATCCTTCATCAAAAGACACTGGAGTAAAACGGTTTATCGTGTGAGTCAGAACTGTCCAGGAGATGGCGATTTAAGGCTCCTGCTTCAATCTGGATTAAAATCGGAAGTAAAGCTGTTTGGCTTCCAAAATAAAGTTCAGATGAATTTAAAGGGTTTTGTGTTTTAACACTTGTAATTCATTAATCTCTTGAAATGGGAGGCCAGATATTGAAGCTTCATTACCCTTCCTACGCCGTCCTTAAGGTGATACCCATTCTTTGGAGAAATCTCAATGAGACACCTTGTATATACTGTTGTTTTATGTTACTGAGTGTTGAGTCATTTCGCCTGGTTCTGTAAGTTTTTGGGTCTCTCAGGAACAAATGAATTCGCAGGGGGACCCCCCTCCCTTCTGTATTTCTATTCTATCTTTCTAAAGTTGTCTGCTACTTTAAAGTTGGTAGATTACTGCAAATTAAGTCGCAATGAATTAGGAGTATCTTTAGAATATCTGTAATGGTACTGTTGGTACTACATTGCGCTATATTGACATGTTTCTCTTAATTTTTTTTCTCTCCATTTGCATCAATGCGGTTTTCTGAGTTTTCTACAGTTTGCATTGCATTTATGTAACCTGAGATTGTGCAGAAGGTGGAAACGATTTTCCTTGCAGAATGACAAATAAATGTACATCTAATCAAGTCATATACAGTATATAATTCAAATGTTAGACTCTGTTTCTAATTGAACTAACTAATCTTCTCTGTACATTGTCCGGTCTACTGCTGGTTTAACCTGAGTTTAAAGTCGCTCCTAACAATGTGAGGAGTTAAACAGTTTGAGGATGGATTGCACTCAGCTATATACAGTGAATATATATAACAAACTCGCTCTTTCATACAAAAAATACTAAGTGCAGCTTTTATTACTTTTGTCTTTATTAGACAGGAGAGAAAGCTGACAGAAAATGAGGACAAAGAAGGGACATGACATGTAACTGATATGGCCGCATATCAAAATGTTTTACAAATTCATATTTTACTGTGCGCAAACTTTTTTTTACGCGCATTTGCTTTAGGTTTGAATGAGACGCTACGCGGTTGCCAGGACGACGGAATGTCAACATAACCCCTGTCGGAGGTGTCGTACAGTGATTGTCCCTCCTTTAAACATGTCTGAAATGTCTGCTATGAACAGGAAATTGATACAAACTTTGGCTGAAACAATCTCGAAACAAGTGGAGCACTGTAAGTATTCAGTGAAAAGTTATACAACGCGTTTATCTCACGCTAAGCTAGCCTGTTGTTGCTACGTTTCATTGTTTTGAAGTAACGCTACCAGCTAGCTACCATGCAACTATAGCAAAAACTCAGAATGTCACACAGCTAATAGAAGTGCTATTTCAATGACCCCAGTCAATAAAACAGAGGTTGAGTTCCTTATCCGAGAGTTTAACGTGCTTCTGGGGGAGGCGATTGTTCCTGGAAGGACAGCCGGCGGCCTGGACAGAGGGAGGTTCAGGAGCATACTGCACAACAACTTTGGGATGACCGACGACATGATCATGGATGGAGGTATTCTGTCTGCTGCTGATCGATACTTCAAACATGTTTGCTTGTGGCACGGGATGACAGGAAACATTTCATATTTGAAAGGACAAAAACTGAAGATTCACAAAGAACCAGCAGAAGTTTAGATGCAGTGAAATGTGATCGTTTGATAATCTGGACATGTTCTGAATATTCCCGGTTATCTGTCCTCTAGTCTTCAGGACATTTGACAAAGACAACGATAGCTTAATCAGTATGAAAGAATGGATTGAGGGACTGTCTGTTTTCCTGCGAGGGACCCTGGATGAAAAAATCAAGTGTAAGCTCTCAACCCACACATTAAAATCAGAGTTACAAGATGTTACCAAGATAATAATTCTGCTCTCTTTGCATTGCTCAGACTGCTTTCATGTGTATGACTTGAATGGTGACAACTACATCTCCAGAGAGGAGATGTTCCACATGCTGAAGAACAGCCTCATCAGACAGCCCACAGAGGAGGACCCCGACGAAGGGATCAAGGACCTGGTGGAGATCACACTCAAAAAGATGGTGAGGGGATGGGTGTTGCTGACCTATTGGTTTAAATTTCTATATCTTGATTTACTTATGTATATATTCTCTGCACTACTTCCAAATATCACATTTTAGAGCAAGCAGAGCACATTGTTCTTTTCTTTGTAGGACCATGACCATGATGGCAGACTGTCTTTTGCTGACTTTGAAAAGGCGGTGAGAGAGGAGAATCTATTACTTGAGGCTTTTGGAACCTGCCTCCCCGACACCACGGTAATCACAAATGAAAGGCTGTTGAAAAACTCTCATTTCAATTTTTTAAGTCAGAAATTCTTCATCTTGCATTCTATTTTCTTCTGTTTTCAGAGTATTGAGACATTTGAACAGCATGTATTTCAGGAACAACTGGAACAATGAAGAAATCATATTCATGTGCATTTTCAACTACATAGTCTTTAATAAAACTGTTAGTTTGTGATGCAAAGTTTTGTAAATAAAAACAAGCTGCCAAGAAAAACTGTTTGAATGGTCATTTTCCAAATGGAAGCAGCAATCACTGCATGAAGTTCAGCATCAATGCAGATCACTTGGTCAAATGCGACGACGTGGTTTCACCTTCTTCTCCACTGGTTTGAGGACAGGAACTGATTCTACCTGAGAAACATGAAACTGATTTACTGAAACAAATTAAGACTACGCTGACATTTTTTTTTTTTTTTTCATTCTGAATTTCCTTGAAAACATTAGATTACAAGTTACCTGTTTCATTGTGTTCCTGATCAGGCTTACAGTTGTGTTCAGTGACTCATCCTCCATGTTTAGTTTTGGTGATTCTGGTAGCTTTGGCCCAATAAGTGGCTCATTGCTTGCAGTAACACCAGTCAGTGTGTGCTCCACAACCTGCTCCATCTTGCGTTTCCTGTTCTCCAGATGTGTGGTTCGTGGGACAAATCTGGCTGCAGAAGACTGATTTGATGTAAGTCTGTGTTCTGTGCCTCTGTCTCTGTCTGAAGAGCTTTGGCTGGAGCTTGAACTTGGCGCTGGCTTCTGTTTTGTGTTAATGATGGCATTATGTAATGTCCCCATTTTGTCCTCTGTTTGTATGGTCCCATGCTGATTTTTGTGACTGTAGTAATGATATTCCTGGGGCGGTAAAGGCAGAAGAGGAAAGCTTGAATAGTGGCTGATGGTTGAAGTTTCCCCTGTATTATCATTGTCATAAGTATTATCATCTCTGGTGATGGTTGACTCTGATGTGGTGGCTGTGTCTGTTGATGTCGACTCCTTGTTTATTGCCTCCTTCTGCTGCTTTTCTCTTGCTTTGTAACAACAATATTAGAGAATAAAGCACAGTTTCAATTCAATGTGATTCGAAAACAACAGTGCAATAAAAGCTGTGAGAAAAGAAAAGATTTGTGTATTCTTTAAGAGTAAGTCTATATTTGACATTAAAGTGTACCTTTATTCTGAACAGCCCTGATAACATATCTCCTCCTGTCCTGCAGCTTTAGCCTGGTGTCTTCCACTGTCTCATATTCGGGGACGTAGCACACATGCAGGACACCACCATAGAAACTCTTCTCATCCATGTGCCGTTTGGCTGCTCTGAGACAGACATTTAAGCAAAAGTATTCAGCAAGTCTTTTCAACGTTGCCACTGCAGTGGTATAATGGGCTGAATACGTGAGATCCTGAACCTGGCACTGGTGAGTTTCTCAAACTTGACAAGGTAGACCTCCGTGAACTCCTCAGCAGGGTACTCGTCTAGGGGCCTGTACTCCACTACAGCTCCGTACAGGGCACACAGCTGGATCAGCTCTGTCATCACTCCAATAGCTGGGACCCCTTGGACCATCAGGTAACGAGACTCTAAGTTGATGGTGTACACCTGATGATGCACAAATATAATGAAACTTGCTCTGCAATGTACTTGCAACACTAGGTTATTTGTATTGCCTATCTAGCTATAGTGTACGTAATATTTATCCACGGGCTGCAGTATGTGTACATGAATAACAGTGTCTCATAGCTTAAGGTATATTATGTTTTTCGGACTGATATTAAGCATATTCTTACCTTAACAGCTTTCGCTTTCCTTCCTTCTCTATATTTTGGTCGAGAAATACACACTTTTCTCTGCTCATGGTGTTTATAAACCTCCGGGACGCTCCAACAGCCTGAGTCGTTGTTGATAGGTGCCGCCATGTTTCTGGAAATAATTTCCTGGTTGACACACTTCAAAATAAGAGCTCCTTCTGTCTCGAATACGCATGCATCTATGGCATGTCCATGTGTAAAATCTTATTTTGAAAATTAGTTTAGCTCGGTATCAGTTGCTTTGGTCTAGCTTGGCATACCGAGCACATCGATCAACTATGAGTTAGATGTTTCACGTTAGCAGCGCTATTTGCCTTGCAGAGCTAGTAAGGCTATGTGCAAATTATGTTCAGTAATCAGGGCATTCACCCCGTAACTGTTGTTTTTAACAACACAAAAAACTGTTTTCTTCACCTCCCCTCAAAGCTGACGTCGCATCTCTCCTTAAACGAGGTAATGTTAAGTTGTTTTAGCTAACGTTAGCTATCCAACTGCCAGCGAATATTAGTGGAAATTTAGTTTGGTGAACAACGCTCAAGCAAAAAGTATTGGCCGGTTTGCCAAAATAGTGTTTCTTGCGTTTGCTTTGCGTTTCCTGTGTCTTCATATGGACTAATTGTTTCTGTCAATGTGAGACAATTTACTCAAAGTTACGTCCCATTGTTTACATTAACGTGAAGTTACTCAGGCAGTGTCAGCGTGCTCACTAGCATGAAATTTTGTCAGCCAGAAAAAAGATGCATCCGTCAACGTAAGGGGACAGGAAAGAGCTTAAAGCTGTCAGCAATGTGGGATTTAATCCATGTGGTCTGTCTATAGGTTTAATAATAAGTCAGGCATTAGGCATTGTGATAAATATCGGTAAGCAGATATGGAAAACTGTCTTATCAAAGATACCAGAGATAAGGTAATTCGTTTTTCCTCTTATTTCTTTTTTGTAGTAATTTCCTTGTAGTCTCACTTGGTGGTGACAAAACTTTACATTCAGATGGAGCAGTGGACTGGATGAATGTCAGTGGATTCTTATAAATTACTGCATGATCTGTATCCTGTTTCACTCCGATCTATTAGCATCTTTATAAATCCACAAAGAACACTCTGTTTCAAATGGCGTGCACATGACATTTGAGCAAACCTTTCTTGTTTTAGATTCAGCTGGTTGGTGTGGAGAATTGAGTCAACCGTCCAGTTTGACGTCTTTCCACAGGAATCAAACTTCTGTTTGCTCTGTTTGTGATTGTTATTCTCAGCTGTGTAAAATGGCTTAGTGTAAATGAGACAAACCTGAAAAAGGAGAGCAGTTGTGATATAGAAGTGTCATAGGTAATTAAAGAATACAGCAATGTAACTGTGTGTCTGTGTTCAGAACCAGGCTCTGGAGTTGTCTTGGGGACATGGATCTCCAGTTTTCCTCAGCTGGACTCACGGCAGAATCCCCTCCAGCGTGGACAGCCATAAAGTGGAGCTGTGTCGACAACTGGGAGAAAAGCTGGGTCTGAAAGATGGAGAGCAGGTACAGATCAACAGTGAGCGATTTGATCTGCTGAGCTCTATTTCCCATCTCAGTATTCCATAATGACACTTCCCGGTTGTCTTTTGACATTTTAAAAAATGTGTCAGTTGCTGTTTGGGCAGATTAGATGTTTGTATTGCCTGACTGGTTGTATGGTTTCCCTCAGGCTTTTCTTAGACCATGTCACCAGGCCTCATCAGTGCATCAAGTGTTTGTGGAGCCTCTGTCATGTGATGACTGGGAAATATTGGTGGGTGAGCACAGTGACTTACAGTCATTTGTAAGCACAGATGGACAGAGTACTAGAATACTTTACTGTTATGTAAAATACATTTTACTTAAAAAAACGCTTGTGTTTTAATGTACTCTGATAAAAGTAAAAACTAAGTCACAGCTGTGTACACGGCTGCAGGTGTAACAAGCATTATTAAGATACATAAATTGAATAACCTACCCTCCACTACAAAGGAATACACAAGGGATAGATCCGTGACCTAAAACTACATCAAACAATATTTTATCATCTGTTTTCTGTGACTCACACCCCCAGGAGCTCCACAGTGCTGCACTGGAGCAGCAGCTGCTCGATCAGATCAGAGTGGTTTTCCAAGATGCCGTGTTTCCTGTGTGGGTGGACAGCCACACAGTCATCTACATCCAAATAGGTTAGAGTTAATACGATGATTATTGTCTTTTGTCTCTAGCAAACAGGCTGTTAAATCTGCTAAATCCCTTTGTTTAAATTTGATGTTTTTGTCATGTTCAGAGACAGTATTGATGAATGCAGTTTGATTTTTAACTCTCGCAGGATCACTTTCACCATCTGTGCCCTACGGTCGCCTGGAGCAGTTCACAGAACTAGTCATCTCTCCTAAGAGCCGTGCTGGAATTGGCAATCTTAGTGGTTCTTCAGTGAGAACCAGCGAGAAGAAGCATCTTCACAGAGAGCAGAATGAGGATCATTCTGCCACCTCAGGACCGCCATCAGAGGGCACGTTCCCCATTCCTCAAAGCCACCAGTGGGGTGGCATAGCTGACCTGAAGAGCCTGCTGCGCTATATGATAAAGGGTACTTACGACCCAGTTAAAGAGCTACCACCTGTACCTGATGTCCCTGCCCTCCTCACTGACTCTGTCTACAGAGTGTGTGGTGCACCTCCAGGCTCACTTTGCACTATAAGCAATGTTGCAACTGGTGTTATTCATTTATTTCCTCTGAGCCATGTGTCGATTGCTGGGCTAACTGGAGGTCAGTCTTCAGTGACTTATGGCCTGCTCTCCAAAGTTCCATCCCCTAAAGAAGCGCGGGACAGAGCCAAGCAGGCCATGGAGAAAAAGAAGAATACAGGAGTTAGTAAAGCTTTAGCTGCGGCTGCGGGTGGACAAGAGGAGCTGAAAGAAGAGGAAGCCATGGTGGTCAGGGTGGTTTGCCATGGTACTGAGAAGCTGGCAGGCAAGGAAAGAAGTCACAGCAAGGGAGAGATCCATAGTGGACGAGTATGGGTGAGTGTGCAGTCTAACAGAGGAGGAGTTGATTAGTTTTAACCACTCTAACTTTCATTCATTCATTCATCTTCTATACCCCAACTATCCCTTTCGGGGTTGGGGGGGGGCTGGAGCCTATCCCAACTGTCAACGGGCGAGAGGCAGGGTACACCCTGAGCCGGTCACCAGCTGACTGCAGGGCCCACTCTAACTTAAGATTAATAATTATGATACTTTTACTGTAGCTCAGTCCACAGCTTCTGTATATGATGACCTATCTCTTATATAAATTGTGATTTTTTTTCAGATCCCTGAGCCCTCGGCCATCGGTTTGAATATCATCCCGCATTCAACCGTTAGAATTAAGCCAGTCAAATCAGCTATCAAAGTAGCCTCCTCTATTTACCTACAGCCCTTAAAACCACTGGTGAGTGCTGGATTAGCCAAATGTGGTCACAGTGTGGTGTAAAGGGATTGTTTTAGTCAAATTGCTAAATGGTTAATGCTGCGTTGGACTTTATCAACTTATATCCATCTGATCTTTGACATTTTCTCATCAGCCTGAGGAGGATGATGAGGCGATCCGGACAGCTTTCCTCGGGTGGCTGCACACTCAGAGTCATGAGCCTTTAGCTTGTTTGACTGCACGATCTGGAAACATCATCCTACATGGAACTGACGGTGATTCATTCTTCTTTAACTCTTATTTTACAAATCTGCAGATGGCAGTATGATAAAATTGCCAATATACTGAATGCCAAAGAGGCTAAAAAGCACATAATTTACACATTAAAGTGATAGTACCTTCAGCCTCAATAAAATATCACTGTTCTGCCACCTTTTTCTTATATATAGCAAAGTTGGAGTTTGCTTTAACTGTAATGAAACCGGAAGCAGAGAGCGAGCCTGCAGACCAGCTGTTTTTACTTGCACCCTCTGTTATCCAGAAAGAAGACATACAGGTACAAGCATGCATGTCGTGTAAATGGCCCAATAAAACAGACTGCTGCAGGCAATTCTTCTGCGCATAATGGATAAAGCAAAATCTCTCTGTGGTGCTGCCATGATTTCATAAAAGCTCACACTTGCCACTGTGTGTCACCTACAGGTAGACAGAGAGCCAGTGACCATGACATCTGTGAAATCTATAGCAGAAATGCCCAAACCAGAACTGCCCTCCCTCAGCATTCTTGGGTAAGCATGTAGCTATTTGAGAGCCTGTGTGTGATTTAGAGAAGCATCTTTTTCAGTGTTCATTTCTCTCTATAACTGTCACTCCATCTGTCCCCAGTGGGATTGATGAGCTCAGTAGGACTGGATTTGAGTTCATCTCCCACAGCCTTCTGGGTAGTCCCCTCTCACAAGAGCTTGGTAGGACTGGACAGGGTCTCCAAGGAGGAGCTCTACTCATCACTGGTGCCAAGGTCTCTCTTTATATAACCATAATAATACTGCTTTACAGAGAGTAAATTAAAATATCTACAGTACAGTGATTTGGTGGTCGAGTGTTGTTTTTATCAGCCCAAATTCATCAGACAGATTGTAAAGTATCTGTATTTTAATTAATTTTATCCATAACAGTATTATAGTTTTTTGGATACTATGTAACAGGCTGCATGCTGTGTTGTTGTGTTCACTCACAGGGGAGTGGAAAGAGTACTATGTCCCGAGCCCTCTGTGGAAAAGCCCAAGAAGGTCTGGATGCACATGTGGAGGTGGTGGACTGCAAGAAACTACAAGGTTAACGGATACTCAATGAACATACTTTGAATTAAAGGAAACTAGATCAGTGTATTTATTACAGAAATTGTGATTTTTTTTTTTTTTTCAGGCAAAAGGGCAGAAACAGTGAGACAGATGCTGCAGGATATCTTTGAACAGGCGGAGTGGAGGCAGCCCTCAGTTGTCCTACTTGATGATTTGGACCATGTGACTGGGGCACCAACCTCACCAGAACATGAGCATGGCCCTGAGGCGCTGCTGCAACTGCACATCGCACAGAGTAATCCATTACTCCTTTATTTTGTATGAGTTGGGGAGTGTCTGTCGTCCTGTTTGTCGATAATAATGATTTCGGGCCTTGATGTTGATTCCTCTTGTTTGTTTGTGGCTGCAGGTCTGAAGGATGTGGTGGATGAGGTGGTGGTTCACTCCAGCCTGGTGTGTCTGATCATCACCAGCCAGAGCGAGCATTCCCTCCACCCCTCCCTTACCGAGGTGCAGGGCTCCCACTTCATCCAGGGCTTTGTGCGCATCCAGCCACCGGACCAGGTCAGCACTGACAAATACACACAGACATGCACACAGCAGTAAAGGTAAAACGGTAAAAAACCTCCAGCTATCTTGCTTGCTATTGTTTGTAGGCTCAGAGAGCAGAAATCCTGCGCCGTCTGATCCTCAGGAAATCCAGCCTGTCTGAGGAGACCTTACAGACTCTAGACTTGGCAGCTGTTGCCAAGGAAACCGAGGGATACACGCCCCAAGACCTAGTACTGCTGTTGGAGCGGGCCGTCCATGCCAACACTGTACAAAGAGGACACAGTGACCAGGGTACCAAAGACTTTGATTAAACTATAGAATTCATAAGACTCCATGTTGTTTATTTAAGTTGAGCTAATGCTGGTTTATCTCCGTGTCTCTCAGGAGTGTGTCTGTCGTGGAGGGACTTCGTGCAGGCTCTCAAGGGATTCACGCCTCCCTCTCTGTGGGGTGTAGACCTCCACACTCCAAGTGGAGTTGGGCTGGAGAAGGTGGGGGGGCTGAAGGAGGTGCAACAGCAGCTAATGGACACCATACTGCTCCCTGCTAAGGTCAGTGTGCCTCATCACAGGATGAGCAGGGGTGTTGTCAGTCAGATGGAAGCACTGCTGTGCCATACAGGAGGAACACAAGTAATAAAATTGATGACAGTGCATTTATCATCTATCACAAGTTATCACTTTAACACCACATTTGCTTTGTTGTAAAGCTGTGAAAAGTCTCAAGACAAATGATGAACGAACACTAACTGAGACAACTTTATATAATTAAATTCAAATTCAAAAGGAATATCATCTTCACCACTTTCAGTTTCACGTCTACCATGTTTTTAGGATAGAAAGTGAGAAATGATGAAATTTGATTTGTTTTTAAGAAATGAACCTGACGTTAATCTATTTGTTGTGGGATTCAGCAGATCATTTTCCAATTTAAAACCACTTTTTTCCAACACAATTTGGTAGTTTTTCATGATTACATTTTTTGTTACTTCCGCTTCTCTTACACTCGCAATAGAACCGTTATGAGAAAACGCACTAGGTTGTCTGGTGATTGGAGGCTTTGATCTGATCTATTTTTATAATGTCATTTCTGTTGCTGCCAGCCCTCTTCAGTCTCTGAGCTGCTATTGTTTTGTTCCAAACTCATGAGCAGGTCTGGGAAATTGAGGCCTTCAGGGCAGTGTCCAAAAACACTGTTACAAACGAGTCTTATAACAATTTAAACTGTTTACTTAAACTTTTTAAGAAGAAAGTGCACTTTGTACAGTAGATGCCTCAAAGTTAGTGATGAAAAAATTTGAATGAAATTTTGCTTGTTAACTGTTCAGTGTAGTAATTTGTTCCTTGCTGAAATCATATTAACTTAATAAAAAAAAAAAGCCATCATACAGTTTCTGTCTGTCACATATTTTCATACTTTACATGTAAGGACCTTTTTTATGAACAGAAATACAAAAAATGTAGTTTCTTAATAACTGATTGTGTCTGTTGTGTGTTGCAGTATCCCATCCTGTTCTCCAACCTTCCTATTCGCCATCGCTCAGGAATATTGCTGTATGGAGCCCCTGGTACAGGGAAGACCCTTCTGGCTCGAGCTGTGGCCAAAGACAGTGGTATGAACTTCATCAGCATTAAGGTAGGCTGGGCTCTGGATCTGACAAACAGAAGACTGTGTCTGTTAATCAGAGCAGCTTGTGTCTTCAGTGACGCAGGACTTTTACCTCTCTCTAGGGACCTGAACTTCTCAGTAAGTACATTGGAGCTAGTGAGCAGGGAGTCCGTGATGTCTTCCAGAGGTTAGTGAACAACTTTCTTATGACTCTAGCAGACCTTTATAGTTGCTAGTTATAATGAGTGGCATCAAATCCATTCCTGGAGATGGAATAAAGTCTTTTCCTCTGTTTGCTGCAGGGCGCACGCTGCCAAGCCGTGCATCCTGTTCTTTGATGAGTTTGACTCTCTGGCCCCCAGGAGGGGCCACGACAGCACAGGTGTGACCGACCGTGTGGTGAACCAGCTTCTCACCCAGCTGGATGGGGTGGAGGGACTGCAGGGTAGGTCACACAGCAGGACACCACACATTATGCGTTGTTTTTACTAAGAATCCCCTTTAAAGCACTGCAGACACGTTTTCTAATCAGTGCTGCTGTCATGTTCCTGAAGAATGTCAGACATTTTGGGAAATGCACTTTGTTGTCGAAAATTAGATGAAAAGATAGATTGTTTAGTTTTTGTGCTAAGCTAACCGTCTCCTGGCTCTAGCTGCATATTTATTGGACAGGCATGAGAGCGGCATCTAGCCTCTCGTCCTACTCTCTGCAAGAAAATCAATATCCTTACAGGTCTTTCCAAAATGACAAATTATTCCTTTGATTTAAATACATAACATTGCTTCAATTTTTTGTGCTTGTAGGTGTATATGTGCTTGCAGCCACCAGCCGTCCAGATCTGATTGACCCGGCCCTGCTGAGACCTGGACGTCTGGACAAGTCCCTCTACTGCCCCCCTCCTGACCTGGTCTGTTGAATTGAAATCAATCAGTCACTTCTATTCATCATTTCATAACACTTTTAATACAGTTACTTGAAAAAGTTTGAGCACCTTGTGAGTAGTTATGTAAGTAGAAGATGGACTGATGTCCAGAATGCATAAAGTTAAAGATGAGTACAATTTTAGAGCGAAAAAGAGGAAAGGAGCAGTATGCAAAAGTATGCTGTTTGGAAATCAATTCATCTTTTCAAAACAAAGTGAATGTTCAGTGATGACTCAGTGCAGGTCTTTGCCATTAAACCAGCTGTTGACAAACTGTTTCCTCTTGTGTCACTTTTCCAGGAGGCTCGTGTAGAGATCCTGAAGGCTCTGAGCGCCGGCCTCACCCTGGCTGCTGACGTGGACCTGGAGCAGCTGGCAGCAGCCACCGAGCAGTTCACTGGGGCAGACCTGAAGGCCCTGCTCTACAATGCCCAGCTGGAGGCCGTCCACAACAGCCTGGGCTCCAACTCACCTCATGTAAGTCTACTGTACTGAAAAGACAAGTCACTGAAGAGCTCATTTTGTTGAGATGGGCTTGCCTTGGGCTAAAAAAGCAGGAAGGCAGGGGACTGCCGGCCAGTCCATTTTCAAATTATTTATGAAGCAAGCAGTTTTTTTTGTCTCTCAGGGCTAATTAAATGAGAAGTTTTGTATGCATCTCAGCATGTGTTAGCTGCTCTGCTTGTTATTCCATTATCAGTTTATAACATAATTCAAATTATCCCCAACCATGGCGACAAGGATATGATTTAATAAGTTCAACAGCTACCGGAGGCAGACTGAGCATAAATCTAAGCTGTCTTAAACTGTAATAACACAGTGAAGCCACTAAGCTTGTTTGTTTTTTGGACACCACGCAGCCTTGCGTATGTAAACTCTGGCCCTCTGTTTCTGGGTGATAAGCAGGAGCTGACCTCTGGCTCGGAAAGCGACATGAGCCTGTCCTCCATGATCTTCCCAAACAACAGCAGTGGCTCAGATGATTCAGTGGGGGATGGGGACCCATGTGTGGGGATGGACCACTCCATGGTTCTCCTGGAGCCCAGTGACCTTCAAGCAGAAGACGAACATCGTTCAAATGTCTGGAGGCTTTACTTTGGCAGCTCCTACGAGTCAGAGTTGGGGAATTCGCCGTTATCAGGACTGGTGAGCAGTCTTTTCTATTATTTTATTTACATATAGGTTTACTCTTAGTTAACCAAACGCATTGGTCAACAACAATCAAAAGAAAATTGAAACATCAACCTGGTCTGAAATGTGTCCCCATTCATAAACTGCAGCGCACCAGTTCCTACACAACATACCAGATAATTCCACTTATGACACTACAGGTCAGTAATGAGATCAGTTTTCATTGTGTGCACATTTTTCCACAGTGAGCTGAGAAAGGTTTGATATTAGTGTCATGTCTGTGCATTAACTATAGAGCTGCGTTTAGCCAAGCATTGCACCAAGATTGGAGACGGGGGGAAACAGCTGGCCTGGCTCTGTCCAAAGTGAAAGAAATGTCTTCCAGCACCTCTGAAACTCACTGACATACCACTGTGATGGTGTAATGAACAGGCTTTATTTAGTTTGTTTAACCCATACAAAACATGGTTACAGCACATAACTCCGTCTGAAACCACAACTTGTATAAATGCAAAAAAAGATACAGCATGTTAGCTTCACGCTTTTAGTTGGTTTTGGAGGTTTACTTTGAACTGAGCAAGGCCTGTTATTTCCTTGTGCTTTCTGTTGTCACGTGAGGCTAGCAACGCCTTGACCGCAGCTCTGTACTTAGACACGAGACCGATATCAGTCCTCTCACATCACCTTTAAGAGGCTTTACTACAGAACCCCCCTGGTGTCAGGTGAGAAAAAAAAGTCAATCCATTCCCACAGATACATAAACCATATGTATGGATTTACAAACAGCGCCTGCCAATGCGTAAAACGGTGCCCATGGATGTTTAAAACGTAGTACAGAATTTAAGCCATGGAAAGTCTCATTCCCCATTCCTTGGTGACAGTCGTTTGCTAAGACATTACTCTCATTTTACACATCCGTGGCCACCTTTTGTAGATCCGTGGGTATGGTTTGTAAACTATGCGCACAGATTGACTTTTTTTTTCTACATGCTACATTAAGATATACACCTACAGTATATTAACACAGATCTGCATAATCAAACCATCATAAATGCAGTGGTGCACTTCACTGATCATTTCTCTCATAATTCTTGCTTCTGTCCATTTTCTCTCCTCTGCCTCCCTTGACAGAACTCACAGTGCGCGTCTGGACCCAACTCCATGACCCATGACTTCGCAAGGGTGTCTGTCCGTGACCACGGCGGCTCGCTCCCACCTGCCTACATGTCCTCCCTCCAGAGTGGGTACGAAGAGCTCGGCCCAGAGCAGCTGGAGCGTCTACAACAAGACGTCAATAACATCAAGAACAACTACAGGAGAGCCAACGTAAGTGACAAGAGAATATCCACATGGTGTTGTATTCTCATTTTTTATTTCTCTAAGAATCCGTCTTTAGCAGTCTTTAGTACTACACTGCTATACTCATGGCTACTGTATCAACCAGTGTAAGATTCTTATGCAAGCTTCTGTGTGTGTGTGTGTGTGTAGGAGGACTGTGTCCGGGTGCATTCAGCCTCCAGCCAGCCGGGCCTGCTGCTGCGTCCGGCTCATGTGAACTCCGCCCTGGCTGTGACCAGACCGTCTCTCAGCACAGCCGACTGGAACAGATACACAAAACTGTGAGTATGAGGACAGCAGACTGGACTGCACTGCAACAGAAAAAAAAAAAATCTTTTCAGAGATTATGTCTTTAATAGTTTCAGCTGGTTATGAAATCTGTCAAGCATATAATGAGCCATTAAGAGTCTCACATACAGGAGGAAATGAAAAACATTTGACAAATTGGCGTTTCAAAGCTGTTGCCAAGTAGCAGCAATAGAGGAATATGAATCATTATTCTAATCATTCGTCCCGTATTCAGCATTTTTCATCAAGTTGAATTACTTTGTTGTGTATTATGTGAAATCACTAGAATTATAGCTTAGCTGGAGCTGAGAGATTGCACAGTCATCCATCTGTAGCTGCTGACTCATCTCTCATGTGTCAAGTGAAGGAGTAAATATCTTAAATTTGGAAAAACAAGACAAATATTGTAGATGCCTCTTTGTGTTAGATCAATCTGTCAGAGCTGGTGTTTTAGATATGACATATTGAAAATAAACTGAATTTTAATGCATGTTTTTTCTTGTTAATTTGAGGTATGAAGCATTCGGCGGTGCAGGAGACGGAAAATCTCTTCACTCAGTCACTTTTAAACCTGGACAACGTGTGACTTTAGCTTGATCAGACATGTTGGTTTTGACACAGCTAATCTGTTGTTCTGATTTCAGTTAATCAAAGCTGTGATAATTTAACAAGTTTACCAGTTCCAGACCTTTGAAGACAATGTAAATTAATATTTGTTTAAATGCTTCCCACTGACTTGAATGACTTTGAATGAGACATTTATCTACTTCAAGTGTAATTACTGTACATATGTATTATGAGTATAAATGATCTAATTGTTATAATTAAACATTAAATCTTTCCACAACTTTTGCCTGCATGACAATCTTTTCTGTTTACAACCACTGGATGGAGAAAACACATTTTCGTAATTTCATGATCTTATATCAACTTGAGCTTAATATCCTCGTTTTTTTCAGACTTAGTATTGATTGTAAACAATGTCTTGGTTTGTTAGCATAGCACAGTATGACACTGCGAGAAGTGTCTAGTTAATCAAAGGTCTCGCACAGCCAGACAGGTGTTTTCACTCATTCTAATTAGGCGTCTGCTCAGGTTGAAGTTGGGTGGAGCTGTGATACAACATGAGGTCCTGAGCTTCAGTAACTAATGAGAAAGATTAAGGTGGAAGTTAAGTTGAGATGTAGCGCAGTCTGTACACGCCTCCCACAGCACAGAGAAGAGGTCTAATGAGACAAAGTGAAAACACCTGTCTGGGTGTAATTCGAGTATGAGGAGCCTTTATAATTAGATTTACTGAGATCCAGACTCTAAACTGGTATAATGCAGTTACTCTACATAATACCAGTCATGCTGTGGCTCTGGGTGTTATTTCTTTATTAAATCTCTTGGACTAACAGACAATAACCCATGACAGTGTTTAACAAACATTAGTCATTTCAGGGGCACCAGTCTTAGTTTGAATGACTTCACATTTCTAAATATATGTGTTCAGGAGGATTAAAGTTATTAGAGACAAGAAGAAGAGCAATTACAGTTACTGCAGTCACTGGGTGTAAATAGAGAAACCCATTTTAAACAACCAGCAGAACAATTGTAGAGTAAATGTCAGAGCTGGACAAATGTTTGCCTTCACATTTTGATTTAAGGTTTAATCTTCACAGTTACTAGTGGAGCTACACATGAGTGTCACATCAGGCTGAAATGCCAATTAGCAGCAAATTAATGTCAATAAGCAAAATTACAAGATAAGATCTTCACTCCATCTCATTTTCACTCATTCTAAAAATGATCTCAAGGTTTTCAAACGCCATGTTAATATCTTTCAGTATGGCATATGTAAGAAGCTCCAATCAAGTCACACTTATGTCCAGTGGCATGAATAAATCCCAATTAAGACAGACCTAAGAATTTAAATGAATGTGTTTATGCAAACAGAAAATCTGTTCAGGTTCAGATGACGTTCATACACAACAACATGAAGTATCTAAGGGTCATAATTAAGACTACATTTGCAGAAAATAAAGCCCTAAAACCTGAAGTGTCAGATAATGCAGTGCTGCATATTTGAAACCAGAACTCAATTTTTTTTTGCAAAGCTAAAACATGAAATGGACATACAGATGATACAGCTCTTCACAGACTTAAAAACTTAACTTGGACCAACTTATTAAATGGTGATCTTGCTTCTGGGTCGAAAGACAGTTGAAGTGCTCTTAAAGTCCAAGATCAACACACCTAATTAATTAAGAATGAGCACTGGGCTAACCCATATTTTAGAGGAAACAAAGAAACCTCCCAGATTACATGTGCCCTCAGCATGAATTAACTGGAGCAATTTACTGGGAAGATGAAAGAAAAAAAAACCAAAAAAAAAAAAAACCAACAACTTTAAACAGACTTTAAAGCTCTTCTATCTCTCCTTTGTAGCAGAGACTTTCTGCAGGTCCTGTATCTTGACTGAAGGGTGCCAGACACCTCAAACAGCTGAGAGTCTTACCTGAGATTGTAGCAGCAGTCTTCAGCCTGTTCCTTGGCTGCTGCAGCAAACTACCTTGACAATATTTTCCTATTGAAGCGCTCTGCCTGCTGTCATCCTACACACACTGGCACTGGCAGGTTCTGCAGTGGTAAATATAGACGCACTGGGCTGGATTTGGCTCGCATTAGTCCCGTGTCAATCCCACACAATGCAGCATGAAAAAATGGCCCAATGGCAGACACTTTTCCCTCTCCTTCTTAATCGATGTATCACTGTCATTCTTTCCTCATACACCTGTGCGGAGACAAACATGAAGAGCTGTCACTCCAGGAAATTCTTTTAAGGTACACAAACAGAGAGGAAAAAGAAACAAAAACATCTATGACTTAGACGAGCATTTCTGTCCCAGGGGCCTGTCTAGTGGACTGTATGGAAAACTCCAGGCAGGTCAGACAGCAGGGTCAGCTTGGTAGCAGCACCTATTGGGAGAGTGTAGACCCTATAAGACAGCGGTCCCCAACCTTTTTGCACCACGGACTGGTTTCACGTAAAGCAATAATTTGCCGGCATAGAAACGGTATAAAACAAAGTATTAAAAATACAACTCACCATTACCCTGAATATAGTTGTTGTAATCAGTGGGAGCCCTGCGCTTGTTTCTCTTCAACGAGAAGGCTTCATTGCCTCATTTGCGAGCCTGTCGCCACATATTACGCAAAGCGAGCTTGGTGCGTGAGAATCACCTGAAGCGATAAACCCGTATTGTAAGTAGGACTGCTGATATTGTCTCTTAAGTGCAGCTTTCTTTTTCTTGGAAGTTGTAGGCTCTTCTTCTGTCTCATCATTTGGCCTTTTCCTCTTTCCGAAGAAGCTCTCCGAAGACGTTTGTCTTTTACTCATTTTTGCTAGGGGGCTTACTTTCTTACTACTGAATTACGTGACCGAGACGAACAGTTTGACATGAGGACAGACTCTCTCTGTTCGGCCCGGTACCAAATGGCCCCGGTGGTTGGGGACCGCTGCTCTAACGTACTACTTCCTGCACTGACTTCCTGTAACTGTTATCATTATTAGTGTGTGTGTGTGTGTGTGTGTGTGTCCTGGGTCAGATCCCGGCCCGGGTTGGTATTATTATTATTATTATTATTAGTGTGTGCGTGTCCCGGGTCGGATCCCGGGTCTGGTGACGGGTCAAATATGTAAAAAGATGGGATCAGACACACACTAATGATAATAACAGCTGTGGCAGTCAACTTGAATCAAAGGCATGAATCAGTTTTTCAGCCTCCGACCCGGGATCCGACCCGGTTCCTACCCGGAACTTCGGACCCGGTCCCGGGACTTTCCCGGGTCGGTCCCGGCAGTGTCCCGGGTAATTTCCGGGTCGGTCCCGGCAATGTCCCGGGTAATTTCCGGGTCGGTCCCGGGTTATTTCCGGGTCGGTCCCGGGTTATTTCCGGGTCGGTCCCGGAAAAGTTCCGGGTCGGTCCCGCCAATGTCCCGGGTAATTTCTGGGTCGGTCCCGGCAATGTCCCGGAAAAGTTCCGGGTCGGTCCCGGTAATGTCCCGGGTAATTTCCTGTGACTGTTATTGTTATTAGTGTGTGTGTTTGACATGTGTGCAGAGGCACAGGCAGATGCACCTGATTTTCAAAATAAAACTTCTTTCAGACTTTGATGATCAATAAAATATTTTTTGTTCAGTCTCTCTGCGGCCCGGTACCAAATGGCCCACGGACCAGTATCGGTCCGTGGCCCGGTGGTTGGGGACCGCTGCTACAAGGTCACCTGGTTGGAGGAGAGTCATGCGGTTTCATTTGGTGCAGCCTTGGGTGGGGCCGGCAGGGGGAAATCTAAAAGATTTATCAGTGCGTCATACAGACATCTCCTGTGGTCCCCAGCACATCATCATCCAGCTTTCATTCCCCCCACACATCTTCTGTATCAAAGCCCCCAAACATATGGTGACTTTCAACAAACTCAGGAGCAATTAGAGGAGCAAACCTTGCGGTCCTAAACAGACACCCGAGGCAAAGTTCAGCTCATTTGTTGCCACATTCAAAAGTCTCTTCTTCATCACCTTCCCCCTCCTCAGTGGTGCTCTCGCTCTTCAAAGGCATCCTCAAGTGATTCACGGGCTCCGGTTTACAACAAAGTACCCGTCCATTTTACAACATCAAGAGGTGTCAAAATTCACCAGAATTAGATCCTAAGTGATGCAGAGGAGAACAAAAGACCTGCGTGTGACATGTTCACTTGCTGAGACTGCTTTTCACCGAAATAGAACAAAGTATTTCATGTGTGTACGTGATGAAGTGGGAATAAGAGGAGAGATGAGGTTGGTTTAGTGACATAAAGAGGACATCAAAAAAAGAAAATGCCATGCTGGGGTTTGACTAAAATGTATATGTTTTTAAAAAATGAGTGAGGCAGTGATGACAGGTGACTGTGGGACCGTTTTAGCTCTGTTAGGTTTTGTTTCTTCTTGACAGGTATGTTTCCTGGTGTGCAGGAATATGATAAAAGCTGAAAAAAAGGCATTTGAGAAATACATACACCTTTGTTCTTTAGAATAATTAGAAGACAAACACAAGTTCTGGATGAAGAATTTCCCCAGTTCACATATTTGATGTAAGTATTTTTTTTGACAAAATCATATTCAAACTTTGACAGCGAGGAAAGGCTTGTGTAACATCATGAGTATTTTAGAGAGTTTATTTCCAAGGTCAAGAACTAACTATGAAGTACAGGTTTTAAACCAGAGTGGAAGAAAAGTCCTAAAAGTGTCCACAAATCCAGCAATATGACTGAAAGCTCCAGATCAGCTACTAAATAGACCTTATCATCAGATGTTTTCCGCACTGCTGTTTCCAAGGTTGACACTGAACCTTGAATGAGTTTTGTCTCCTCACAGCTTGTGTATATGTGGCAGTTAGTGCCACAAAATAAACTGGATAGCCTGTAATCTTCAGCGGTTTTTCAGTCATGCACAGTGAATGCATCTTGGCGGATGCTCCTCTTGCAGCCTATTAGAAATGCATTAGCCCTGGTGTGCTTGTAAAACTCTTGTAAACACTGAGTGACTGCAGCAGTCTCTTCAATCAATCACCACACCGCCAGTGCAGATAAGACTTTCAGATGCATCACTGAGATAGCCAAGATTAAGCAACTGTTGGGGTGGACATGGAAATCAATTTCAGAGCTGTATCCGTTTATCTAAATCACGGTTTCCCGCTCTGCTGGGATGATCTTTGTCTGAGTTAATGCAATCACCCTGCTAATCCTGGCCCAGGGCCCCAGGTGCTGCAGCTGGAGGAGCAGGCAGAGCCACTGCTCCTCTCTTTCTATTTGGAAAGGAAACCAGCTCTAAGTTTAAGCTGCTAACATGCACACAAGTATGACACCTTTTTCTTGTGTTGCTCAGTTTACTCATCTAATTATCATTACAAAATAAGTCATACAGTGAATACTCTTAAAATGTAACATAACAGTGCTTCACTGCTCTTGCTGGCTGAACATTTGAAAGGCTATTGGACATCAGTGTGGTCAGAGCCAGAGGCCTTGCACAATGTTCTGGACCCTGTACATAAGTGTTCTCTATGGGCCCCTCCCTGCATCCGCGGCTATTCATTCTACTATCTTCGCTATACAGCCCTTTAAACTCAGTCCCCTTTCCACCGCCCAAGTCCTTCACCCCTGGTTAGAAGTGTGCTCTGCTGCACCTGGAATCACACCCAGCAGTGTACTAACACACACTAGAGTACACTTTGACATCACTACACGGTGACAAGCTAAACCCCTGGAGGCCAATAAAACCTAGATCGTTAGCTAGCATTTATTTTCTTTGTAATTATTTCTACACCACAGGAAAAGTATTTGACATACTAAATTTATATTTGTGTGGTGGGTTCAAGGAAAATTATGGTTTCAACATGCAATAGCTTGTTTTTTGGGGGGTACTTAGGTGCAACATGTCAACATTTCATCACCTTTGGAATTGATATAATGAACCTTTTTGCAAAAGTTGCTTATTTACACATCCAGCAGTTACTGAACAGCATAATCATTCATTTGGAGTTGTGTCCACCTGGTGAATGTGAGTCCAGTATTCACTGCTTGTTAGGCCTGTTTTCCCACTCCTGAGGGAAATATCTGGCTCTTTAGCTGCTGAATGCTCCACTGTTTTCAACAGCTAGTTGCTAACTGTCTGCTGCTTGGTGCTCAGAAGTTAGTGTAAAGTAGAGTTTCAATCCCTTAAAGGTTGTCAGACTTTCATTCAGATGTTGCTAAACTCTGATTGGTGCTCAGGTGTTTGTGACATCACCTTTCTCCAACTAAGCCACGCCTACCTAACCTAAACCTTGTAGGCTGTCAGGGCCTTTCCTGAATCTTTTGTTTTATTTAGATTAGAATAGACACAAACAGACATGTATCTGTGATCTATCTAAGCTTTTAATCAATAACTCTCTGTCCGGGTTCAGCACCTGGAGGTGTGCTCCACCTAGCATCGTTCAGTCTGCTGCACACTGCCTGATGATTTTTGCTCCAGGGTCAGGTGAATAATAATGTGCAGGGGATGTGGATCTCTTCCTCCGCTAATCAATAACATCAGCGCAGCAGAGCTCCTGGCTGCGGCCTCTGATGGGTCCACGTTGGACAAATGTCTCCAGTAATGAGAGACTCAGAGAACAAGCTGAGAAAACATGCTGCGAAAACAGACAACAAAAGTCAATACAAATGATCAGCAGGAAAACTTAGAATAGCTCTCACTCATTTTTTTCTCTCTGTCCCTTAAGCTGCTCTTTTTGCACCGTTAGATTTGTGATTTACTCGAGTAAGATGACATTTTGTCGATAACACCCTTAGGGAGTGACTGCACTATGGCACAGCATCGATAACAAAGGACAAGAAATAGCAGGTATAGTTTCTTTGTGCTGTTTCAGCTTTAATCCTTCTCTACTTTGAAGATACTTAAAATAAAATCTGTAAATGTTCACAAGCTTCCTGAACTGATGTCTGACTTTATATATAGAAGCGAGACAACGGCAAAAAACCAGCACAAGATCGGACCAACTTTGAGAAAAGTTGGAGGATTACTTCACCCTTATCACAAAAAACATATTTTCTGAATTGGAAATTTGGTTTTATTTGCTGAGATTATGAGTTATCTGCAGCTGATGCATCTGCTTCCACCCCAATATGGAGGTGAATTCAATTGTATGTGATGCTCACACAGTGAACACAGCAGTGAAAAATCAGACAATGCCATGGATAATCCACAGACCTCGCTGTCAACAGTTTTAATTGGAACTGTTGCCTTGGTAGGAAGGGTTTTTGTTTGTGTGTTTGTCTGAAGTGACTCTACAAACACTATAAAGTGGACACTAACGAGGGCAGAAGGCGGACGAGTCTGGATGCTATGCCAACTTGTCTGGGAGCCTGATCTGGAAGAATGCAAGCCCATATAATCAGTTCCAGCCTTAATCTGATTTGATTAGTGTGTCCTGCTGGACGAGGAGAGGAGCTGCACCCTGCTGGCTGCAGGCCCTCCGGCTGCTGTCACACACTCGGCATGAAGGCTCCGAGTACTGGTAATGAGGCCAGCCAAGTCCCTTTCTCTCCTGTCTGTCACAGGCAGTGTAGATGGAAACACACAAACACATGATGGCAATGAGACCTCAGGGAATCAAGATATGGTAAGTAGGTAAAAATGGCTACGTTGTTTTCTCCAACAGCTCAGAGGATGTAGACACACAATTATAGTGATAATTATTATGGATCTGTGTCGCCATAAGAGGTTTGTTAGAGGGTGTCAGAGGTCAAATCTGGGTTAATATCTCAGAAAAAGCTTTACAGAAGATTTACAAGGAGTGGACAAAATAAAAGAAACGCCTTGTAGTAGCCCTGCAGTTTTGATCACTTTTCAGTCAGTTTTGCTGTCTTCGGCACCATGTTGTCATGTTATTTGACACTCTTCCTTTTGTCAGATAAGTTTGCAGTTCAGAAGTGATCCAGCAGCAGCGATCTGGCTTCTCTTCCTCCTCTACATTTCCTGCACACACTGTTACTTTGTATTCCATTTGACTCACCTTGACTGACTGCTATTTAAATTTCTGATTTGGGGCGGCACGGTGGCGCAGCAGGTAGTGCGCGTGCCTCACAGCAAGAAGGTTGCCGGTTTGATCCCCGGGTCAGGCGGGGGTCAGGCGGGGGCCTTTCTGTGTGAAGTTTGCATGTTCTTCCCGTGCATGCGTGGGTTCTCTCTGGGCACTCCAGCTTCCTCCCACAGACCAAAAACATGCTCATTAGGTTAATTGGTGAACTGTCCTTAGGTGTGAATGTGAGAGTGAATGGTTGTATGTGTGTTGCCCTGCAGTTGGCTGGCGACCGGCTCAGGGTGTACCCCGCCTCTCGCCCGTTGACAGCTGGGATAGGCTCCAGCCCCCCCC
>JBBMOE010000015.1:3830631-3912841 GCA_037975065.1 Chaetodon trifasciatus | reverse complement strand
CCAGCCCCCCCCCCCCCCCCAACCCCGAAAGGGATAATCGGGGGTATAGAAGATGAATGAATGAATGAATTTCTGATTTGAACAATTCATATTTAATTCACATTCTTTCTCAATTGTTGTGAACCTTGCACTTCAGATTTGGAAATCAACATATCCTATGACACTGAGTCCATAAATGAATCAGTCCTTAAATAGGTAATTTGAGCCACTGGGTTGTGCAGTGGAATAGGATGATAAATGAGGCCAAATCAAAATGTCACATCAGAGTTTTTGGCTGTTGAGCTAGTTTTGTCATTTTGTTGTGGTGGTCCCTGTTGAGATCGCCTGTTTCTATTTTGTTGATATGAAGTACATATATTGGGGATGATGTACTTATATTTAGGAAACTCAAATAAAATCTTAATAAATTATCAGTGCAGGGCTTTCTATTGCAAGTTGTTTCTGTTATTTTGTCCACACTCTGCCTTTGTCTGACCCCTCTTGAGCTCTCCCTCTTTCTTTGCCCCTCTCCATCGTATTTCTTCTTTTGTCCTTCCTAACAAGAGGCTACCAGAGTTTGATCAGTGCCA
Organism: Chaetodon trifasciatus; assembly: GCA_037975065.1. Lineage (NCBI taxonomy): Eukaryota > Metazoa > Chordata > Actinopteri > Chaetodontiformes > Chaetodontidae > Chaetodon > Chaetodon trifasciatus. The sequence continues at coordinate 3,912,272 of JBBMOE010000015.1, read as the reverse complement.
TAAGCTCCAGTGAGTAATCCACTTCACAGACCGGCTCTGCTCGGTCCACAACACACGGCAGCCCCCCTCCCAAAAATGGAACCATTTAAGTGTGATTGCTGAAACATCTGCATGCTGTGTGTGAGCGAGAGTTACTGTGACTATATGAGAAACAGGGTGGTTTGCCCAGGAGAGTCTGAAACAGATGCTGTTAGGCTGACTTACATTTCTAATGAGCACCGGGGCATCAGCGTCCATTGGTGAGTGAACAATCTCCCCCTGAAGACGGCGCTCAGTGGAGGCCCCTGTGCTGGTTGGTGGATAGAGCCATCAAGCAGGAAATGCTGTCACACATGAGGAGAAAGGGACTGCTACCACCTATGTGCATGGAAATAAATATCCAGTGACACAGCCAGGCATGTAATGGGAAAACGCAGGCACCAAAACCAAGGACAGACACACACGAGAACAAACTGATCAAAAATATTCAGCTCAGAAACGAGGATAGATGCTCATTCTGGCTCATAAATCATAATAGTGTTTGACAGATTGTTTTCCTCCATAAATATTTAAGGACAATGACAGCTTTTGCAGTGATTGATCTTCAAATAATTCTCATTCAAATTCTGCTTCATTCTGAGATGTAGAGCAAATTCTGTGGGTCAAAACTAATATTATCTTTTCCTTCTGCTCACTTTAACATGCAGAAAATATGACTGGAGGTAAATGGAGAGATTTGCATAGAGCAAATTTAGCTTTGATGAAGATCTAGGATGATGTTTGAGCTTGAAGGCTGAATACAGGAGAGACTGAAGTGTGCTTGTGTACAGTGAGGTGTCTTTTCAGGAATAACTGCTCTGAAAGTGATACTACAGAGGCTACTGTGGCACTTTCATCTGAGTCTGTTGAGGTCAGTGCTTGTTATATGCTGCAGTGGCTGAGGATACCTGCAGGATGTGTTAGCCATACAGGAGGAGTTGAACCCAGAGTCTCTGCAGAAGGAGGTGGTGCTGGGATGGTGGAGAAACTGTGCCACTGTTTATGAGGCCTCACACCCGACCAACCATAAGGCATGTGTGATAAGAAGTGGTGGAGGAAGTATCCAGTTCATTTATGTAAGAAAAAGTACGTGAGTACAATCAGGAAAACGTAAAAGACAAAGTACTCACTGCAAAAAAATGGAGCCTCTGTGTGTTATACAATTAGATTTTATACCATTAGATTATTATTATTCATGCATTAATGTATGAGCAAAAATTTACAGCTGTAGTTGATTGAGGTGGAGCTAATTTTGAACTAGAATTGTTAAAATAATGAAGAAGATAAGCAGAAAATCCTCATGTGTGAAGCTGGAACCATAAAATGAATGGTGACAATTTTCTGTCAGTCAACTCATGGACTCATCATTAATCGTTTCAGCTGTACTTGCATTTACTGTTGAGTAGTTTAATTTACAATGAAACATTATATCTTACAAGCTTTTATATGTTTTGTGTAACTGAGTAAGTAGTAAATTAACCTGTGAAATAACTGTAGAGAAATATAAGTAGAATATTCTCCTACTAAATGTAGAGTAGAAGAAGAAAGTGGCATGAAAAGAGTGCTTGAGTGAACGTACTTCAGCGACCAGCCAATAATTTCAGCATGTTTTCATCATGCAGTCTCTTTGTTCCCCTTCAGTGCAGACTGAGGGTCAGTCGTTTGTACACCACAGGAGCTGATGACTTTGATGTGTGAAAATGCCAATCTTTATATTTTATTCTGATTCCTTTTTTCACAGTATATATATGTTTGGTTTTAGCTAGATTTCTGTTCAGCTTTGGGCTTTTCTGATCAGGGGATATGTTTAAAATCGTGAACAGCACACACATGCATATATTATATACCACATGAAGCTCACTTAGACTGAAATATATGAATGAAGAGAAGGACAGAAAGAAAGCAGAGTTACGGTTCTTAAATCTTTAATGTAAACAGCAGTTTTGAGGGGCTTTGAAAAATCCTAAAGAAAAAACATCTGAAGGTATTAAATAGGAAGGGGAAAATATATAAATCATACTAGAAATAACAACCATGATTTGTTTTTAAATTAAAAAAATACATAAACTTTCAATTTTGTGGCCATATAGTCCTGAACACACACACGAAAAAAGACAACTTCCCTTGACCAAAACACTAACATCCTCTTTGTAATACCAGCAACTTGGCAGTTTCACAAGTTCAAAATCACTAAATAATGACCATCTCACAAATGATAAACGAAAAAAAGCTCAAATATTGCTTAGGAATGTCGTGTACAGCAGTCATTACAACAAGAGAGACTCAAATGAGGGAGAGACGAGTGTGTGTGTTTGTATGTGTGTTTCACAATGGTGGTGCTTTTACGGTTGTTTGTAGGTGTGTACAATACGCAATAAGCAGCGGTGGGATAGTAACATTAACATTAGAATAGTTAAAAGAAAGGCTTTTTACTGTGGTACAGTGCCTTGATTTTGAGGATCAACTTATTCTAACAGTCTTCAGTATATGTGGAACAGGACAAAGCGGATATACGAGACCATTTTCGTGACTTCTTCAAATGTACTTAAACCTTCCTTTAGGCCTCTTGGGAAACATTTAGCTGCCACAAATACTGTATGTGAGAATGTGACAGGAAATACTGCGAGAAAGCTGACGATAAAACACATGACCCCGTCCCTCCCTGCTCCTGGACTACACAACCATCATCCGTCCCCCCACAAAAGCCCTGAGGAAAAATAATAAAGTAAACATAAAGGAAGGACAACAAGGAAGCTGAATCAAATAGAATTTCTAAGCATTTGTCTACGACGATCTTCAAGCAAAATGACGACGGGCGCCTCGGCCGAGAATAAGCGAATGTTTCAAAACATCAGAGGAAGAAGACGCAGGACGACCAACGACAGGCCCGACAAGTACTTCCTGGTTTCTCTTCTCCATGGCAAGCTGATGACTCTGCATCGACCTCAAGTCCCTCAAGTGCAGCGAGCCTACTAATATGCACCATTCTCTCTCTGATAAGCAAGAAGCAAGAGGAAAATAGTTCAGTATATCCTTTTTTCTTTCAATCACAGTTCTTTTTTTATATCATATGGTTTTTATTTGTGTTTGTTCCAGTTTGTAAGAAAAGGGGATTGGTCCAGTGAGTACAGTAGGTGCTGGGTGGGTTGGGGTTCGGGGCTCGCAGGGACGGTCATCTAGTTGCAGTCGTAAACAAAGTCATAGTTGCTAGGTTCTTTGGGAATCGGGGGCGGGGCCTCTGGGATCTGGATGTTCTCTAGATCCAAGAGGCGGAGCTTCATCTCCATGGAGAGGAGGGTGTCCATGTCAGATTTGGTGTAATCGCTGGTCATCTCCTTACCCAGGAGGGCATTCAGACCATCTGTCCACACGCAGTACTGCAGAGAAATGGACAAGCCCGAACGAAAAGACGTCAGAAACTGAAGTCTTAATCACAAACTAAAAACTTCCCAAATCTACAAACTATAATCAAACATGACATGATTTCAAACTCTTAGTAAGCTGTTGACTCCAGCTGCTGCAGAGACATGCAGGCATAAAAGACGCTCAGCACCAAGGGAGGAAAGTCTGTGTACACTGAGACTCAGGAGAAACAGAGCAGACACCTTCTTCTTCTCTTGTCCTCAATAGAAACTTCTATGTAAAGAAAAAGTCGAAAAAAAGTTTCTGGATTCAAACACAGAGAAAATGATGGGAATTATCCTGAGAGGAAGTCATGAAGTGTTAGCCCTAATCTGCAACCCAGATTCCAGAAAAGATGGGACATTGTGTAGAACATAAACAAAAACAGAATGCAGTCATTTGCAAACAAAATGTTCCTGAGTCCATGTACCAATATCTTTTATACAATCATGTGTTCACAAAGTGGTGAACCTCGCTCCATCCTTGCTCGTGAACGACTGAGCCTTTCCAGGATGCCCCTTTCATACCCAATCATGATACTCTCACCTGTTATCAATGAACCTGTTTACCTGTGGAATGTTTCAAACAGGTGTTTTTGGAGCATTCATCAGCTTTCCCAGTCTTTAGTTGCTCCTGTCTCTACTTGTTTGAAACGTGCTGTTGCATCAAATTCAGAATAAACATATATTTACAAAAATCAACAAAGTCGACGGGGTAAAACATTAAATATATTGTCTGTGTACTGTTTTCAATTGAGTATCTGTGAAAAAGGACAAGCAAATGCACACATTCTGTTTTATTTATTGTTCACGCAACAACGTTGACGTCTTGATGTATACACTGTCAGATAATATAACTAACCATTCATACCACGGTAGCTAAGCCTTAAAGAGTGCATCAAGCCATTGCGGACAATGTTTCACATCAGTCACAAGTGTTTTATGGAAATATTGAATTTGTCTCACTTGATTTGCACTATACACTATATCATGATAAATATTGAAGTTGCAATATAAAGTATACAGTTACATATACCACGATAAGGGACTTTGTCCCCGCCTCAAAACTGTCTCTGATTGCTTTTAGAAGCCATTAAAATGACACAGGATTTTTACAATTTCCTTTTAATCTTGTTAAGCCCTTAAAACAGGTTCTACACTGCTGAGACCAAGTCCTCACAAAGCAATAGAGAGCGTAATAATAAATATTCAGGGTGTGGGTATAGCAATACCAGGCTTCACTGGCGCTATCTCTGTCTTTTTTCTTCTTTGGGGATTTTACCAAGTTAAAACCAGAGTCTTGATGTACTGAAGTTCAAAGTGAGATAAAGTTACCCTGTGGAGTTTTTGACCACTAACAGGCTATAGTGGGTTCCTGGTTTGAACACGTAGGCGACGTGACACACACTCACGCTGATCCTTTCACGCTATTCCGCTAAGCAACAGTTGGAGGCAGTAACTTACAAACATAAAGACAGTGACTGCTTGTTTTTAATAATGCACATTTAACTCTCCTAAATTTTATGACTTAAGTCCGGCATGAGTTCAAGTCTTAACCCTATGACTCTCGTTGTAAGTATTATAGTTTTCTTTTATAGTTCTTAATGCAGTTATTTTATATAATCTTAATTTACTGCAAATCTGTGTTTACATTTATCCTTTGACAGTTTGTACATTACATGTACATTGTACCAGCAATGAATTGAACTGCCAGAAAAAGGTTGTACAAAGAAACACACACATTAAGTTCACCGTGCATGTATGAAATGAACCACTGAAATAGGCTTCAGTGACAATATACAGTACATATCTGACACTTGCATACATATACACTACACTTGTGCAATCGTACATGTGCTTTTTGTCTGACGCAGTCAACCACTGTTGGCTTACCTCATGCTTGTCAGGAGCAATAAAGTTTAAATACTCGTCCGACTCATAGAGGACAGAGAAGGCCAGCTCTAACACCTCCTGGAGAGAGGACAGAGTGAAAGGCAGAGAGGGAGGCGTGACAAAGAGAAAATGGTGCAAAGGCAGACCAGGAGATTCAGACAGTGACAGAGTGGAGGAGGTGGTAGAGAGAAGTAGAAGAAAAAAAAGGTGAAAGGGAAAAAAAAAGAAAGAACAGGTGAGATTTACACCAAAATGCTGCCATACCAATGCAATCTCCCTCTCCTTGTGTTTTGTCACCATCTGTTACATCAGCTGCACATCAACTCATCAGGTATCAGCGAGCTAGGGCTCAAAGAGAAAAATACCTGGGATGCCCTCAGATACTAGATATTAAAAAAAAAACGCCTGTGGAGGCTGGGAATATGAAATGATATGACTGCAGGTGAATTCCCTCAATATCCACCATGGATGACTGCGGTAAATAAAGTGATGTGAGGACAGAACAGGGAGAGCGAGACCAAGATACATGGAAATAATTCATTAAAATGCTTGCTTGCAATTTGCGTGAAATTAGCGTCTGATTTACTAAGGCGGCAGGTAATTACACAGTGAGAGACTGGAACTGCAGCGTAGGTGCACTTTGTGAGGGAGAGTTTAAAATATGCAGCTCCATGGTGGGCTGAAGCAGAAATACTTATGACTGAAGTAATGGGAGTTCAAAACATTTACTACAGCCAAAATTCAATTCAATAAACGTGTATTCAGTGTACACTTTTCATTGATTCAGTTTATAAAGCCTCAAATTAAGTTAAAGAGATGGAAAAACCTGAAGAGACACAAAAGGAAAGGTTGTACAAGCAGGACTGAGAGTGTACAGCCCAGCTAGAGGCTTTGTTAACATGAGCTTGTTAGCAGTGTCACTGTGAGCATATTTTAAATGAAATACAACGCATTAACAGCTTCCTTAGCAGTTCAACTTTATGGCCACAAACACACGACTCTGCTCTTTATTTGGCACAATAAAACAGATATTGTTCTCATTTATTTACAGTTTTTGGTTTGTTTATGGACTAATTAAGTGCAGCTTCTCTTTCTTACAGCGCTTTGTCCACCATCATTGAGATTTCAATAAAATACTGCTCAATTAAATCTTCCTTTCCCCGCCGCAGCCTTATTTTAATATAGCTGCACAGATCTGCAGCTGCTCTGTGGATGCAGAGGATTTTCCACACAAATCAGACCCAGCGCAAATCGCATGAATGTTACTAAATGCAGCAGAACATGCAATCATCCACACTCATGATATATCCTCAAGTCATGTGCGCGTTCCTGCATGTACATAAAGCAGAAAGATGTGCTTCAGTAATCAGATGCAAAATGCAGCAAGCAAAGGCAAAGGCAAACTGCACTTCCAGGTCGATGCACCTGTTTGCTAAATAACACGCATGGCTTGAGGCACCTAAGGTGAAACTGAAAATTTTGGCCCTGAATACACACTTATGGGAGATATGTATGGAATAATCACAAAAAACAACGACATTTATAAGAGTTGCTTGGGATGAATACCTTTGGAAGGATTTTGGAAAGGGTCTGAAAGCAGTGCTTGCCACCTCATCCTCCCAACCTCTGTCCCACAAATGCTCCTGATGCCAGCTCTGCTCTAAAGCCCGTGGAGGTGACTTTGGCCGGCCTTGTAACAGTGAGTAATGAAATGTGCTTGTGCTCTCATTCACAATGCTGGGACAGGCCGGCTAGATGGCCTGCAGACCCCCCTTAGGTCACTCGCCTAGACCTGTGCTTATCGACAAGGTAATAAAGGAGACAAAGCGGGGAGGAGGCGTGCTCCTTTGTCTTCAGGGCTATTTATCCAAGATCCAATATATCAGAGTCCCGTGGGTGGGTGGGGGGGTAAAGGTTTGTAGAGGCAAAGTGCAGGAGAGGAAGGTCTGATGTGTACACAGACAAAGACAAGATGGCTCTTTCATCCTGGGTAAGGAAGCGCAGAGGGCACGCTGATGTGTTACTTTCACATTTAACACAGCAAAGAAAAGATGTCAGCATGTTTTTGGTGGGTGATTGAGCGACTTGTGTCTGCAACTAAAGGAATACTCTGTGATTTATTCCAACACAACGCCGCTGATGGATACGTCTCTCTGTGCTGAGCACCGAGACACAAGTTATTGTGTTATTTCCCAAAGCAAATTTATGTAACTGACATCATGTTATGCAACTCTCACGCATACAGAAACACATTCTCTTGCCTGGTTACACGCCCACCCACCCACACGTATGCACGTGGACACACACGAGTGTACACAAACACACACACACACACACACACACACACACACACACACACACACACACACACACACACACACACACACACACACACACACACACACCTTGTTTTGCTTGAGGGCTCCCTTCTCCTTCATGTGAGGACAATCTTTGCCGGTGATAACAGCTTTGATATCAGCCACAGGCACTGCACAGAGGACAGGAGTGAGTTAACAACAACAACAACAACAACATCCCTGTGACAACTGTGTCATCCCAGATGGGTGACTGGTTTATCCAAGTGATTAAAAGTTAAAATTCTCCCAGGATCTTTCACTGTGCGTGAGCTGCAAGTGAAAGTGATGTTAACTCTTAAAGCCAACAGTCAGTGTAAATGATGCTTGCTCGTCACTGGTGACACTGTGTTTTGGGGCTATGTATCCCTTCAGCATGGATGGAGACTGTAGACTTGAAAATGCATATATGAATAAATATTGTGAGCTTACAAACATAGAGAGTGCAGTACAAATACTCAGAGTCAGAATAGTGGGTAAAGCCTAGAAATAATTTCACTTGACACTCACGTTTGTCCTGCAAAGAGTCGTGGGGCACTTCGCCCTGAGGGCTCTCCTCCAAGTCTCCATAGTGCAGGACTTTATGGTTCGGAGACAGACGGCAATACCAAAACTTATCTGGAAGAAAACACGAGGGGAAAGGAAGACAGAGGAAAGGAAAAGGGAGAGAGAGAGACAGATTTAGAGGAGTTATAAAATACGTCAGTGGCTGGCATAAGACATCATATGGGATCGCATGAGTCATCAGCGGGAGAGAAAATTAGCAGGGCAAAAAAATCTGTGACAAAAAAAAAAATAGAGCGAAAACAGCCTTGAGGAAAATCCACAGATGGACCATGATGCTGTGCATGAGGGAGGGATTTGATGGGCAACAAAACAGACAGTTGGCCTTCATCATTTTAACAGTGATTCAACAACAATATACACATTCAAGTCAAGATCACAAAAAGATATTCAGGCTTTTTTGCCTCTTTCTCAAATGAGGCAAAGATGGAACTTTAACTGTGATGCGTCCTCAGCAGATGTAACGAAGGGCCTGCAGAAACTATGACTCAGGAAATTTAACAAAAAAAAAAAAGACAGTTCTTTGGTTTTACAGCATGTTGTAGTTTAAATAATGAAGGCACTACAAGGTAGTCAGACAACCATTGTCCATCACTGTGCTTAAAATCTATATATGCATTTATACTTTTATTAAGACTTTTACACACACTAAGAAGCAGCAAAGCTCTTGAGACTTGTTTTATTATCATTGTAATGGTCAGGCTCTTTTTTAAAGGCAGGACAGAATTTGAGCAGGATTGTTTAAGCAGACATAATTGCTGATCAAGTTCAGTGTGTTTTCCTCTTGGCTGACGTGATATGTAATCGTCCTGCAGTGGAGGCCTTTAACTACCAGCTGCGGCTGTAAAGCGCCGGTCAGCCTTTGCAGACCAGCCTGGTGTTCCTTCGTGCTTTCCTGCCAAGGTGGGCACCAAGCTGAGTTGGCAGTGAGCGGGCACAGACTGGGGAGGTCTGGCTGGCGTGTGCATGGGTGGCACAGTCCAAATCCTAATTGCTGAAAATAGACAGTTGGCGGCGCCAGGCTGGTGCACAGTGGCACTGGTCCACTGGGGGGAGAGGAGAGAGATGTGCGTGGCAGCTGTGAGTGGAGGGGCGACGCTTGGGAGAGGATGCCATCAACTGTTGGACTTAACCGACTGCAAAGCATGACTGATTTATGTGTGCATGTGCATCCACACACCAGCACATATGTTCATCCTTTGGCTTGAAGACGCTGTATCTCCATCTTAGATTGAATTTCATTTTTGTACTACTTAAAGTATAATTGTCTTAATCTGAGTCAGCTGCCAGGATGTGGGTGAAAGATGCAGTGAGATTCAACAGAATCAGGCCAACTTTCCTATTTTAGTTTTGTTTAGTGCAGCATTTACACGAGGCACACTCTCTTAAGCCCCGGGTGCTGTTACCTGCCGCTACCCTGCACTTAAAAGACTGCACAGGTAGTGCTCTTTCTTCCAAACTTCAAAACACCATCAACCTGAGCTTTTAAAGCAATGCATCCCCTTGTAATTTGCAGACTGGCACTTCGGAAGGGAGAGAGAGAAGAGTCATCTGCACTGAAGTCAGCTAAATTAATATTTGATGTAGGTACTTGAGTCCCTGCAGGCTGGGGGACTTTGAAATAGTCGTACAAGATGCCGAGGGAAAGGTGGGAGAGGGAGAGAGGGAGGAAGGGGAGGAGGGGAGCACATTTTATGTTTGTAAAAGATAGGACACGTAACTGCAGATGGAGAAAGTTAACATCTCTAATGGGTATAAACATTGTGAAAGTTTATCTGACGAATGTATGAAAGACAAGAGAGAAATGACACTAATAAACCAAGTTTCAGTGTTATGTTCCGCATGCAGCATCCTCCTTTTGATTTAACGTCTCATTTCATGTGAACACCAAGCCAGAATTAAACTTGCTATAGGGCTCCTTTCATTCTTGTTCAGCTCGCCTAAGCCCTGCAAGACAAAGCGATCTTCACATTGTCAGCTCTGGATATAAGTACCAGTGTGAGAACAGAGAGGAGAGGGAGGAAAGGATTAACATGTATGGAGGGAGGGAAGAGAGTGTAGAGGAATGGAGCACATTAAGGTGGCATTCGCTCACACATGCACAGGGAGGGAGATAGGAAGATGCAGAGTTTTTATAGGATTGTTGTGGAGAAACAGTGTGTCCTTAACTCCTTCCAGAGTCCTCAGAGGCAGAGACAGCTCCAGCTAGCTGGTAGCAGGCAGACAGTCAGTGTGCTGCTGCAGCAGATTAAAGCTGGTGTAACCCTACAGGCTAGCGTGCTAAATTAAATCCAGTGAGGCTCATGAACTGCTTCATATACAGCTGTGTGCGGGTGTACTGCTCCTGAATGGCTAATGGTTTCTGTTTCTGTGTTTAGTATGTGTGCTGGTGCATGCACATATGCGACTGTGTCCTCAGTTCCCTAACAATGATGTGGCAATTCGGAAGAGCATTAATCAGCCGACCACAAGCAGTGAAGACGAGCAGATACTCGATCTGGGTTGACGCTTTCCACCTGAACATCTGTCCTGCAACATCTATTCATCTCAGATACCTTTTCTCTCCACTCCTATATTCATTTTTCTGTTTCTGTAATCCAGCTTTGATGACATCTGGGTGACAGCTGCCAAGACCGATTGTGATCAGGCTTTCAAATGCCAGAATACATTGCAGTCAGTGGAGAAAAATCCACCTGGTTGGGCTCAATTTGATTTGACTTATTTGCAAGTAGAGATCCTGCAGGGGAGCTGATGACAGTAATGCAATGACAATAAGCTGAACCCACAACCTGAGCTTGTCACTGAGTTTTTTTTTATTTCATGTGTTTGCATATGTAGAGAGAGGTGTAGGAAAGTGCAAGAAGGAGGACAGAAGAGTGAAGGGATCAGGTTTCAACCAGATTAAACCCTCTTTGACAGAGGAGCAGTATATTATACAGGCTAAATGCTACTGCTGCTACTCCTTTTCCTTCTTCCCTCCTCTCCTTTCTCTCTCATGGCAGTGAGGGTGAAACACGATATCGGGCCAAATGATTTGAATTACGCTCCTATTTGAGCTGGCTGCTGGGGTTTTCACTAGCCTCTCTCCGCCACTATATCACTGCGAAGGAATGTCATCAATACAATAAAGTCTATAGGTGCTTTGTGTGCAAGACATTTTTCAACAAATCATGGCACCACTGACAAATCAGACATCCATAATGTCCATAAACATCTCAAATATCCCTTGAAAGCTCCAGACTTCGACATCTACCATGCGTGCCACAACTTGTCTGACTTGTGTTATGTCTCAGCATGAGATGCCTGGCTTTATCATTTCCATTACACCCTCCACACTGCAGAGCCTGCGGTTACAGCCGTCTGCTCTTTTGTCATTCTTTCATTTCTTTTCTCAAAGCTTTCTCTAGACTCTATCTTGACAAGTGTGTATTATTGCGTGTTTACCCTGCTTACGCCTGTTGTGCATGGTTGCATTTCTTTGCATGCCACATGTACACCAGTGTTTGCAGGGGCAAGAGGAGGGGAAGGCGGTGAGTTTGTGTATCTCAAGACACAGAGACGCGTCTGCTGCATTTCTGTATGTGTACGAGTAAGAGAGGTGTCGTGTTGCTATATGTCTCTGCCTTGAAGGCTGACAGAGCCAGAAAAAAAAGAAGAATGTGTGAACCATCATGACAGCAGCTCCACAGCAGTCCAGGGCTTCAAAGATCTCCGTGATAACATATCTCTTGTGGGGGTTTTTCACAATGCAAAGGGAATAAGGCGATGAGCGGGGGTGCAGAGAGGAGGGATAAAGCACAAACACACAGAGGAAGACAAGGCAGGAAACTGAAGAGCTGCCCTTGTGAACACAGCAGAGGTCTGTCTGGTTATGATCCGTGGATGGATGTATGTTTATACGTGTGTGTGTGCGTGCGTGTGACTAGTGTGTGTCTCACCCTGCCTCCTGCGACTACTGATTTTCCTGAAGCAGGTTCCCTCACACAACCTGTTGAGCCTCTGCTGTTTGATCAGCTCCATGATCTCAGGCTGGATCTTCTCTCTCAGCTCCCTGCAGAAAAATGAACACACACACACACACACACACACACACACACACACACACACACACACACACACACATTATTAGTTTAAGAGAATTATCTAAATACTATAAACCACACCTGTTCCTATCTGGCAAGCAGAGGACAGAAAGCTACAAGATGCTCCACGACCTAGAAGAGAATTCTTTTACATTTCCCAGTTTTTCTGGCAGCGTGCAATATTCATCTGACTAATGAGATCACCTGAATTATGACTGTCAGGAGGGAGCAGAGGATGCCAAAAACACAGATACACTTCCACACATGCATGCACATGTGCGCACACACTCAGAAACATGTCATGTAGCTTCCCAAAAGGCTGATGAGTGGGACTCTGAGCTGCTTCAGCTCCTGCTTGGATGGCTGTCATCATCTACATGTATGTGTGTCTGTGTTGCATATGAATGTGAAGTCAACATGAATTATGTATACCATCTGCCCGAGTGGTGCGGCTGCTCCCCATCTTTTATTTTTTATCATTGTACTCGATTCTTTTCTCTTCCATTTTGCCTTTTTGTTCTTTTTCCATGTTAAAAATACACAAACTTTTGGGAGGATGTCGAGACATGTAAAAGCTTTGCATTTTTAGCATGTTCTTTATTTTTTCCCTTTAGTATTTCCCCTTGCTGATGTCCTTGATCACATTTTTGTCCTTCTCTCTCTTCCTCCTTCAGGCTCATCTGCTCTTGTCTCTCTTCATCTATCTTGCCCTCACTGTCTGTGTCTTTGCCTCATCAGTGACTCATTACATTGATCTGTGGTCGGACATTCACTCCGACATCTTTAAAGAAACAGCTAGTGGGGAGGGCGTGGCTCGCTGCAGGAAGGATGGATGATGATAGCTCGGCTTTACCGCCTCATGTGCTATTCTTCTGACTGTACTAGACACAGGTGAGACTGTTTTTGTCTGAGGGCTTCTCAGAAAGCAGCTCCAGTTTCAATTTAAACTGATTCTTTCCGGCAAATGCAGAAAATCACAGACAATTGAATTAAAGGGCTGAGGTGTTGTACTGGTGGACCTCTATAAAGGAGGCACTCTGGTTGCTATTGGGTGTACAAATGATGAAAGAAGCGAGGCACAAAAGCCCATTTTCAGCTTTGTAGAGACACACAGTACCTACACAGAGCATCAGTGAAAAATTTCCAAGCACAGGTGGAGAAGAGCATCAATGATGAATTCAGTTAAACGATTCTTCCACCTAATTTTCTGGGACTGCATTGAAATGAAGTTGTGTGTTCATGTTTTCTCATATCCTCAGCAGTTCTGTTTTGACCAGCTGCATGAATTCTTTATGCAATGCCAATTCTTTTTTTTGGTGTAAGCAACTTTCAGTAAATAGAAAACTTTCCACATACATTGCAAAAACAGCATCTTTAAACTGATGCTCTACAGGAAACACAGCTTTGATGTGTCGCCAGTATAGTTCCTCTCTTCACCTTCTTTTGATGTCTAAAGTCATTCTCTGCATTTATTGATAACAGGAAACTGGCAGCGTTTGCAGCAGGTAATACAGTGCTCCTTTAAATCAGCCGTCTGACATGCTCTGCTCATTATGTTTACAAGTCATGACTGTACTATATTGATTAGAGGAAAATTCCACCCCCGGGCAGTCTCACGCTGCTGAAGAGAGACCCGTCAGCCTGTGATGTTCAGCGCTTTCCAGCAGTCGTTTTGATAACATCTTTAAATGTGAGTTTTCATTTCGATGCCTAATTCAATTACTTATCGCCTACTTCTCCCAGAATGCCTTCTGACAACAGCCTGAGAGTTGATCATTCTGTTATTCTTATTTTCTCATTAATACAGGGAAGAGTGGTGTTGTGTTCTACATAATAAAGTGTCTTAATTCTTAAATGTGAACTATAGAAGGGTAGTACCTGGTCCCAGTGAATGTGGACTGTGATATGGAGACATCATATTTCTACAATTGGCTATGTTTTGTCACTATTGAACCATTTACTGCATTTTAAGATTTATGGCATTTATTCTGCCAAGGCCGAATCTGTTAATGTTAACAAAAGTGATAAATAATTCATGTATCCTGATTTGGATCTGCTCCAAAATTTAATGGGTTCTTCTTCGGCCTGCGCTACAGCCTTCTATGAAGTTTCATGAAAATCAGGCCAGCAGTTGGTCCTTAATCCTGCTGAGACAGACAGACAAATGGGACCAAAAACATTACCTTGGTGGAGGTGATAGGATAATTACATCTAAAAAATTGGACCTTGAATTTAAAGCAACATTACCTGCAGTTTTTGGGGACATTTTTAAGTAGCTTCCTTTACTTTTGTTCCGCCTTCTCCCCAGGGATTAATTGGGTGCCAAAGTTTGGTCTCTACCCTTCCAATATCGATCCAATAAGCCCTGGGCTCAGCATTGATTACTGTTCAGAGGGACAAGCTTTCTCTGCGAAACGATTTTTCAATAGTGCTGGCGACTCCATTAAATACAGGCAGGACAAAACAATGTTCTCCATTACAGGGCCTGCATCCATGATCTGTCAATGAATGATCTATTACAGACTAACTCGCCATGCTTAGTGAGCTGCAGGGTCGTTAACGGAGCATTCACTGGGGATGCCATTTGCAGACTATTTGAATTTGATGCATATTTCTAATCACGAGGACAGCACCAGTGCAACCTGCTCTAAGCAAGCTGGAATTTGGTTGACAGATGGAAAGGAGAGAAAAGAAGCAATTCTAAGGATATCAATGACCAGGGCTCTTTTTTTGTAGATGCAAATCATGCCCTCATTTGTGGTCTGATAAGGCAGATGAGAAGGGAAATTGCAATTAACAACAAGTGTATTGATGAACGATACTAGATATCATTCACATTAGGACCAGCATCTTGTTGTCATCTCGACTTTTGCAGGAGGCTTCAGACAACCAACATAACCCTTTGACAAATGTGTGCAAACTGTTGGAATTTTACACTGCGACAAAATCACACTGGCCAGTGATTGTCTGACTCACAGGATGGGGCGGGACTGGAAGTCTTCCTGATTCATCCTTTCGGACTGGCGTATCTTCAGGATCTCTGTGTAGCTCAAGTTCTGCAGGCGACTCTTGAACTGGTCCAGGGAATTAGGCTTGAGAGTCAGCGCTCGCATGATCTGCTCCCTCACCACCTGCATTACCTGCAGAGGAGGAGAGGAAGAGGAGGGTGGGGTGAGATCAGCACGGATGCAGGAGTGATACAGGGTCTGTGTGTATGTACTGGCCATAGACATCAGGAAGTTAAAGCTAGCCCCCTCCCTATTTTTGGAGGGTCAGGGGAGCATATAAACTTCTGTTCAGTTCCCAACAGGATAAATGATGTTTTTTTTTTTTCCAGATCTGGAGCCTTTAATCCAGTCTGGTGCACTGAGCCTTAGGAGGAAAGAGCAAAGCAGAATAATTCAGCAGTGGCTAGTCAGCTGTTAGCCCCAGTATCATGCATCAGTGAAATGCATGACAGAACTTGCCTATAATACCCCAGCTAGCTAATACCATTAGTCTGGCTGTGGCTGTAGAAGCATGACATGAGTGGTGTTCCGAGTCATCAATCCCACTCAAGGGGTCTTTGTGATCAACGGAGGTAACAATGCAGTCGGGAAGCACTGCACAACAACACATAAAACACATCATGCACGTCAAGATCAATTAGCCTAGCGTGTATGCATTGCTGTCAGGAGATAATTAAAGTCTCCCCACAGAAGCTGCAGAGCTGAGCACACACACACATTTAAAAGTGATGCTCTGAAAATAAAATGGAACCATCATCAGCGAGCGACGGCAAACAATATCAATCCTCTCCACTTAAACAGAGACTGCAAAAAGACATCATCTTATGTTTATGCGGATAAAATGGAGTAAAAGTAGAAAACGATGAACCAACAAGGTGATTCATGTGTTTGTATTTGACATTCTCTCATGAAGTCTGGTGTGAAAAACCTGGTCTTAGTGAAATTCCAACAAGACTCAAGCAAGGTCATTTCGTTTCTGTCACCTGAAGTATAAATCAGTTCAGAATAGCTACTCCGATGAAGCAGAAATAGCTATTAATGAAATAAATGGTTATTAATAAGAGAAATGGAATTAAATCTCAGTTCAAGCTACTTTACGAGAGGACTACACTGATTTTTAACCCAGCTAATAAAGCACTGATCTTTCCAAAGTATAAAATCTCTTCATTTTTCCACGCATACACTTGAGCCTCCGGGAAATGAGTCCTCAGATGAAATCTTTGGTGACAGCGGCTTCCATTTAGGTTTGCACTCAGATTTGCATTCTGCATAATTACAATTTGAACATGAATATAATTGGACAATTTTTTTCTTTTTTTTTTAATTAGGAGGGACTTCTCTGAGAGCCAATGTGCTGAAATTGCTCACACACAACAGAACATCACCTGCTACACCAGTTTCCCCTCAAAGCTGAGCATAGCTTGCAGCGCTCGGGTTGATGTGAGCCTGTAAATCCTGTTGAGACGCTCCGTGTGATAGTTGGCCAAAAAAAATTAACTTTTCTCTGGCCAGGTTGAGCAAATGCTGTTCCAGTTACTGCAGGCGGTGTGATGGTAGACGTGACAAGCAGCTCTGATTATGGATCAGCCTTGTTAGCAGCCACCCCTGAGCCTGCAGATGCTGATTCACTGGATCAGATCATACTGAAGTGACAGAAAGAAATAGACTGCCTTCCCTTCTGTTCACTTTGATTTTACTCCATTTCTCTCTTCTCTGCTTGCCTTGTTGATCAAATGCTTGAGGACACACGAATATTTCCAGCCTGTGCAAACACACTTCTTCACGATACGCCAACTCAATTATAATGAGAGACAATGAGAGTTTAGAGTGGTTGTGTGTATGTGTGTGCTTACACATGCACCGAAACAAAGATGTTTTTGGACTTCCCTTGCGATTGGTGTGTTCTCCTGTTCTGTACTATTCTGTTTCATCTGGGCTCCTCAGCCTTAACAATCATGCCAAAACCCAGTGAGCCAAGATCCCAAACAAAGTCTTATGTAATATTGTTCTTACTGTTTGTACTGCAAGGAGATTACTCATCAACTGGCTAACCTCTGAACTCTCACTAGTCAGACTTAGCCAGGGGTGAGAGCAGTAAAAATAGAAGATCTGAGTTACCGAAAATGAAATGTGAACAGCGTAAACCTCAGCACCCAAAAAAAAAAATCTGAAAAACTCAAAGGCGATCGAGGATAATCCTCTTGAAACAGCATCGCATTTAGCATGTAAAAATGCATAAAGAAGTGGTCTGGGCTCCAAGTCCCCTTTTTGAGACGCTGATGCTGCACAGTGAGTGCCACAAAAAGGAATTAACCCATTTCTAATTCTTTATCTGATAAGCCCTGAAGGTAATACTCAGCTCCAACCGCAGCAAAATACTGGGAAAAAAACACACTTTTTTTGTTACTGATTACACAATTTAATCCAAGGATTAGCTTTTGGAATGCAAATATGTTCAGAGGCGGCAATCACAGTGTATTTCCTAACAAATTGACCTTGTGAAATTAAAAAAAAAAAAGGTTGACAACAGAAACGAGGATGGTTGGCTTTTTGGCACCATCAGATCTTTAAATCATCACATATTAGTAATCAGATATGACAAACTAATAGAATGATGAATTTCAAGAATCCCTTGCAGAGTCTAGATTATGACCCTGTGAAACTCATGTTTTCTGAATTATCTACAAAACCCAGATGCACATCAGTGCACATGAGGTCTTCCCTCGTGTGATCCAAATCTAACTGGCATTAAAGCCGATGCAGAACATCAGTGACTCAGCAAGCACATTCTTTAAATGCTGTTTGACAGAGGCAGACAAACTCTGAGATCAGGATCTTGGCTGTTTAAAAAGACGCTCTGTTCTCGCTGGCACAAAGCCCCTGTGTGCAGAGTATTAACCTCATGATGTCATTGTTAAAATAGTTTGGAAGCCATCATGTAAACCATTTCTAAAAGTTTATACTTTTCCTCGAAACAGAAAGTTGCTGTCCTGTCCTGTGGTGCAGTATGAACTGTGGCTGTATGTGGAAGTCATTACACTCTCAGTCATAACAACAGATTTTATCATGAACAGGACCACCTACGCTGCTGGAGCTGAGCCATTTTTCAGGAGTGTCCAAGAATGTAAACACTGGCATAAAAGTGACCGACCACTAGAGGGCGAGGGTCAACACTTCCTCCACACCAGTCAAGATTTGTTCAAGGTGACAAAGTGCAGAGACTCTGAGCTACAAAGAAGAGAAGGAGGATTTTGCTTTTTTATTCATGTCTGTCTGTCCCTTCCCATCCTTCTATCAGGTTGTTCATCCGTAAAGACAGCTATCCATTCCTCCCTCAGCTGAGATGAAAATTTATGTTAACTCTCATTGCTGGATGTCACCTCCATGAAAGGCCGTGCTTTGTATTCATTCCTCATCTGTGATTCACTGTAATATGCATGCCATATTTCTATGGTGGGGGGGGGGCACAGGTGTCCAGCTAACAGCAGATTTACAACCCCCAGGACTGTCCTTTCAGCCTGAGCCCCTGGCCTCAGCCTCCTCCTCCTGTTTGAGCTGATAACGTGCAGATGGATGAAGCCACAGCTTCCAATCATGCTACGAGAGATTCATCACTCCTGTCCACTACTTTTAATCACAACTTCACCCAGTTGCCTACCATAAATTTTCACACACACATACACACGGCTATAAGCCACATAATTAAGCCTCAAATTAATTTATTTTCTCATTAACATTACAAATGGTCTGTCAGTGTGTCTTGCAGGGACATTCTTCCCTTAAGAAGCTATTTGAAAGTAAAGGAAATTGTATGAAAGTGTAACAAAGGGTGAGGTTTGACAACCTCAGTCAACCTCAAGTTTATCATTGGCAGAACTGTAAAACCCTGAAAGCATCTCCTGAAATCCTGAAAACAGCAGGAAAACTTTATATTTAAAGAGCTTTTTAAGGCAGATTTCATCACCTGCAGCTCACTTTCCAGCCTCATCCTGATCCCTGGAGACTGACTGCCATCCAGCCCCAGTGTCTGGGCAGAGCCGTCCCTGGGGAATGTTCATTAATATGCCTTGTTTGCAGTCATGTCTCCGGCAGGAAAACAATTCTGTCGGCCCATGTGGCTGCACTCATGCTAATTAACACAGCGAATATTCATCACATTTAATACGAACACATGGTCCTTTCACAACTGGGCGGAGGGGCATTATGAATATTTTATCTTCCTCTTTTTCATCCGCTGATTGCTCAGAGAGCACCTTGGTAGAGGTGAGATGACGTCGGCGCCCAAACAAACTTTGCAGGCTGAGCTCACTCGGAGGATAAAATTAGGCTTTGTTTTGCGCTGGCGTCATTTCAGCTGCGGTCGAGATGATCTAAGTGCAACATTGTCCATCTCGGGCTCTTCTTTTATTTAGACAGAGCTGCTGATCCAAGATTTATCTCCTGTATCTTGTCTAGCATTATTTCGGTCTTTCTCGACATTCTCTCTGTCACGCTCCCTAATCTCTTCCGGACAACAAGCCATCTTTTGTTCTTGTAGCTCTTTGGAAAGGGAAGACAGACAGCAGAGTAAGTGTCAGCAAAAGTAATTAAACGCTGTCCCATGAGCCATCAAGTACACGTAATGAGCCACACTGGTTCGTCTGCCACCCTCCTCATCCTCAGTCCCCTCCTCTCTTCCCTTCAGTCTCACCTCAAACAGGACAGTCGGGCAGTTCCTCGTTCCTGGAGTCACCCCGCCATCCATCATCCACAACGCATCAGCCGTAACAAATTACCGTCCCCCCTCTTGCCATCCAATCGAGTCTCGCCAACGCTCCATTTGCCTAAGAGGATGCTAATGACATCATTTACCAGCTGTCAGTCAAACACTCACCCGCCACTCAGGCCTGGGCGGAGAAATCTGAAGACTGTGCTGGAGAGGCGCTTTGGTGGGCAAATAATAAGGTGGTAATCACAGAATAATGACTTTGCTGATACTCCCTGAAAGCAATCAAAAAGTCAATCTCACATGGTGATAATGGGAACGTTGATGCAGTGTGTTTCTGCATTTAAAGCCTCGAATCAGACAAATCATGCATGCTTGCGCACATACAAAAGGAAGCATTCACACAGGTGTGAGAGCACACAAAAAGTACATGTGCTCGCTTTCGTCAGGGCGCCTGTTTTTTTAATAAGCAGCAGAAAAAGAGAATACAGGGAATCCATGTCCCCGTCATTGAAATGGTAATTACATTCTCACTCTCTGCCACCATGTCCCACGTTCAATTAATAATTATCTCCTTCAAAGTTGACCCTGATGTCGTTCAAAATAAAACAATGCCACAGAGATGGACATGAAAGGATGCCTGTCTCTTATCAGGCAGTGCAGAGACGAGTGCTGCTACGGGCTGTATTAAATTTAGAAGCTGATAAAAATGCATTGGATGAAGATGCAAAAATGTATTTTGGGTGCTGACGGAACTGAAAAATGACAAAGCTGTGATTGCTGATTTATGGCTTTAATACCAAATGTAAGGCAAAGCGGCCTTTGTGGCTGTTAAATTAATATATATTCAAATGCATTAAAGTCATACTATGCAGGAATTGTCAGTTATTGTCTGTAAACAGTTTAGTTAAGTGACGATTGAGCGGGATTGCTTCTGTGTGAGTCTATGCATCGTATTTTAGGAAAATCCTGCCTGAAAATCCCTGCTAACAGAGTGCAGTGTACACTGGGTCAAATTAAGTATTAATAGGTTTAAGACAAGGCTTGTTTGTGTATTCAATATGTAGACAACCAGATATTGTTTATTTCTGTTTTCTGTTTATTAATGATAGTGACACTAATCTATGCCAACAATGCCAACTTTGCCGTTTTTTGCTAGCTACCACACTCATGGCCTGTGTGAGAGGACATTTGGACCGTTAGACAGTGTGCATGCACATGCACGCACACACACACACACGCACGCACGCACGCACAGGCTCGGACTACAAAAAGCTGGTTCTGAAGCAGCAGTCCGGGCTGCTCTGCATGTCAGCTGTCGTCTGTGTTGTAGATGCGATGGTTACAGTGAGGTTTATAATTTCAGATGACATGACATTCAGGCAATGACATGGAACAAACTTTATTTCCATTTGGATGTTCATACTGCCATCAGCAAGGATGGGGACTGTCAAAATTAATATGAATCACATAACGGGCAGCAAAAAAAGATTGTTGACAAAAACTCTTGGCTGTCGATGGGCATGGCTCAACATGGCTACGCATACATAATAGTCGATTAACCAATTTATCTGCAAGACTCAGATATTTGCTAGGACTGGCTACTTTTCTCCATTTCATATAACTGAGATCTGAATATTCTGGGTTTTGGACTATTGGATCAACAAAATGAACATTAGCTTGGGCTCTGGGAAAAAATGCACTGGGTATTTTTCATAGTTTCTAGCATTTTACAGACAAAATGACTAATCAATAATGAAAATAATGGTTAGCTGCAGCCCTAATAATGAGCTTTCACAGCATAATGCCACATCTTAATGCATTGTATGAAATGCCAAACAAGGGACAGTCAGTGTGCCATTTCATAGAGGGTGAAGAACGAGAGGTGAATGCTGCTCAACAGCCAGATTCCCAGATTATATTTAGTATATTCATCTTTTCTTGTTAGACTCTTCTGACAACCCTGTCATGGCTCTATGTTAAGTGTGCTGAGAGCAACTAAGTGGAAAGGCACTACTTTCATCCATTAAAATTTCAATTATGTAGCTACACCCCACGGCTTGAACGTAAGGAGTCACTGTATCTGGATATTTCAATAAAATAAAATGGAGCAGTAAGGGGTAAATGTAAAGTGCAGTGAAAAGCAGCTCTTTTCTCTCTTAGTGAATGCCTTCGGGACCTATTTGACAGCATTACTGCACCACGGGGAACAGCACATACTGTATTGTAGGCAAGACAGAAATACACGCTCTCAACATACACACTCATGCAGCACATATACTAATTTATTCCTTCTCTTGCATTATACAGCATGAACAACCACCAACACATGCAAAACAAAACAAATTGATGTAATTTGCCAGTATTCCCATGTAGGCACACACAAAACACATCTGGAGACCTCCCTCCATCAATCTTATGCTTCCTTCCACATGAGTGATGCAGGGTCGACGCCGGCTGTTGCTGCTAGCTGCTGTTGTTGCCATATTTAGAGTGCTAGCACTGCACAGCCAGACAAACTGTCAGAGGAGCTCTTTTTCAACCACCAGCTCAATGTGAGGTGCAGCGCGGCCCATATGGATGACTGGAGAGCAAAGTCGCCTGGGAAATCGCCATTTACTGCGAGTCAAGAAATGCTGATGAAAGCCAAGTGCTGACCTTGGCTTGTGCACTGCACTGCATTAATGAGTGTTTTATTATGACAAGGATGTTGCAGGAAATATGAACATTCTGCATTAATTATCCCAGAGGGATGGTTAAATTGGTTGTGATTAAACATCTATTCAAGGACATCAGAACAGGTATTATTTCATTACAGGAGATAATTCTCATCGGGGATGATCTCTTTCTTAGAGTCTACCCGTAATGCATCACAGGCTGATTGGAAATACTATCTGAAAAATCTCTTTTAATGTCTTTTTGGACCTGACGAAGTTGTCTGGAAAGCAGAAGTCAGATAAGTTCCCCATGAATAATGTACAGAGCACCCATTTAGGCCTCTTACAGGCCTTTCACACCAAATGTTTCACTTTGCACAGAGAAAGACCATTTTGGGCTATGGACACAGCTACACAAGGAGATCTTCCACCTGGTTTTGAAGCAAATACGCTGATTTTCATGACAGGATTGACAGAAAGTGGCATCCACAATATGACTGTGCAGCAAACAATGATGGTACAAAATGTTATTTAGTGCAGCACTGAATTCCTGGAGTTCTTCTGATGAATCATACCAGGACTTTAGCAAAAAATCCCAAGCCTGGCAGAAAATATCAGAGAGAACAAAGATACTAGCTTAGAAACTATCATTGTGATTATTTACAGTCTGACCCTAGTTACCTGCTTCGGATAATTACGTGCAGCTCAACCTCTACCACTATACGACCATTTGGTCTAACACCGCCACTGGGCACACTGAGCCAAGACTCTGTAGAGTAACTTAATTTATACCTCTTGCCTATTTGTTGTTGTGCAAAGGAAAGTGGACCATACCCCAGAGAGAAAACTACAGAGTCCCAGATATCTTCATTTGCCTCCCTTCCTCAGACACGTCATCACCCTCACAAAGACAGATGAAGTGCTTCAAGTTAAACCCAGATTCAAGCAGTGATACATCAAAACTGGATTATTATGTGATACTAATGATAAGGCCCACAGCAGCCATATCCCAGCATGTATCCACAATAAGACACACCCACACACCAGAGCCGTTTTGGAAACTTTTCTTCAACTTCAAAGAATCTAAAGTGCGCAGTGTGGATTGCTGTGCACCAAAAGCATTGCACGCACATAAAACTGAGTCACATGAATGCACACCCACTTATCAATAAACAAACAGACATGAATAAATGAATGGATATATAAATAACTAAATCAAAAGACAAGAAAACTTGGGTTTACTTTTTCCCTGCTGATTTCCAGTGAGCTGCTCTGAAGATGAGACGACAGTATCATTATCTTGATAGACAACAAAACAAAGTGTTAGTATCTAAGCTCTTGCAACTGTGATGGTTTGATGCTAATGGCTGATGAAGTCTCTGGTCTGATTGGTGAGCTTAGTTTTGCTGTTTTCAATGTGAGTGGGCCAACGCTGCCTGAGATCAGAGAACCCCCCCTGCCTCCCTTTGGGCACACACACACAAAAGACACACTCGTGAAAAACTAATGCACAGAAAAAAAGAAACAAGTGCCTGCATAGACACAAAGCCCGAAATTCACACTTTGCTCTTGCCACCACAAACCATGAGAAAATAAAACAGCATACAAACAAAAACAAATTCAAAGCCATACACGCCCCTACAAGGACTCAAGAGCACCAATTTGTTGCGACGCATGTACAAATGCATTCACGCACTGTCCGAGCGTGAACACACACGTGCAAAAACAATAAAGCAAACCTTGTTAAGGGAGTGGGAGGTGAGGCAGCCAGGCAGAAAGATATAAATAGCCTGTCTGAATTCAACAATAGAGGTGGAGGGGGGTCGAGAGACAAGAAGGAGGAGGAAAAGAGGGAGGGAGAGCACAGGAGGGAGGTGAAGGCAAAAAGAAAGAGCTATAAGGGACTAAGAGAAGGAAAGAGGTAAAGATAGATTCAGACAGTTGGAGAGGTAAATAAAACCAGTATGGAATAAGAAGACAGCAGGTCTCATTGCAGGAGAGGAGAGGAGAGGAGAGGAGAGGAGAGGAGAGGAGAGGAGAGGGGGAGGGGCTGGTTTACTGTGTCCTGATAGCCATAGATGTACCGTTTCATGCAAAGCACAACAGCAGCAGTCACAGTTTTTTGGCATATGGCTGCGTGTGCGGCGCTTTTACCAACTGTCCCAAGCTGCTTCCTGGAATCCACACACGGCACCCGCCCAAAACCTTTGGCACCTGCACTCATTATTATCGTAACGTCACTTCTAACCGGACACAATGCCGCCCTTTTCATTAATCTTGCATGCGCACATGTTCTAACCTTCTGAAAAAGTGGAGGAGCTGTCCTGTTGCTAAAAAGCAGAGCCAGAAATCATTTGCATTGATTTGCATTAAGTGCCCTGAATTGATTGCGGTGAGCGGCCTGAACTAAAACAGGAATAGCAGCTTAACGGCAAGTGAAAAATATTCTGTAACAGTTACTGCACACAAAGCGATGTGTGATGGGTTGATGAGGGGGTCGCTCTGCTGATGCTGGGGCTTTGGAGGATTGCCATATGAATAATCCCACATGGGACGGGGTCGAGTCTTCAACATGGTTGAACAAAGCAGATTATCTACTCTCCTCTGTATCACCCTTGGCCAGAAGAGAAATGTCAAACACCAATAAAAAGGCTTTGCTTTACATGTGTGCTTGTTTTATTTTGACAGGCTTGTCCATAGTGACTTTCTAAAAAGGGGTGACCAGGTTCAAGGTCTGTTGCTCAAGGGCACTACAGGACACTGACACACAGACAATGCAAGAATGTTTTCTTACTGACTGAACTTGGCTTGTCATGTAAGGAACATTCAGAAGACACTGTCGATTAAAAGAATAGTTCCACATTTTGGGAAATACCCTTTGATGAGGATATTGATTCTTGTATCTATCTTTTCGATATGAAGCTTAGCTTAGCACTAAGACTGAAAACATCTATTCTGGCCCTGCCAAGAAATAGTGCAGACCCAGGTAAAATCACAATCTATCATTGTTTTTACACTTTTGCACGAATAAAACACCTTTAGAGGTGGACTTTCACCTTTAGACAAGCTTTTGCTCTGTTTGCAGCCTTTATACTAAGCTAAACTACCTGTCTCCTGCTTCAGTATTTGTGGTGGTATTAAACTTCTCATCTCTCTGCAAATATGCGTATTTTCCAAAACGCTGAAATAACTAATGAATCAATTATTTGTCTGTAAAATGTTGGAAAATAGTGAAAACTGGCATCACAATTTCCAAATCCTAATCAACATTTTCATTTTGCATTCAATTTACAAGGATACAGAGGAGCAAAAAGCGGCCAATCTATACATCTGAGGAGCTGGCACAAGCAAATGTTTTTTTATTGATGAATGATAAATGATTCATCACTTATCAAAAGCACAGTTTCGTTCAGTAGGTCGCCTGGGAGCCAAGACACAGTTTCATCGTACCAAGCCAGGTTTAAAAGAGTGGATACAATTGTACTGTGTATTGTCCAAAACTAATGAAATCAGGCTCTGGCAGTATTTCACAGACTCCTGCTCTACAGTCTGGGGCTGACCTCACTCTAATCCTGTGTCAAACCCCTCTGGCTAAAACACTGGTTGAAGCTCATCCATGGCTGAGAGAGGCAGTGTGGAGTGGAGATCAGTAGTAGGGGCATTGAATTCCTCTGGTGACAAACGGTGGGTGTTGGTGATGTGGAGTAATCCCATTCACAACAACAAAGCCCAACCCCCCACCACACACACACACACGCACATACGCACACACACCTTACACTGGCATACAAATGATGCCTGGAGCGTGATGGGGGGTAGGTGATGTGTGTATGCATGCATGTAGATGTGGGTGTGTGTGTGAGAAAGGGTGAAATTGTAATCTAGCAGATTATATTTGTGTGACTGAGTGTGTGTGTGTTAATGAAAAGGCTGTGATCTGGGTCCTTGTCTAACCTGCTTACGCCTCGCCGAGTCTACACAGCCCCATCTGTCCCTCCTCTTTCTCTTCCGCTGTGCCCCTGTCCCATCTTCTCCACCTCTCCCTGCCTTTTCTTCTCCTCTCCATCCTCCCCCCTCCCCTCCTCCTCCTCCTCCTCCTCCGCAGCCAGGCAACAACACAAACAGTCCCTCTTCCTCCTTTACTACCACCTCCCCTCGCTCCATCCATCCATGCTAATTGAGGACCACTCTCTCTTTCTCTTTCTCATTTCCATTCTTAGTACTTACATGTCACCTCCATGTTTCCAAGTGTGGTGTGATACTCTCCACAGTGACTGGTGAATCCTCGTGCTTTTGCCAGAGAAGGAGTTTTTAGCGCCCGACGGGAGACAGGGGTGGATGGAAGGATGGAGGGAGGAAGCAGATGGCTCCTTGGAAGAGCGGTCTAGCTGATTGTGGACTGTTAGCTTTAGCGTTAGCCACAATAAGGGAAGACTCGTCTGTCAACACAGCTCGTGCACCTCCTCCTCTTCTCTGTCTTAGCTATTTGTTCCTACAGGTTTCCAGTTTGCTTGTCTCCTTTAGCATCTTCCTTTTAAACAAATAAAAGCAACAACAAACTCTCCCTGTTTCTTCTTCAACTCTGTCCACTCTACTATGATATTTCTGTATGCCTCTCTATCTGCCTCCCTCCCTCTGTGACTCTAAGAGCATCAGCCAGGCTGCACTGCCTCGCTTATGTTGATCTCCGGGCTTATGCCCTGATTGGACACACGCCACGATCAGAGACGCCAATGGTGGTGCAGCAAGTGGATCACATGATAAGTGTGTGGGTGTGTGTGTGTGTGTGTGTGTGTGTGTGAGGAGAGAGAGAGGTTTAGATGGAGGGGGAGGGAGGGAGGGAGGGAGGAATGAGAGAAGAGGAAAAGGAGAAGGAGGAGGGGTATTGTGAGTGGCTGCAAGCCACTACATCAGTGAGGGATTTTTTTTTTTCCAAGCGCCTGAGCAGAGAGAGACATGGAGGCTTTTTCTTCTCTGGTGGAGGAGGAGAAACTCTCAGCACAGACATTTGGATGAAAGAGATGACAGGAAGGCGAAAAAGACACAGTCTCTGATAGACGCAGGCAAGCACTGATGAACATAAACACAAGCGTGTACACATGCAGCGCAGAAGTGGCTCCATCTTACCGAAACAGAGCCAGAGCAGTGCAGCGCAGCAGCGGTAATTGGACAGGGGTTGCTATGGAAACAGGGGAAACGGTTGCCTGACGGCCGTAGCTGTGCCCTGGGAGCATCAGACTTGCCTCCATTAAACACACACACACACACACACACACCATGTACACACAGCACACACACACACCTCTTGTTCTCTATACGCACATCATTTACTAAACTCTACATTCAGAAAGCAAACAAGACAGAAGGTGTAGCGGCTCCACCATGGTGTGTGTGTGTGTGTGTGTTTGTGTGTGTGTGTGTGTGTGTCTGTGTGTGTGTGTTTGTGTGCGCGTGTGTGCGTGGGCGCTTAAGTACCACAGTGTTTTTAAGCCTCATTTAAGCCTCTGTGCCTTTGTCTTAAATGGGCATAAATTCCTATAAGAGCCTGTGTGTGTGTGTGTGTGTGTGTAAATGTATGTGTGTGTGTGTGTGTGTGTGTGTGTGTGTGTGTGTGTGTGCAGGACAGATGCTCAGTCAACCATTAGGAGCTAGCGGCTGAGAGAGCCTCCAGCGTTTAAGAAATACTCACACACTCGCAGGCCACAGTGCCGTGCGCTGATAAAAACCTGATGGAGGTGTCTTAGTATTCCACACCTCAGAAAGCTCAGAGCCGTCAGCGGCGGGGAGCTGCAGGGAAATCTAACTGTACACTCAGAGCGTTTTGAAGTGGACGCCCTCAGAATTATCCTCGACACAGCTTGTTATCCTCACACACTCTCGAGAGGATACATCCCTATATACTATATGTACAAGAGGGATTGAATGGCAGCATGCATGCATTTACACATTGTGGTTACAGACTGGTCCTTTAGCAACAGGATTTATGCTTTAGAAAGCAGGGCTGGACTCAGCAGACGGTATTTTTATGAATACAGTATGGATTAGATGATTTAATGAATAAATCTGTTTGATTGTTCAGCACTGTTGTCGTTTATCACATAATGTTGCATCACAGAGGGATCTTTTGAGATGTAGTGCTCACCAGACACCAAAGCGTGTTTATGAATATCATTGCGACCATCATACTGTTGAGTAATGATTACTTACGACTCATTCTTCATCAAGACGGCATAAAAAAATGACTATAAATTCCTTGGCTGACTGAAACACCAATAACCAATTACATGACTGATTGCCTACGAAGGGGCAGCTCAACTAGAAAGTTCAATAGTCCAGTTTAAATGACCAATTGGTGGTAGTTAAAAGGACAATAACTGTGCTTCAAATCAGCGGAAATGGGATGTGCAGCCTTACTACTATATATTACTGATTCTGGCCCCTTGCGACAGTTATGCTGGCACCATCCATCATTATCTGAGGCAGCAATTTCAGTTAATACAAATCAGTATTATCTTCTTATTTCCTCCACACTTGCATAAATGTTCTCCCCTTCAGTTTCATCCCTTCAGATTTTATTGCATTTTATTACATTCTACATTTATCTTTCATTTTCTCTGTGGATCTGCCAAGTAGGTGTCAAAAAATATTTTTTTTTCTAACAAAATCCCTCTCTTCTGTCTTCCTGTAAAATGCTTTGATACTTTTAATGTCTAATATTGGGGGTTTATACATTTATTAAACAATCAAATGTGACAATGTAGCAAAACCCGGTATCAGAGGTAAGTGTTTGGATTTCCATCGGCAAAAACTTTGTTTACATTCCCAAGAAACTGTGATTGTGCTTTAATGTATTACTATTACAATCCATTATTTACTATCATTTCCCTAGGATACAGAAGGGAGGCAACTGTAAACGCTGATTTTTGTGTTGCAAATTTTCCTTTGTCTCCTCATTTAATTACTCACTTTTATTTACCCTGTTCAGCATTTTCTCCTTCTTCTCATAATGAATATCTTATCATTTTTATCTGCTCAGGAGTTACACTGAGCTTTCCCAGCGTACATTTTTGGGACATCTTCCTCCTCTCTATCTTGTCATTTTGTTTTATGAAACGTGCAGTCAATGACTGACTCGGTTACAGATAAACAACTCAAGTTTCTCGTTGACAGAATTGGGTAGAAAATGACAACTTTCAGACATCATCACAGGGGCTGATGTCTCCAGAGTGTTTCTGAGTTCATGGCGGAAACAAACTGAGACTCAGCATTAGAGGCTGGAAGCTCCGCACGCACCATTTAGCTGATAGGGAGCCCTCGAGAGCTAACAGTCTTACTATCGACAAGCTTCTGCTGAGTTTCAAACTCCCAAGGTGCCGTGTGATGAAAGATGAGGTTGGAGAGGGAAGAGGGGAGAAGGACGGGAAGCATCATCTATCCCAACTCAATCGAAACTGACTCTCGCCTTCAAGGGAAAGGTGTGAAGGATGGGATTGGGTAATAGGATCGCTTCCTACGGGAGGTGTGTGTGTTCTCCCACAAGATGAACCAGAAATACAGCTGAACATGAGACGCTGTAGTCTCTCCAAGCCTCTTGGAGGTGGTCGCGTCACTACATCTGTCATTAAATAAACTCAATGAATTCATCAAATCAAATGTAAAATCATGCTCAAAATGATCCCACTATCAAAGGGTTTTTTTTTTTTTTTTAATGAGTAGCAAATGTAAAAACACAGATGGTGATTAGGACTTCAATGGACTGTAGGTGGATTTAGTGTGTATTCAACAGCAGCTACAGAGGATGGCTAGATTTTTCATCTTGACTACAATACATTCTTCATTTATAGCCTCCGGCAGTAGATCAGGATGCTGTACCAAATAAAACAACAACAACAAATACATTTTTCATATCGCTCAGTGACTTCCTTTGTGAAGGTGGAGAGCTAGACTTTGCTCACAGCCTTGAATCTGAGCACCAACTCCTGTTTGTAATGACAGGCTGGCTTATGAAACCCACACTGCTGTCTTCCATCATTTAACTCATAGCAAAATGACAAGAGGCTGATGCAATGGCAGCATTACTTCATCCGCGCACAATAACAAGACCACTCCATTCGCAAACAAAAATAAGATGTGCAAACTCTTGAAAATGTATTTTGGGGGCACTGGAGGCTAAACAAGGAATTACACCGTCACTTTAGCAGAGTTACATATTGGACCGAGAGAAGAGGACCTGCAGAGCAAAATGCAGAGCTGAGGACTGGCTCAGTCATGTGTGAGGAAGTGTTTCAATGCTGGTCGCAGCCAGTTAATCTGGACCACAGGAAATCACTATGTAAACAGTGACCTGGGCACAGGGTGGCGTGTAGCTTGTGCCAGTCTGTTTGATGTTTGACTCCATAAGATCATAATTTGTTTCACAAATCAGGGAAAAGGCAAAGGACATCTGTTAACTGCTACATCGGCTGCCCAGGTGAATACACAATATACAATATCTGTCATAAGCACCTCATTACTTTCACTGTCCGGCAGCGCGCACACGCGCACACGCACACGCACACGCACACACACACACACACACACACACACACACACACACACACAAACATTTACTGTGTGAGCAGACTCAACATTAGCCAGCTTACAGGAACTTTTTCATCTTCATCCAGCCTCCAGTGAGCTCCAAATGAAGATGTAGTAGCTTAATCAGTAGCTCAGCCAATGGGAGCAGCTAATGTTTCATATCAGAGAGAGTGAGAGGAAAAAAAACAATGCAGGACACACTCAAAATCTAAAAAGCCCCCGAGATGTGTGTGCAGTTCCTTTTCTCAATCTGCACCCTATAAAACAGAAAAGCCCAAAGCTGTGCAAACAGGAAAAAAACATTTCCATTTCTATGCACCTTAATCAGGCCTGATATCTGCATGGGAATCTCAGCAATGTCATCCTAATAACTAACATCATTTGAGATAATATGATTAACAGTGTTGTAATTAAGAGTGAGCTGTGTGACGGTATATGCGTCTGACGGTATATACAACAGAAAGTCAGTGAAGCATGGCACAAATCCTTCTGTGCCATCAATCTGTTTGAAGTTCAACTTAAAATATGGTAGAGTCTCCACTCATATTAGGAAACAGTCCAATATTATCAACAAATTTAAGCTGTTTCCATTTGACAGGACCATGTTAACGCGTGAAAGCTGCTCAAATGTATGTGCATGGATGTGCTTTTATCACATATATCCCACTGTTTGATCAATAATCAAGCCTTTGATGTTGTTATACTCTCAAACGTTAAAGGTGACAGATCAGAGTCCACTGAATAAATGAACCAATTAGCTTCAGCCATGCATATCTATGTAAATATATACCTATACACATTACACGTTACACTGCTTATGGGTATGTCACAATGTATCTATATGGTCCCTCTTTAATAGATAAATATAATAAAATAATAAATAGGTTGTTTTCCCTCAAACATGAACACAGCCGCTTCATTAAGAGTAGATTTTCCCTTTCAAAAGAAACTCATGCCATGAATTTCTATGATATTGCATCTTCAGTTCTTTCAGTGTTGTTTAATTAGTTAAGACATGTGTCCCAAATCAAGTTGAGATTATTAAAAAGCCAAACTGGGACTTTGAAAAAAGCTTATGCCAATTTCAAATATGGAAACCTTTTGATCCTGGAGCTGTCTCATCTGTATCTACAATGTGTTTAAACTTCTTCCAGCTGTGAGGAGTCCATCAACAACACACTGGAAAAATCAAACACATTTAGAATGCAGACTGGCATCAAAGGTACTTAATTCTGTCACTTTTCCAGTGTGATCGCACTCCAAAGTCAAAACCTAGTTACAATTAGTATAAATGGGACACAGTGATGAGTTTATATTCATCTCTACTTCTCCAAGCACGCATGCAGTGTACCTTGTTGAAGTCTTCACTTGTGGCTCTCATCTCCTTCCATGTTTTGTTGAGCAGCTGGATGCAGATGCAGAAGAATTCCTCGAAGGAGCGATCGTGGGTGAAGAACATGGGGTGGAAGTCGTGGCAGTTTTCACTGGCTGTGGACACAACAGATAGAAATGTTGTCACTTACAGTGTAGCAGCCTAGCAGGCTAACTGTCCATCTTATTTGAAAATATGTGTTAGCTTGCCACATAGCTAAGCACCTACTTACACTACCACTGCATGTCTACATACACTGACACAATAAAAAGAACAGTCAGTTGATGAGCAAAGGTCCATTTACTTTTTACTTTTTTCTTCCGTTGAGCGACTCATGCCATATGGTGGCCTTCAATTTATAAATATGTAATTGGGCCTGAAGGAATGTGGCCCCTAGCCTGGACCTGAACACCTGACTAATGCACAACAACAGGGACGAGCGGCCCACACACAGAAATACGGCAAGTAAACATCACTTAACTAGAAAATGCTACAGATGAAGTCAAGTCACTGCTGCAGGAATGTTCAAAAGTGAAAAATGTGTTGGATGATCATACGTGATCAATCTGACATTTCAGCTTCAAAGAATAAATCAGACTTGTGCGTGCTAGACTCATGTTCAATTGCCCATTGTATAAGGAGTGCAGAGTAACATGAGATGTGACAGACTGTTCATGAGGGATAATCTAACTGGCCTGAGAGGGATTTTCTTCTTTCAGAAAGGTTGATGTGTTTATAGCTTATTTCATAGAAACAACTGCTGAGAATGAGATACAGTTCCTCAATGAAGAAAGGCTGTTTGCTATTGAAAATTTATCTCCTCATCAACATCAAACACAGAATATCCCTTGGAGACAAATTGTAACCAGCAAACACTGTTCCAACTGGATTAAGTTGAGATTTTTCATTTTCCAAAGCCAGAGGTGGTTTATTTTCTTTATTAGCAGTGTACTGAAGCGTTTCAATCTCCACTATTTGTGTGAGCGTGTGTTTGAAATAAGAATGAGAGGAAAAAGGGAACGCCGGGGATCTTGAGTGCCCAAACCACATTAACCAAGAGGTAGAATAACAAGGCTTGACATTCATTTGAACTAAATTCGTCTCCCTCGCGTCGTCTTGCTGAGATGAGTGGAGGCCTTGAGCCAAAGGTTGGTTCATTTAAAGAGTTTCAGAGCAGACCAGCGGGGGCACCGGCCCACCACAAGCAGCCATGAAATTGGATGGAAGGGGTCAGGCGGCAATTGAAACTTCACAGTATAATGAGTGATGCCCGCGGGCCATGGGCACAGCGACCTGAGCCTTGATTTGGAGCGATGGATGGGAGATTAAATGGAGGGTGAGGTGGAGAAATTTAGGCAGGGTGGGGGGTTTGTGTGCTAACAGTGCCAGTAGTCAATCAGGCAACTAATGGATGTGAGCCAAAACAGATACTGACTGGCCCATTGCTTAGTCAACAGTACATTGCCCCCAGGGACAGAAGAAGGAAAAAAAAAAACAGGACAGAGAAGAAAGGGTGAATTTAAAAAAAGATCCTAACTCAATCAAATACCCTTTTGATTGGGAAGGTTGAAGTCTGGAGTGACCTCTGAGCTAAATGGGCTGTTTATCGACAAGACCAACAGAGCCCTGAAGTGGCAAGGTGAGGGGAATTACATGTCAGGGCGTATTTGGGAAATGCAGACAGTGAAAAGTCTCATGTGGCTCTGCAGAAATTTCTCCATCCTTTGCAAAGCATGCTGAGCCGCAGACAGTTTTATTAGCTCTCGCAGGGCTCAGCAGGACCGGAAGCAACACGGCGTTGAGGGGAAAAAAAAAAAAACAAAAACCAAAGCATGTTGATGCTTGAAGTAGTTCACAAACAGTGTTTTGCATTGTAATACTCTTATTGCGAACTCACCCAAATGGTTACAGAGTGTGAATCACTGAATATTTCATCAAACAAACAATTCATCCACACTGAAGAAATAATTTAAGAGGAAGAAATCTGGGTGCAGCTGCTCTGCATTTTGGCTAAGTACTGAGATGAAAGCACAACAGTATGGGGTGTAATACTTGGATTTATGGGGGAAAAACCTCTATATACTCTTGAATATAAAATGAAGTCCATTATAGGAAGGTGTTTTTCACAGTCTTCATTCCACTCAAGCACGCTAGATTTCAAATGACTCGTAGATGCTTAATTTTCACTGTTGAGGGTTTGTTTAAGGAAGGGCTAGGATTTCTACTTTGGTTCATTAAATTTGGACACAACCCTTGTCTGACATTGCTAGCTTGTGGAGATTAGTTTATGGCTAACTGATACTGCGAGTTATGTTATAGTTGAGCTGAGGAAGACGCCATTAATGTTTACATCCTGTGCTGTCACAAGCACCAGACTCTCGTTCATTACTCAGACGTCAGCCGATATCTCCAGAAATCGGCAACTCACACCAAAACATCTAGATGGATAAATAACGCTATAAATAAGAAGGAAAAACATTTGCGATTAGGGGGTGAACTGTCCCTTTAACCCCATAGTTGTTCCATTTCAAATCAATACTGTCCTAAGAGACTGCACTATACAGTATTTTACAGAACATTTAAGAAGCACCAGATGTTTGAATGTCTACTGTTTGCAGAGGAATAGGCCACACGAAGAAAAAACAATTTAGGACAATACTTTGAAGCACTGCAGCTGCTTTCCAGCTAGCTGAAATGTCATGTCTGAATCATTCTCACCACTGCACAAATGCACTTAACATTTTCCGCCTGAATGGAGATGGCACTGTATGAGTGCAAAGTCATGTTACTGCGATTAGGTAACTATTGCTTTAAGCCTTTTTTCCTCCATGGCGATGCTTCAGCATTATTCTGACTGAAACTGGAGCCACATTAATGAAATAAAAACATCTCCTATACAATAAAAATACTGTACCACACATCACACTGACTGATGGGGCTTAGTAGCTGGATTGGCTGTGCTGAAGGTCTGAAGCGAAGGAAAAAAAGAACCACCAAGCTCCTCGCTCCTCTTGCCCCAAATCATTAGGCTGCACACGACCTTAATCTGAGGCTCCGTGTGTGTAAACTGTATGTGTGTGTGTTTGTGTGTGTAAAACTGACAACTGGGAACCACTAGGAAATGACTTTCAACGCCACAAACTATCATTACTGTTCTCACATTAAGGGCCCTGGACGAGTGAAGCTGCCTCAACAATGTCTTTCTGTGAGAGGACCAAAGGGAGACACTCACATCATTACTCAACGATGTGTAAGGATGAAATAAAAGAGAAAAAGATACAAAATACTTGAGGACACCTTTGACTTTCGCTTTAAAAGCTATTGTATCAGTTGCAGTAACGCAGTGAGTTAGCAGAATCTTTAGAAACTATGTTCAATGCTGTCGACAACAAATCTTTAATAATTTGGGCCATGTTAAACATTAATTAATTATTTTTTTGTGCAAGAATATTGTGCAGCCTTTTGGAAAAATCAGTGTTGGGTTGCCGCACAATTTGGTCTTTGCAAAGTATTTACATTTTTAATTGCATACAGAGCGGAGAAGTGAGATCCAAATCATAAGTGGCCACTCAAGACACATGTGCAGACGCACTGTAACCGTAAGGCCAGGTGTGAACTGACGTACTTCAACCTGTCCACTTGTGATCTGATCACCCAAGACGCATGTTAATGCCAGGTGTAAACAGCCTCTGTGATTGAAAGAACTGGAACACACAGCGTAAAGTGGGTATCTTGTCTGTGAAATTAATGGCAAACTGTTTCTCTAGCATCACAGATTGGTAGGTGAACAGACCGAGCGGAGCAACAACAGTTTTTTCCTGTTTTTCAATGTGAAATTTAATAGCTATGGAAAACTACATTACGCCATGAGCCATGTCCCTATAACAGCTATGAAACCTGAGGTTACGCACTTGTGAACCACTGTGTGCTGGACTCTTAATTGGCTGAAACAGGGTATGTAAAACCTCTTCTTTCTTCTCCCCTTCCACTGAGAAACAGCCTTCTCTCCCACACGCAAGCTAACATGGTCATGGAGATGGGGTGGGCGACTGGACACATCAAGTGCCTGAGGAGTCTGACACTTTTCGATGGATGAGTCACACAGCGAGGGACACAAACACACACACACACACACACACACACACACACACACACACACACACACACACACACACACACACACACACACACACACACAGAAACACACTCACGCACACACACGCTGAACTCTGCTTGTAGCAGGATGACACGCCACAGAACAGCAGGGTAGATATGAACTCTCTCCCCATTAAAGTCACAATTTATGACTCTTTTTGGCCAAGCATATGGGTCCACAGCAGACAAATTAGATGGATGGAAAATGGGCTGTAATGAGTTTTCTTTGTCCTGTATGCTTCCATCCATCTGCACAGCCAGATGTTCAGTGCCTGTACCACCCATAAAGTAAGTAACAGGATACTGTGATGACCAGTTTCGGGTATCTTGGACCATATGCCCTAACAAAGATCAGCAGAACCTGATGTTTTACTGTACTATTGCACCGTAAAGATGTCACTACAAAATGATGACAAATAGATGATTTGCTGGTACAACTGGATGCGCTTTGTGTGACACTTAATTGCAAGAACAACTGCACAACTTCCCCCTGGACCAGACAGGGAGTGCCAGTTTTGATTAATGACACTTCAGCTGGGTGAAAGCTGAAAGGCCTTTTAGTTAAACAGTGTCACAATAGGGCTACAACCAGTGATTAATTATTGTCTGTTTATCCATCTTTTTAATTGTCTTCATAATGTGTACAGTGAAGACTGTCCATCACAATTCTCCAGAGTCAAAAGTGACTTCAAATTGTTTTGCCAGACAACCAGGCCAATACATACAGTTTGAGTCAGATGGCTGAGAGGACTACTCTATAGTTGAAGTCTTTCATGCTTTTAGGTTGCAGAAAGTCCTCTTCACAAATAGAGCGAAGGGTTTGCACATCACACCAGTTTTGTGCATGGAGAACAAATCGCTACCCAATGGTTCAACCAGACTGACAATAGAAAGGACAGAAGAGGCAGAGATACTTCTGAGCAACAGCCAAATAAGAATAGAAGAAATCACCAGTGGTTGGTAGAAGAAATCAGAAGCTTAGCATCAAATAGGCAGATTGAAATGGGAACAGGTTCCTGTTTCAGTGTACAGTAATGCCGAGACCAAGCTGGACTTAACTTGGAACTTATTTATCTATTTGAACAAAGTCTAACTCACAGGAAGTAGGCTGTTGGCATAACCCCTACCATTGGCTGACTATTTTAGTCCTTCTGTTATCTGCATGATTTTGTAAGGGCACCATGGCTGCATCCCGGGCTTAATGATCCCCAAGACGACGATTTTTTTTCCCTGCCATAGCACAACGATAATGCGCTCAGCCAGACCTTCTCCAGCGCTGACAGAATGTTAAAATGCAGCGCAGAGATATGTGTGGCCACGTGAGACTAATCTGAAATACACTTGTTACAGCATTAGACTATAATCACACAGTGTTTGCAATTAATTTAATTAGCTCATGAGTTAAGAAACCTATTCAGAAGACAGGCACTTGGGGTAGTTAAGTGAAACCGTCTACATTGTAGTGTCATTTAATTTTGTGTTATGTATTTGGAACCGTTCATTGACACATGAAACCAGACACAGATACTTTTAACCAGCTGAATCGCTGGTATTGGTGTGAACACTGGATTTTAGGTAGATGTTAACTACCAGCGATGGTAGACGTGCAGTCATTTTTGTTGACACTTATTCAAGTCATTTCATCAAGTGGGAGATGTTCGAAACTCACAATATTTATGACTCTCAATAACAACTCGGGAGGCTGATGTTTTTCCGCCTCGGTTGCTCGTAATTACAGCCTGAAAGCCATGATGAAGTGAACGCGTCATAAGCTCTGTAGGCAGGCAGGAGTTCCAAGTCATTGGTTGCAGACTGAATTAGACACATCGGCGCAGTGATGTTCCACAACATCACACAATATCATCATGACAGCAAGACGACTCAGAGGTTGTACAGAGTTCTCTCCTCCTCTCATTTTCTTTCTATCCATCCATCCATCTCCTGGGACGTGTGCGGCTGGGCTGAGGTCAGGGGTCACCGTCATCTCCCTCAAGTGAATGTGCTACTCCGGTTTTTGGGTGCATGTGTGTGAATACAGGCGTGACTGAATGTGGGACAGCTGTCGCCTGTCACGCTCTTATCAAAGTCCATTCAACGTGAGCGCTCTGTGACGTCAGCGAAGAGCTAATTACTCAACTGGCCACAACACAGATGAGTTCTGCAGGAGAGAGAGAGGTGACTAAGCGTCTGCATTAAAAGTGTGTGTGCGTGTGTGAGATAAATGTGAGGGCTGAATGCCACCCTGACATCTGTCAAGGTCCAGTGTGTATTTGTTCGTGTGTATGTGTGTCCATGAATGTGCACAAAGTAAGCGAAACAACCCCCAGAGTCACCTTGCAGCTATGCCACATGATGAATACACAGCGAAAAGTGTCATCCTCACTCCAATTATAATACCAGCATGCCCTGATGTCCAACTGTGACAAGGGGAGTGTGTGTGTGTGTGTGTCCAGTGAGCAGCGTCAGCACCATCTTTCCGGTTCAGTCACTGTTTGCGCGTGTGTGCAGGATGCCAAGGCAGCAGGTACACAGAGATGCAAACCACGGCTGGCTAGATGACTTAGCAGGCTGACTGTGTACTACTCAAACAACAGCACAGCATCAATGTGCAGATACTGGTACTGTCCTGTGTATCAGGCTCATCCCAGGTGAAAAAATGCTTAAAGAAACCAATCTATTTACTGTCATTTTATGTGACTGTGCTGATCTGACTAGGAAAATCAGTTGTGTAGATTGTTTTCCCCTATTTGCTAGACTGAATCCAAGCGGTTTGGGCTCAGAGACACTTTTATCCCACGCTCAATCAAAACAAAAGAAACATCTCTGAATCAAATAAGAATCTTTTCTCAGAGTCAAAAACCCTGAGACCCTTTGTGGTTTAACCAATAACATTTTTCTGCATCACAAAATCATTTTCTTGCCTTTAATGTGTGCAGCTAGTTGGCTGTGAACGGGTATTTGTTATGGTCTCACAAACACAGATTTCCAGCATTTGTGCCCCTTAAGCAACTTTTTGCATCATCTTGGAAACAGTATCTACTTAATACACACACACATGCTCTTTATATAAATAAGACATATAGCACATAGGACTCACAGACGGGTTCAGCAGGGAAACTAATTAGCTGACAAGCTAATAAACGTCTTCCTAGCTCTGCTGGGGCAGATTCTGGGCCAAGCATGCCACATTAAAATGTAACGTCTCTGGGTTTTGAGTTTGGAATCTGCGAAATGTGAAATGATGAATCAGTTTGATAATGTTTGCTGGCTTGTACTCGCTCTTCCAATTTATAGTATAGAAACGCATCTGTACCCTGGAACTAATGATCATTAAACCAAGATGCCAGGAGAATGAGGTCACTGGTTCAGGTGGAAATGCAAGATAAAAATAGGCAGAGCGACAGCTGTAGAATCCTGTAAAAAATAAGCTATATTTGTCTTTGTATTCTGAGCCTTTTTTACACCAACTTGTTCATTTTAGGGGTGAAAAGAAGCACCTGAAGAACCTTGATAAGATAAAGATGAAAACAGGGAAAAGTCAAAGCCTTATTTCCTCTGTGGTCTCTAATTACGTAACCATTTTAGTGTGCAGAGTCCCCAACAATGGTCAAGATGCATTAGAGGATAGAGGGAGAGTGAAGGGTAACAGCAGATGGAGCGAAGGGAAAATGACACTGAGGGAGGCATGGAGTGAATCCATCAGCACTGTGGACTGAGACAGGAGTCCAACACATTTTGCAGTACCTCTGCTTTCACAGGAAAACATGTTCCCAAACACAACAAGGCTTGCTGAACTCCATCTCACTGCGAGCTTTCAATCAAGTCAGAGCTACCCCTGATTGCATTTATCAAAAATTATTAATAATGATGATTTCTTTCACATCTCAATACATCAGATGTGGGTCATTAGATACAGTACGGACTATAATATGCACCTCAAGCCAAATTCCTCTGAAGGAAAATCTCAAGTGTGAGTCATGCTTACGCACACAAAAACACAATCTGTCTGAGTTTGCCCAAATGCAGGAACAGAATTGTTTAATCATAACAAAACAACAGAAAAATCCTCCAGCTTACATGCACATATGTGCACATGCAAGTACACACACACGAAAGCACACAGACGCAGCCTGTGCAAAAATCAGAATTATACTTCTTAAAAGTAGAGAAGTAGTGGGAACACTTACAAACGACAAAATGATACACAAGTATCATCATAAACCAGTGAGGGATGACAACACTGTAATGTGATGTACAGTCCTTCAGTTAAGGGAGGAATCCTCTTTGGTCTCTCCTTTATGGAAAGGAGTGATAAAAAGCATTGGAGAGTATCTGCATAAACTGCTGCAAGACTCCCCTCAGCCGTGTTTATCAGGTGAAAGATCTTTAAGTACTGATGGAATTTCTATTAAGTGTGGACTCATTTTGTAATTTGTGGGAAGAATTTCACATTTACATTGTCATTATTTGTATTTGGTTGATTTTTACTGCTTTGTCTTATTTTATGTGTATTAGCTGCTTTCCTCTCCCCATGATCTCCGCTTCCACAGCAAGGGTTTTAATCAGCTACATTGTCTGTTTGGGTGTGTGTGTGTACATCCAGTGAAAGACTAGTGTTCTGTTTGAGTTCACCTTTGACAAGGTCTGCTAGTAAGGGGCCTTTTGGGAAAACAGCTTCAGTGTGTTGAGAACACAGTGTATAGTTTCTGGAAAAAAGAAAAAAGAAGTTTGAGGGTGCAAGTGAGGGTGACGGGTTGGTGAGAGTTTGATGGTAAATTACATCCAAGGAGGCCCTTGGAGAAAACATGCAAGTGAAAATGAGAGTGGCAGCACTGTCACTGGCTGGGCTGTGCTTCATCCAGCGTGCTGCTTCAAGTCCACCAAGGGCTACCGGGAGCTGACAGGGGACAGGGTTGTCTGAAAGACTCCAAGGATGCACAAAACTTGAGATTCTCAAGCACCCATCTGTCAAGTTTGTTGTTATTTGTGCACTCCAATTTGAAAACCTTTTGCTGGTGTATGCCCGAGGCTATGAAGCGGAAAACCCCGAAGAACGCTCCCCCTTTAACACGGGGCTGCAACTGACAACTGTGCGAAGTGGTTGCTGACTGCCAAATAGATCCTCATGTCACGACTTGAGGGATACTTGGGATTCTACGCTTGGCCTTTCCTCCTCCTGCCATCATCCACTTTGCTCATGATTCAAGGAGGGAGACTTACGGGAGGGATTAACAGCTAAAACCTTGAGACTTAACAAGTCATTTCAAATGGGATCAGTTTCCAAGCTAATGTTCAGCTAACACTAATGTTAGCATACTAATGTTTGATCTTGGACATAAAGTCTCATCCCACTGATACTTCATTAGTGGGAGCAGCTGCCTACAGAGGAAGAAATGATGAATGAGACAGGACACAAACATATCATGAAAGGCACATTTCATGCATCATAACTCAGGCTGCCCTCCCCTCACGTTTCAGAGAACTCTTTAAGAAATGCCAGTAATTTAAAAACAAATACGGAAAAATTAACAGCAAGATTTATTAGGGAAACTGTTAGAAAGTCATATTCTTGTTCATATTTTGCCCTGAGCAACGGCTAATGTATCATATTAATTACTGGATAATGTAATGACTCGTCAGCATGTGAGGAAAAAATGTCTCTCTCAGTGGGTCAGAAATGTAATTAATTCTATTAAAGTGATAAAGTCTATTTAGAGTTTGAAACACTAACCCCCACAGTGTAGGCTTGAAAGTTGGATGTTTTCAGACTTTAGTTATTATGCAGAACTAATGCTGCGTGTGCTTCGAGTCAGATGATCACTATACTGTACGAGCATAATGCTGCAGTCCTCCAGTGTGCTCATTATGATCCACACCATCATATTTGCACTGCATTTTGGCTGTAGTCACTGCTTTCATGTCTCAGGTCTCATGCATGACCTTGTTAAGTTTGCAGAAAGTCATGAATGTTTCATAGCACATGTTAGAGTATCTGTGGTGGAAAACATCTCCTTATTTAGAGCATTATGAGTTTATCAGTATTAAACAACCACAACTGCCATTAGATTTAAAGTGCATGCCTACAGTATGTGCAGAACTTCAGTTATTCAATTCTAAATGACATTTTTGTATCTTAAAGTTAAGAGAAATAATTAATAATGAAAATGAGTAACTTGCAAGTTGAGGAGTGGAT
Organism: Chaetodon trifasciatus; assembly: GCA_037975065.1. Classification (NCBI taxonomy): domain Eukaryota; kingdom Metazoa; phylum Chordata; class Actinopteri; order Chaetodontiformes; family Chaetodontidae; genus Chaetodon; species Chaetodon trifasciatus. Next base: position 3,869,290 of record JBBMOE010000015.1, on the reverse strand, counting down.
ACTTCTCTTACATTAAGTGGACAGAAAGCCAAGAATCACGCTCAGCTTTTCCATGAGACTGATGTAAAATATTCAGGATAATGTGATGTCAAACCATTTTCAATAAACAGATTACATTTTAGCCCATATCTAAAACTTATTATTACACAGTCTGAGAATCTGAGATATGACATTTCCGGCTCACTTGTGAGAGAAATAATTATTCAGCACATCAACATTTTTTTTTTTGGGGTCTCTCACAGTGCTCAGGTGAGATGCTTCCAGGTCTTTCTGGAGCTCTTTTCAAGTGGCTCTTGGCTCTTGGACGACTCTCCTGACTAACTTTCTGACTGCTTGGTTGTAAATCCTGTGAGGCGCTCCTGTGTATGGTCATTGATGATGGAGTGATGTTCCTTCCACTTGTGGATAATGGCCCCAAAGGGACTGAGAAATCCATCAATAAACAGTGTCACGTTGCTTAACAATGCTGTTACTTGGAAAAGCTCTTTGCCTCCAGCCATCTTGAGATGTTTCTTGCATGTAGCTTGGTAACAAATGATTTGTTCACTTGCATTCAGAGGTGGGTAACCCTTTTTCAAAGAGTGGAAGTGCTAACTCTCTCTGTAGCACACACAACCAAGTAGCAGAATCAGCTGGTTTAGTGCTTTTCTGACTGTGTTCAAAACCTTTTTCCTGTTGTTCCACTTCACTGCACAGAACTTGCACGATTCCTTTGTCTGTGAAGTTTTATTGAGTTGATACCAATCTCTAGTCTCGATTTCAATTTAAAGAAAAAAAATGTTGACATGTTGAATACTTCCCCCACTGCATTTACACTTCAACCCTGTTCAATGTACGACTGCATGTCCAAACGTGACATTTCATTTTGACTGTGACTGTGCGTGTGCATAGTGTCAGTACGCGTGTTAAAACTGCACCTCAGTGACACACCATGGGCCGGTCCAAACACATCGCAGCATTTCAATCTCATGCTGTGGCATGTCTCACTGTGTGTGTGTGTGAGGCTATGTGTTGTTTTTATTGGAAAACAGCAGGCAACCCAGGAATGTCATTACAGTGGGAGTTGTCCAGTTAATGAGTTTGGATGACTCTGAATCACCTGCTGCGTTTGGACATTCTGCATACACACATACTCAAGCCACCAAGGTACACGCACACATGCAGGCACATGTACAACAAAAGTCATACACATCACAACAGTGCCTACATGAGACACAGTGATAAGCTGGTTACCTGCTTTTGACCAGCATCACATTATTAGATTTTTTTGCAGTGGCAGTTGATGGGACATATGACGGGTGGAAAAAAATCACCTGTAATATACACATGTATACATTATACAGTTTAATATTGTCAAAAGCCAAATAAAAAGCAGAAAAACTAAAATGGGACAGTTGCAACATCCTCTTTTTGACAGGAAGCAACAAATTCTAGAAGAAATTTGGTTTTTATTAAGATACCATAAGATTATTGCTATCAAACATGTCAGTCTTGCTCTTATTTCTTTGTAATAATTAAATAAAAACATCAGTTTATATGAGACCGGCAAATTTATGCATAAAAATTTTATATACAGCACCTAAATGAATCTCGCTCAGCTTGACTCGCTGACTGAAGATGTTTCACCCTCAGCTGTGATGATACAATTCTGTCTCGTGTACCATTTTCTCATGCAAAGCACACAACTAAGAAACAAAAAACCAAAACATAAACCTTAACACTGCCCTTGAGAAGAGACAGTATAAAAGAAAATCAATAAATACACCTAAATAGAAAATCAATCCAAATATTCCTCATGATGTATTGCTCTGCTGTGCTGTGCTCATGGGCTAAGATGTACAATGGAGCTGTCTCTGGTGCTGAACATGGCCTTTTGTTCTGACCTTGGCTGATGGCTCTCTGATGGAAGACACAGTTACAAATATAAGGACATCATGTGACTGTCAGTCTGGAGCCTGCCCAGACCTGCCTCTGTCTGTGTCTGTGTGTGCTTTTTAAGTTTAATGTGTGTGCGCTAGTGTGTGTCTATGCCGGGACCTGCCACAGCTCACCACCCGGCTCTCCATCTCAGCAACGTGATGCCACACCGTGAATCACCAAGCAGGGCCATTACTCACTAGGCCTGGCCCTTTCTAAATAACTTCATAAATATTCCATGGGCCAGCTTAAACAGGAGAGTCTGAAAAGTCATGGCTTGGAGCTTCAACGACGCAGATTCCATTAAGCCCCATGTTGCAGCAGAAACATGGTGGGACAATTAATCTTTTAGGATTTAAAGCAGTGCGACAACAAATGCAAGAGTGAGAGAGAGAAACAGAAAGGGTAAGAATTAATGGAAAGTGAGAGAGAGGGGGGACTGGGAGAGTGACACCTGGAGAGTGTTATGAATTATGCAGAATCTAGCAGCAATGACAGTTAATTCAACCAAAGCTTCCTCCTTTCTCCAGACCACACCTGCACAGAAATAAAATATCTCAACAACAGTTGAAAAGGAAAAACACCTCAAAGCAAGGATAGCACTAAAAAGCAGAATGGAAGAAAATCTATCGACCCGAAAGAGCACAGAGACAACCGTCATGGCAGATTCTGAAGTGGACTCCACGTTGTTTATTTTAAAAAATGGTCAGACACTACTTGCTTGTGCATTGGAGTCATTTTTGTCAAATTCACGGGATAGAAAAAGAGCAAATCAGAGCATGAAAGCATGAGAAAGGATTACAAGTCTGAGAGCGACAGATGTTCTTTAGACCCACAGAGAGGGGAAAAAAGAGGGAGCCTGAAAGAAAAACTGAAGAGTAAAAATAAAGCTCAAAAGAGAGCCTGAAGAGGCAAACAGGGAAGAAAGGCAACTTCAACAGCCACCGGCAAATCCAGAATCCCTCTGTGTTTCATCCCCGTGAGAAAACAAGAAGAGAGTGTCTGGCCTCTGTCAGAGCCACGCTGGCATTTCACAGCGACAGAGAGAGCAAATGAGCCTCTAAGACGTCACCGCCGTCACCATTAATCTGCTGTCTTTCTTCTGCCTTTATCCACAAAGGGATGTGGAGAAGAAACAGCGAGAGGAAGAAAAAAGAAAAGAAGCTGAAATGAACTTTTTTTTCTCTGCACCAGGGGTTTGGACTGTTTTTTACAGAAACTGGAAGACAGCCATGACTTTTTAATGGAGCATTACAGAGTGCTTGTGTTCTGGTTTGCTTTACTGCCGCATCCACCAGCGGCTCTGCATCACGGCTCTGCTCTGCACTCAACACGATCAAAGGGTAAAGCTAGCTTGACAGCTATATCATCTACAGGAGCTCTTTGCATGATTTGAATCCCCTGCAACACTTGAGATTATTCACAAGATTCAAATGAAGCTGTTAAGTTTCAACAGCACAAGAGCAGAATAAGAGCCATGCCAGCTGCTCTACAAGGCCATGGTGCATTCCAAATTTCCATGCTCCCACTTGAAAATTTCAACTGGAACACCACCTGCAGACAGATTTCTAACTCAGTAGGGTGGAAGAACCTCACCAACCCGAATCTCAAAATCTGAGATGGCTGCTCTGCGCATCAACAAATGAAAGTTATGCTAATACACTGTTTATTAGAACTTCTGCCATATTTGTGTCCTATTTAAGTTGTACACACAGTACTGTCTTTGAATATGTTGCTACAGTGTTTATATGAGCAAAATGCTGCATAATGTCTCATTATCTTTGCTTTCCCTTGGGCATCCATCTTGTTTGTTGAACTTGTTATACTGGAATGCAGTTATCTGACCTCTGAGGTGAATGGAACGCATCTTAAGACATAGTGATGACTTGAGCTAAATGCTAACATCAGCATGCTATCATGCTCATGTTTAGCAGGCACAATGCTTACCACGTTCACCAACTGAGTTTAATATGTTAGCATGCTAACATTTGCTAATTAGCGCTAAGCACCGGGTGCAGCCGAGGCTTTTGTCAGTAGTTTTCATGATGGTGCCTCTTATAATTCATCCAGAGAGGAACATAAAGGTCAGTCACAAATATCACAGCAGTTCATCCACAGAAGACATCTTGATATATCTCAGTAGGAAAAGCAAAGACACAAATGATAAAGTGAATGATGGACAAGTTTCATTTAGCTGAGCATGCTGGCTCACTGTCAGACTCATGAATGTAACGGAGCCATCGTTAATGTTATTAGTAACAGCTGTGGGTTTCTTACTAAGATGCTATAAAAAATGGCCTATCAGTCAAGGGTTTCCACTAAATCACGAAAATGTCAAGCTCATGATGGAGTTACAGGAAAAAGTGAACACCAAAATAACTGGACTACATTGTCTAGCAACAAAATTGAATCCATTGAGACTGAGATATTTCAGTCTGGACTAAAGAGTCACAATGACATCCCTCGAGTCCTGCTGGTTGGGCTAAAAATTATTTTAAGGTATTTCATTGTAGAATGGAAAAAACAGCTTGAAATGTCATTGTTATACCTCAAGTTATTGGTGAAATAATGTGAAATAATATAATTCTGACTCAAATACCACACGATCAAACCTGATAAAACGCTACAGAGAAGCAGACACACCCTCCAACACCCTCATTAGTGTCAGGTATTTCATTGTTTCTCTGTTGAAAGGTCAACTGAATGATGACAGTCTGTGTAGAGCTGAGATCCATTTTCTCTCCCTGCTTTCTTCTGGGAAAATGCACGCGCACGCGCACGCACGCACGCACACACACACACACACACACACACACACACACACACACACACACACNCACACACACACACACACACACACACACACACACACACACACACACACACACACACACTTTTTCTAATGACCAGCCGTTACTCAGTGAGCATTTACAATACCTGCCTGGCCCATGTTACATTAATCCTACTCATACATTCATTAGTGCATTTAATATACGCAGGGCTAATGGGGTGTGTATGAAAATGCACTTAGCTCTCTACAAGACAAAATGCAGTGCAGCTTACAACTACTCTGGGACACCCTGGCTTCCTCCCATAAGGATAAGAAACATATAATGCTCTGTGAGTGTGTGAGTCTGTGCAAATATTTACTGGAGTTGTGACAAAGACGGATGGGAACATTAGGATATGGGATGCAGTAAATAGAAATACATCAAAATGTTGTCTTTCCTCTCTTGTCCCCAGTGATTTCCTACAAGAGATTTTTATTTCTGCATATAATTTTTTAACTGTGTGCCCATAGATGACCTACTTGTGTACATGGGAATCCTGTCATGTAGGTGTATGCGCTGTTATTATGGCTGCAGGGAGTATCTCAAACAAACAGGTCATTCTCTGCAGGTTATAGATTCTCCTTACCAGTTCTTATCTGTCCTCCTGTTTTACACACACACACACACACACACACACACACACACACACACACACACACACACACACACAAACACACTATATATCACATCATAAATATTAATGGTAGGTTCAGTCTCCCGGGCTAACAGCTGCAGTAAAGGGGACAATAGACAGCCAATGGGTATAAAAAGGCAGAGAACTATGAGTCAAGGTCACTGCTAGGATTCAACTCAAGCATTCATTCTTGCAGGGAAATTTCCTATGCCATAAAATAACACACTCTTCATCTTCATATTAATATGCCAGAGGGAAAAGTTTGAAAATCTGAAGTCGATCAGACAATCCAGGAGGATCACAATATGCTGGCGCAGAACTTGTAGGTCTGGTTGCATATTCTGTTTATATCTTTTGAGCCAGCTATATGAAATCCTGCACTCACCCCAGCTGTTTATTTGAGCAAGAAAGTCTCTCCAAAACAAAGTCTTATTCATAATGATGGCCTGGCATTCATCCTAGGGATTTTCGCTCCATTGCATAAGACTTCAACTACATGCTTAGAAAGGCCTTAGAGATAAAGATGTTTCCCTATTTTGGGACAAGTATGGTTGCTTAATCTGCATTTGATATAAATGAGGTCAAAGCGATATTTCTAAGAGAGACTAAAGGGAAGCAATTTTGGTCAGCTAAGAGAGAAGATCATAAGGGCATGTGCAGTGGAGCACATTTGGATAAAAACTAATGAGACACTCCAAATAAAAAAAGCCCTGACACAGTGCACAGAAAAAAAACATCACAGGCACAAGCTGATGCACACAAACACATAGGATTAGGAAGAAAGATCCACCAGCTCACTAATATAAGTAAAACACTAAATGCTCAGTATTGCAGGTGTTTATGCGTCACAATGCACCGCACAGGAGAGGTGCACACCAGTTCCCTCAGCTGGACTAAAACCCTCTCGGTCAAGGCACACTGTCTGGAAGCCACATTTGTGTACTAAGGCAGCACAGACAGCATCTTTCTGGTTAAAATAAAATATATAAACCGATTTGCCTTTGTCGACAATGTGCTCAGAATATGATGAGGACAGGGAGGAAGGTGGAGACATTTTGCATTAGAGCAGAGTCTGGCAGAGATAAGAGCATATTAAAAAAAAAAAAAAAAAAGACAGGAAAATTACAGTATGCTTAGAAATGTTAAAAAAAAGTATTTCTGCAGCTTCTTATCATGTATTGAAACCTAGCCTGGCGCTTTTATCAGCAATGTTAAGGACAAATGAGAGAATCTGATGAAAAGCTTTCTTAAAGGCAGAGATGCAGGAGTGGACAGCATTCCTTCATGGACCAAAGTCTAATGTCCTCACTGTGATTTGCACACAAGAGTGAAGAAGCCTGCAATGCAGCCAAGGCTAAAACCTCTATGAAAAACAGACAGATGAAAAGGGCACATCAGTTTAAAACTGAGCTAAGAATGCCGTCTCCCTCCCTACAGGGAGCAGCAGGGGTCAGTCTGGAGCGGAACTGAGACCAACTCTCCCATTTAAACAAGTAAAGACAACTGAAAAGGGCACATCAATTTAGAATGGACGTGGGCACAGCATCTCTTTCTCTGCGCAGTGTGCCTCCCAGAAGCAGTATATTAGGCTGAAGGGGGCTCGATGGGGGCGAGGTGCATCACTAAATAATGAACTCCCAGCAGCACAATTACTGAGCATAATGGCTGCTTTCATCTGAACGGGGAGGGGATGTGTGTACTTGTGAGTATGTTTGTATTGTTGTGCACATATGTACAGTATATGCGTCTGCGTGGGTAAAGCAGCTCCTGAGCACTTTCTACTGCTCATTCTGAAGATTCAGTGAGCAAAAGACGATGAAAGAGAAATACTGGAAACAGTGCACTGTGGAGGGAGTGTGTGTGTGTGTGTGTGTATATGTCAGGTCACTGATGCAGACTTACGAAGCTCGCCCACTTTCAGAATCTCACAGAGCATCTTGGTCAGCTCGATGCTGCTACGGCCAAACGGACACTCGTGCTTGTCCTCTCGACTGCTGTTCTCCAGGACGATCTAGAAACACAGACAAACAAATATAAGCCAGACCAGAAATATGGGGACCACATCCCCCCACAGCTCAGGCTGACATTTGAGTCAGCTCATTCTTGTATAAAGCCCCGATATTCCTGGAATTTGGGTAATGTCAAAAATAGCATGTAGACCTGGATCCAGATGCAGATTTAAGGCTCTATGTCACCAGGTGGCAGTGACACACACTGCTGTCTGCCACAGTATCTTCTGTGACACTAAAACTAGGACTTGACAGAAATGTTCAAATCCCACAGTTAGGGGCTTTAAAGACGTCATCATTTGATATTAAAATAACACATTTAGAGTATTTTGAGGCCTTGGCAGAGGTATACACTCTTTGCGTGCTTTGTGGTTATAAGTATATGTAAAATACATTTGCATTAATTTAAGGTGCAGTGCCAGCTTGTCAAGGTCATTCTCACATAAACATTTCCATTATGGTTGAAAGTATTAGTCATTATTTGACCTTATCTGACCCACTAATCTATGTGGCCGGAAGCCAAAAAACATAAATGAAATCTCACCAGGAAAAAAAAAAAATCACTCTAATTATGTGGATGGTGGCAGTGCGCCATAAAAGAGGCCATCAAGGTCCCAATCATTTTAGCTGGTGACAGTTTAATTTGGGAAATTGGAGGCTGTGTTTTCTCCCTCTGGTCGACTGATAAGGGCTGAGTAGGCACAACTGAGACATCTCCTTTCTCACTTTCAGGTCCAGAGACTTTGAGAGGTATACACTAACATCAAAATACAGTATACACACACATAATTACAAGTGTGATGACACAAGTACGCAGAAACTTTTAATTACAATAGAGTGCTCGACAGCTGCCATTAAATGGTTGAAAGCAACCTGAGTTAGACAGTGGAAACACATTTATTCATCAAACCAGTGGGAAGCATCCTGTTACAGACAATGACTGCAGTTATACTATATCTACGGTATGAGTCGAATACTCAGGAGTATAAAATCCTGTTGACTGTGACAAAAAGACAAAAATGCTTCAAGTCATTACACTGTTGCCTGGGGACTGACACTGAAGGAAACTGAATCATTTCTATTGTCTGGGCCGAGCAACTTCATGAAAGCCGACAGAAAAACTTGAGAACGAGCCACAAACTGCAAACAAGTGACTGAGCTGGAGGGAAGGAGGAAGCGGAGGTGATGAGGAGAAACGTAACACCACAGAAATCACTGAGCAGTATGTGTGTGTTAAGAGTCTCTGCATGGGGTATAGCAGCACATGAAAGTGTCTGTGCATGCTCACCCTGATGTAGGCGTCCTGGTGGTGCCTGGCAAAATACAACATGTTATCCAGAGCCAGCATGCCTGGAGGAATCTGGGTGAAATCCACAGCTGGATTCACATGATTCTGTGAGACAGAGGAGGAGGAGAAGGAGGAGAGTGAGACATGGACTTAAACATAGACACACTACAAAACATCCCTTTGACTTTTATTCCTTTAGGTAAAATCCACTGCATTCACAGCACAGTCAATCGCACTTGGAGTTAGACAGCATAACCAGTTTCCTGCTGATGGTACACAGTGGTAACCTTTTCAGATTCCTAAGTTTTATTTGATGAGATTTATATTCGGAATAAAACAAGCAACAATCAGAATTAAAGTTTAGAAACTCAAAAGCTAATCTGCTTTGCCAGGATTGTGTTAGCATGGTTTATTCAGATGTCAGCATGGAAGTGCATTGCATGAGCTTTTTCCAGCATGTCCCTGCCCACCTGAAACCTGTGAGGCCGAGACAAAAACAGAAATGCATACATTTCCCATGATAAATAACCAAAACATTTCTAACCATGGCTTATTATTTTGTGCTCAGAGAGGAGCCTATCGCTGACAGTGAAATGTTAATTGAAAAATACTGTTTCAGGGCCTTTAAAGCAACAAACTACCGCATTCACATCCTTCATTTCACAGTGTCCGTGCTTGCTTTTTGTTTGTCCTCTGGGTTTAATTTTAATCCTTTTCAGCAGCTGACTCTCTGGATGTCAAAATGTCCTTGAATGCACCTCTGAGGAGATTTTTCTGAAAAAGTCCCTGCTTGAAACGCACTGATGAAGTGATGAAAGATGAAAACCAACAAATTGTTCACAGTGATGGATTATCTATCGGCAAGATAATCCATCACTGTCCAGAAAACCATGTATATCCATATTTGGTCATTTTTAAGTTTTCAGATAAACTGCTGTGGATTAAAGGCTCTTCTGCAGGTTCAGACAATTGCCCTGCGTTTTAGGCACACAAAGATAATAACTGAATTATCTAAAAGAAAACTGTTTTCTTATTTCATGCAACACTGACATTTTGGAGATCCGTGGTTTTCATTGGATAGTGACACCAGCAAATTTCAAGTCTCTCCAAGCTGATTTTCATAATGTGGTGAAGTGAATAGAAGGTGCATCAGTAAATCAATCTAAAAACTTATATTATGTTTTGCAAAATGGTCTACAAGAAACTGAAGTACAGAATTCTTATTTTAGTTTGGACTACAGTCAAAGCATCAAAATCTCAAGAGCAAGCTAAAAACTTTGCAACAGCAAGTCTGCTTCTCCAGCCTCTACATGAGCGCCTCCAATGACATCTAAATATTGTAGGAGATATGCAGATAGATGCTGCCTGCGCTGTCACAGCCTATCATACTTAATTCCTCCCAGATATTGCAGAGAATTCAGGCGACTAATGATTAAATCCACGGACGCGCGCACAAACACATCACTCTGAGGCTCATCCTGAGTTTAAAAGGTGAGACAGGACGCCGAAGAAGCAAAGCGACAGAGAGAGGAGGAAGGAAAGCAGAGGATGAAAGAGGAACGGAGGACACTGAGATCTGGCTCATCACTTTTGTAATTCTGCCTGACAGGAGGCAGACTTATAGGCTTAAAACAGAAACAGGCACCCAGGCACATGCATATCTTAAAAAATACCCTCACGTGGACATGTGACAAACATTCCAGCATGTGCAAGAATCCCTACTTAAAGAACCTGAAGGCATTAGACGGCAAACAAATGATCTCAGCAGTGATAAGGTCTATCTGGAGGATTCTGGGTTGTGTACGTGTGTGTGTACAGCGTGTTTGTGCGTCTGTGCATGTGTGGCTGCAAGCTGTCTAGCATGGAAGGCAGAGTAAGGATTTCAGGGTGGGTTTTCTCCACACTAGTGGAGACAAGGCAGCCCAATTGTCCTTATCTTTACTGAGCACACTGCAGAGGGAGTGTGGAGGGGAAGAGCCCCGAAACAGCTCTGGGCTTACACTGAGCCGCAGCAGGTTTAGTTCAAGTTCTTATGCTATAGTTAGACCACTGTGTACAACACAAAGTGACACACACACACACACACACACACACACACACACACACACACACACACACAGTATACAGTTCATTAAAACATGCATGCTTCAAGGTAGGGAGATGACAGAATGATGAAGAAAAGTAGAAAAAAATCTGTTTCAGGGAGAATGTGAGGAGGAGAAAAAGCCTGTCAGGAGGAAATACGCTTTAACAGGAGGAGTAGACTTAGGTTAACTACATAAACACACCCCAACCCTCAAAAGTACATTTAGTCAAACATTATACTAAGTATTTCTATTGTATTCTATTTTGTATTTACCTAAACTACATTTTAGAGAGAATTAACTGAACTTACTTTACTTTTCAGATTAAAATGTTGCATACAAAATATTGGTTTATAAAATACAGTGTTTATATATTAAACCAGTAATTCCCAATCTGTTTTGTCTTGTGCCCCTTCACAAAGAAAGCAGCGTCTACTTCAGGATCCTCGTCATAATCTATGAGTTGCTACCAGTTATGTCAAAGAGGGATGTCACAAAAAAAAAACATTTAGAGAAAATTCCAGAAAATAAATACAGATCTGTTCCGCAGAACTTTTTTTTTCTTACTTTTCCTTCCTACCACATTAATCATCTCACACTCAGATTTATCTTATGACCCTTTGGAGGGGGCCCCACCAGCAGGTTGGGAAACACTGACCTAAAGTGTCTAACAGTTCATAATTCAGTGAACACGAGCTCCACTTTGACCAGCGACAACAGTAACATGCTGCTTATGCACTGATCAGTATTAATCTAATAATATATAGTAAAACATCTGTCATGAGGCATTTTCTGCAGAACAAGTACTTAAATTCGTTGATTACTTTTATAGAGTATTTTCAAACAGTTGTATCAGTACTTTCACATTCTATGTAAAGGATCTGAATACTTCTTCCACCACTGTTCAAAACCTTTTTCTTCTGCCACAGATACACACGCACTTCTGCAGACTTTGATGTGAAGGTCAATCATGTCCAATTAACAGCCGCCCCGTGTGGACAGGCAGACTCATGTTTTCCTTTCTGACCTTGAGTCCTGCATGTGTGTGTGTAGTAGTAAATCAGAGTGTATTTAAACCCCATGAAAAACGAGCCAAACTTACAATAAAGCCGAGCTTCTTGTAGTCGCGGGTGTACATGGACTTGCGTTTCTCGATGCTGCCGCTGTTGTTGGGCTCACACTCCACATCGAAGGCAATTCTCCGCAGCTCAAAGATGATGTCCCTCTGAGCCTGCACACGCAGAGAAGAATATTAAAGTGCTACTCATAAATTTTTCTATCTTTTCTTCCATTCACCATTTTATGATTTAAGCATGCTTCAGCCTCATTTTCGCTGTCTGGGGTCTTGCAGTGCCCAAGGCAATCTGGCCAACAGCCATGTCTCTCCGCTGCTTTTATGATTTGGCCAACCTAAAATAACTGGTTTTTAGAAACCTGGCCCGATCAGGCCCAAACTGCCCACAAGTTGCTGAATAAAAGATTAATGACTGTTTACTACTGGTAGCTGCACCATGCTTGACTGTCCTAGTGGAGGATTCCTCTATGAGACCAGGGTCATTCTTTGCACGCCTGCATGCTCTGAAGCTACCTGTGCAACATGTTTCATCTGCTTACTGATCTGTCTTAGCAATTTCTCATTTTAACAGACAGGATAGGTGATGTTCTGTATATTTCTTACTGTCAACAGTAGAAAAGACCAAAACCAAAAAACCTCTGACTATCCAAAGCCTGAAATAGCTTGTTCCTCTGTTACACAGAGCTCCATTGTTGTCCAAAAGTTGCACAGCTGTGCTCGGTGACATGTTTCTTCACTATGATGAACAAGGACACTTTAGTTTATTTTGAGTCAATCCCACCTGTTTTAAAAGATAAACATCTTGAGTGCAGGGTTGAGAGCATCAGATCAGAGGCCAGGGAAGTAGAAAATGATTGATCCTTTAAGTTGTTACACACCATATCACTTCCTTCTGTTGTATGACTGAGTGCTAATCAAGTAGATCTGGATCACTTTTTGCATAAATTAAATAAATAAATAAATTCCTGTGTGCTATTTAAATAAATGAGCTTGTACTTCCGATACAGCATTTATTTTTTAACATGTAATGCTAAATTACCCCCACAAATAAGCTATATGGAGAAAACAATAACAATCAGTTTTGCTGTTCTTCTTCTGCTATATGTTGCTGGACATAGAGTATTTATTTTAAGTTTTCTCAGTTCTCTGAATAGCTTGTGAAAGACTACAGCTAACTGACTCATGCTGAACAAAGCTGATTTCACCCACTTCCTCATGACTCTACCAAATCTGTGTTAATGATGTCCCTTTTTTGGCATCTACCCATTTGTCCATCCATCCCTCCATTTACCACCCATTCACAGTCCCCCCACCTGGTCCTGGGGATCCATCTTAGTCATCATGCGGTCCTCCAGCAGGTTGAAGGTGAGCACCTGCAGCACATACAGCTGGTGGGCCATCTCATCATTGATAGGTGTGGGGCTCCGGATCACGTTCTACAGGGTGTGGAGGACAAACAGAGGAGGGAGGGGGGAGTAGAAGGGCACAGGAGAGTAAGTCAGAGAAGGGAGTGGAGGTGTTAGATGTGAAAAGAGAAGGTGAAGGAGAGAGGACGGGTTTGGGGTCAAAAAGACAAGACATGGATTTTGGAGAAAGACGGTACGAGATAACAAAGAGAATAAGAGGATTTGGGAGTGAATGAGGAGGATTAGAGCGCATAAGTCAGATGAGGGAGCAGGAGAGGGAGAAATTAGATTTAGCACAAGGGAGAGGATGAAAGAGAGAAAAGAGGAACAGGTGTGAGAGAGTGAGTACAGTAGATAATAACCAGCAACGTGAGACAGAGGCAGAAGTGGCAGGTGTCATCTTCCTTTCTGATATCAGACTGGTGCAGAGGCATATACCCGAACAGAGATAAAGAGAGACAAAGACGGACAGAGAGAGACGCAGAGACTGAGGAATACATTGCAGAGGTGAAGAGGAGAAGGGCATGGTTAGACTTACACTGAGAATGATGGAGCGCAGCTGTTTCTGGGCAAGAATATGGGCCATCTCCTGCAGAGGAAGAAAGAGGAGGGACAAAGAGAGACAGGCAGAGACAAGTAAGGAAGAGCAGAAAGAGAGTGAGAAAGATAAAGATGAGACACAACAATAAACCAACAAATCAAATACAACCCCAATCCAAAAACGTTGGGACACCGTGTAAAAGAGATAAAACAGAATGTGATAATTTGCTCATTCTTTTTCACATATACGGAATTGAAAACCGCACAAAGAAGAAACATATTTAATTTTTTACCTCATCAACTTCATTGATTTTTGGAAATATATGTTTATTCTGAATTTGATGCAGCAACATGTTTCAAACAAGCTGAGACAGGAGCAACTAAAGACTGGCAAAGTTGTGGGATGCCCAAAAACACCTGTTTGGAACATTTCACAGGTAAACAGGTTCATTGGTAACAGGTGAGAGCATCATGATTGGTATGAAAAGTTCACAAGTGAGGATGGAGCGAGGTTCACCACTTTGTGAACACATAATTGTATAAAGGATATTACTACATGGACTTGGGAACACTATATAAAACCACTGGTGAACACAGTGACTGTATTCTGTTTCTATTTACATTTTACACCGTGTCCCAGTCGGGGTTGTACATTTTTTTTAGGGTTTACTATGTTATAATGAGAAATGAATGCAGGGAAAATAAACAAAATCTGCCACGGCACACTGCAACGTAAGCAGCGATCAGCCGTGAAAAACAAGAAAGCCATCCCAAAAAAAGAACTTAATCTTAAAAAGGGGATACTAAATGCACTAACTGATGTCTTCTACAGTGCAAACTACAAAGTGTGCTGATCAAGGGTGCACTTACTGTCAGGGGACAATTTAGGATGTCCACAATGTGCTCATCAAACTACCATATCGTGTGCAGTGAGGAAACAAAGTCAGAGACAGAGAGACATAGAGGGTGAGTGAGTGAATGGAGAAGAAAAAGAAGAGTCTGAGAGGAGGTTAAAAAAATTCATTTTCTGTCAGTGGTGCAGCTTGTGGGGAGGGTCGGGGGCAACGGAGTCAGCAGAATGGTGAAAGACCGCAGGGGATCATAATAACAGCTTTACTGATGGTCGTGTCCTTATCGCACTCACGCACACACACTGCCATCTGTCCTTTAAGACACACACAACACAAACTGAAACCCCAAGTAGTGTCATTAGCCCCTCACACGTTTTAAAATGTGTCATCTGTGATCGATCTGCTTGTAAAAGAACCTGGCATGATGAACGGGTGCTACTCCATAACGCCACATTATAAAAACTGCCTCCCTGCAGACATGAAACTGTCTGCTATAAACTTATATTACCACACATGCCTGCACCTGAGACAGGAAGACATTGTTCACTTATCACCTAAAACAACCCAATAAAGTTGCTTGAAATTTCTGCTAGCCAAACACATGAATCTGATTTGTGCAGACCCTTGTCAAAATGCCGAAACGTGCAAATTTGGCCCCAGCAAAAGAAGCACTGCAACCTCCAAGTGTGCTACAGTCTGTATGCGGTGATGCTGTGAAGCTTATTTCTGCATGCCGTGTCTTCAGCTTTGTACGCTGCATAGGAGAAAAGCTGTGGGTTAGCATCATCCATTATTAATGTCACAGCACATTGCTGGACCCTATGGTGCTGATACGAGGGATCATGTGATTAGCTACAGGGCTGTGCGTGACATAGGTGAGAGAGCAAGGGAGAGAGAGAGAGAGAGAAAGAGGGAGGGAGATGAGTGGAGAAATGAGAGCATGGCTGAGCACAAAATGTCACTTCTGCACAGAGGATGGAGAGAAATATGAGGGACGAATGAAGGGGTTCTTTGGGATTTTATACATGTTTAAATCATGACCGCTCTATTATGTTTTATTGATACACTATACTGGAGACGTGGTATAAACACATGACAATTCTTACACACAAAAATACACACAAAGTACACTGTTACAGTACAAAAACATGTGAATATACCATGTAAAGCTGACTGCATGGTGAAAGTGATGAACAGTATAGTGTGGAGTTGCTGTGTGTGCGTGCTGCAGCCTCACCTGTCTTTTCTCCTCGGGAGCTTTGAGAAAGAGAGCATTGATGACAGCAATAGTGTAGGTCTGAATGTCCTGATCAGTCCTGGAATTGGAAGATAGCACAAACAAAATTATTAACCATACAAATAAGAAGTCGGCCATCGCCTGCCCATGTGGTGTGAAATGCATTTATCACCATGTGACAGATACGGTCTTTGAAAGATGAATCAAAATAATTCATATTCACACATAGACTTTACTGATCCACTTACCCCTGAAGATGTGGGATGAGCTGTCCAATGGTGATCTCTTGCGCCACCTTGTGGTAAAGATCCTGACTGTTGAGAACCATGGATTCCAGGATGGCGAGGGACCGCTGCAGCACCGCCGTGTCCATGGCCGACTTGTTCACATAGCTGGCAATCTGCAGTTAGAACGGAGCAACAGAGATGAAGGAACCTGAAAGAAACGCTGAATAACTTATAAGATGTAACTCTTACAAGACACAGAGATACTAAAAGTTACAGGAATGGAGGACAGATAAAAAAACATTCCTTTTGACATGTAGGAATATAAGTTTAAGGTAAAACTGCCAATTTGCACATTGAACTCATTTGCATTTTCTGTAAGCTGACTAGTTATATTTAAGGAGATTTTAAAAATGTATATATGCTGATCATGTTCTCTTGACAAAGTACCTGAAGAAAATGCCAAACTTCCAAACTTTATTAATAACAGAGGCCTTTAATGACATTAAGTGTTTCTTTCCAGAGAACACACAGTATAACAGCACTGTTATTAATGCACATTCATCTGTAGTCCCTGCTGTGTTAATGAGACTTTTTCTTTGCTCACCTTCTTGATGAAGGCCACAGAGAAAGTGTCCCAGGAGACGATGCCGTGGTCCATCAGCTCCACGAAGGCCGTCAGAGTGAAGGACAGCAGGTCTCCAAAACTACAAGACAACGCACACACACAGACACACACACCATAGGAAACTTCTCTCCAGCAGATGGCTTGGATCAGTGTATAGCTGCAAAGCCCAGATGGCTTGGAACATAACGAGGAATGAGCGGTCAGCAGAGACAGACAGAGAGAGGTGGAGGAGAGCAGGAGAGGGGACAGAAGAATGCAGTTTCAATGTTGCAACCAGGCTTTGCTGGAGAAAGACAGAAAAATAGAGAGACAGGGAGAGAGGAGGAAATGGGACAGAGGTTTGCGATGCAGCGCAGACAGACTGGCCTTCGAGACACAGTGGGGGCCATCAGATGGCCAGCAGGAGCCGGGCAGCACAGTGCGGTTTTCAATCAGGACCGGAAAGCTACATAATAGAGTGAAGTCATGCAGTTACACAAATATCAGGAGAAATAAGTCACTCTGCAGGAGTCACAGGAGGCCAAAGCAGGAAACACATTGAACTGCTATTACATCATAGACATATTACTGCGGGAAGTATTTAATGAGAAATTTAGAAATCATATTGCAATATAAAAGTCTTGGTAGAACAGAAGGTATTTCTGGTGTTTTGTGTTAAAAAACTGTTCAGTAAGCTTGAGGCTTTAAGATGTTTTATAGCTTCACCAATAGGTTTCACAATACTGACCTCTGCTGCTTAAGACTGGCATTGCAGACCAACCCTGCACTGAGGCTTTTGTTTGTGCACCATTTATGATATTACGGTTCTAATTGTAGGAAGTGACATGAAAATATACAAACCTGTGGTACTACAACCCAGACAAAAATGCAGTATCTTACAATCTAAACTTGTATTAAGAAAAAAAAAGTAATGATCTGTTGATGTCCTTTCATATTTCAGAATGAATTTTAAAGTTGGTTTGACACGTCAAATTCAGCAAATAAAACCAAAATGATAAGAAAATGAAGATATAGACACAAATACTCCTACAAAGGCAGTGGATCAGCAGAGAGCATCATGGGTCAGTGTTGCTGCATGGTAAGTGATTAGTGAAGAGTCAAATGGACAATTAGTAACCCACAGCTGAGGGACAAAAAGGCTTTTGCAGATGGTACTGGGTATTTAGATGACAGTTAGCTACACAATGCTACATGAAATCATAGAATACTAACATTAGAGGATAGATTATTTAAGGCAGACAGAGCAGAGGAAACCCTGTCGATGGATGGATGATGTACCACTGCTAATAATGTTGAAAAGAAAGTAAGAAGAGTAGCTGGCTCACAGAGAGCCCACAGACAATCCCCTCACCCTGAGCAGCACCATTACTTATAAAGAACACCAAGATTTAATTCGGGGTAACTAGTAACTAGTAACTTGTACTAGAAGTAATAATACATGTAGCTGTACTAAACATTGAATTAAAAAATTCAGTGGTTTTAACAGATTTCTTGTCTCATTCGGTTTTTAGAGATAAATCTTGGTCTTCTTTCAGTCTGTGTTGAAGAATTAGGAAATTGTTTGAGTCCAAAATCACATGCAAAAAATTAAAGTGCAACACTGATTTCAAAATGGAAGCCTGGAAGTGGCTGTGTTACAGATAATTCCCCATAAGGCACTGGGGCCAGAGTCTTAATCATGCAGACTCGGCCAGCAGGTTAGGAAGAGCACAGAGCCAATGACGTTACCCAGCCGGGGGGTAAGGGGAGGGGCTTACCAGGGCTTCATTATCTTCTGTAGTTTCTGATAGCGCCTGCAAAGATTTGAGAAACTTTGGTGTCAAAGGTGGGAAACAAACAACCAAACCTTTCAGTCTTTTAGCCAGCACAGAGCAGGGAACACAAATCACAACCTGCTGACTAGTTAATGCATACTTGTCCCTGAAAAGAGAGACCAGACTCCATGCAAATCCTATTCATAAAAATGACTCTGTATTGTAGAAATTCAGACACAAGCAAACTGAACTGAAATGTCAGTATTTCGGTCAACATAAGCTTTCATACACTGACTTAAAGTACCCACTTTTAACCAGAAAGCCTACTTGTGTAACACTGAAAGCATGCCAAGCAGAAACAGTTGAAAAAGCAGTTTGCTGCCAACCTGACTTTCACACAGCAAGCTTGTGTAGAGATGACAATACACAGAAATGATCAAACAACACTTTCATTTAACAGGAAAAGATGATGAAAAAGTTTTCACACTTTAAATGTCTTGATTGATGGATGCACTGTAAGTACCAAAAAGACACTAAACCCTCTCTGACCGGTGTTAAATCTCTGCTGCATACTGCACGCCCTGATACGGTCACACATTCTCTTGTAGATGAAATGCTGCAGTAATCAAATTACACACAAATGACGAACAAAGGATTAACAAAGAAAAAAAATAGCTGAATAACATCTCTGAGGAAACTCAAACGTCTGTGTGTCCTTTGAGAATCAGCCTCGCTGTTACTCTGGTACAGGTAAAACCTGGGAAAATACAACAAAAACTGCCTGCATGGCTAAAGATCACTAGGAAAATGAGAAAATGTGCTTGTGTAACCCCTTAATACAACAGCTAAAATCCCTCTTCCCTTCATTTTTGAAAGCAATAAGCTGCTTGAAGTTGCACTGTCCACTCTGACTGACATTCAAAACCAGTTGTTCCATGTTTTAGTCAGCAGGGGGCGATATCCACCTTTCAAGTGGAGCTCCTGTGAGCGGCAGCAGCAACAACCAGCCACAGCACTACATCTCTGGCAAAGGCATTAGATCACAGCAGCGCTCTGCCCTCGAGAGTCTCCAACACTGAACCTCTTGAATAATTACGGTTCACCAAGGTGATTGGCAGGCGCACTAATGAGCGTGTGTGTTTGTGTGTGTTTCAGACACAGATACCTATCTGCGTGTCAGTGTTTCATAAGCTCCTTCTGTTCAGATGGCCATGAAGCAGAACCACTCGCTCTCTGTCTCTTTCCCTCTCTCACACACACACACACATGCAGAGGCCACTTTTAAACTCTCCAGAGCTGAATAACGGATGTGATGGTAATTTACATAGAAACGTATTTAATGAAAGAGCCAGGAGCAGAGTGGAGTCAACATCAGTGCTGCTGTGATGGCTCCTCGCAGCAAGATCAAACAGTGTCCAATATTTGCTCACTTCAGCATTATATGCAAAAAGGAGAAAAGGCTTCAATGATTTCCTGTCAAATAGTGAAAGCAAGTGTAATGTAAGAGGTGCTGCTGTCTCACTCTGAAATAGGAGATCACTAAGAGGTTTCTGCTGTGGAGAAGACATGAAATATCTGACTGGAATTTGACCCTTTTATGCAGGTACAAAACAATCAGGAGCATGAAAGTGTTGGGATTTTTGCTGTGCTGTAGTAAGAGCACATTTGACCTTGTGTGAGTGTGCGTTTACAACATGACTGCGCCTGAGCCAACTCATGCAAGAAAACAATTCTTCAACCTATCTTTTCTCTCGCTGGGTAAAAGGGATGAATAATGAGAGTTGCATGAGGCAGAAAACGAGAGAGTCCCGGCCGGATGGCTGCTGCTGCTACCCTGCCTGCCAGTTTGCACCGTATGTCTGCCTGTGTGCATGTGTATGTGTGCATGTGTATGCGTGTGTGTGTGTGTGTGTGTGTGTGTGTGTGTGTGTGTGTGTGTGCACGATTGCACTCCTACTGGAACTTTGCTCTGCGTTTTTACTCTGGCTTGAGCCTTGCACTCACACAGCGTGCTACTGGCACACACACACACAAACACACCTCCCACTGGCATCACGGCTGAGAAATTCCACCTCAGCGAGAAATGTCCTCTCTTTTACCTTCAATGGAGACGGTCTCCAGGGCCCTGCACACAGTGAGTTTTTGGATCTGCTGAACAGTCAAACAGTTGTGTGTAATATCACTCTCATGGTCAACAAAGGTGAACGGGAGCCCTTGGGCGTGTTCCTCACAAGCCAGCTTGCCATCAACCGGAGCTGATGTGGACCTCCTCAAAAACTGAACTATGTAACCACAGAGATACAACTGTGACTCCAAAAAGGTTAGGAAGTAAAATATAAATAAATCAGTATGTGACAATTTGCTAATCCTTTGATTAGCTGGAGCGAGGGTCACCACTTTGTGAAACACATGATTGTACAAAGGATATTACTACATGGGCTCAGGAACACTCTGTAAAAAGGCACATTTCTAAATTTTTAGCCTTCAACTTTTTAACGCTGGCAGATATTGTTGATTATTTCCATTGAATACCATTTGCTTTCCACACTAGCACAAAGGTAGTGGAATAATGTAAACAGATTACTTCAGCTATTAATAACTGCAGGGCAGCAGATTTCTTTTCAGCAACTGGACAGGACAAATGTTCCCATTATCACTCCAAGTCACAGGATGAATGTAAGATTCTAAACAAGATTACTTCAGGTACGGAATAAATTGAGTTTTGCACCATGGCCTGATAATGGCTTATCGAGTGTTGCTGCAGTGGAGCTCTGAAATCCTAAAGTATGCTGAACTACAATCAGTTTCCACAACAAAGGCGTCTACAGACAGCCACATGTAGCACCTGATGCAAAAGCGTAAATCCAGTTTAATACAATGATTTGAGGAGTGTTACTGAACTGAGGCTCGGTAACTCAGCTGCTTTGAACTCAACCAATCAGAATGCACAGTGCAACTCCAAAGACCCCACGGATTTCTCACTGACCTCAGAACTGTGCAGGTGTGATACTTTTAAAACTCCTAAAAATTCTGTAGCTCTTTGAAATTAAACAGGATTTATGGCTCTATGAAAACACTGGAAATCTCTATTCCTCCACCCGTCTGTTCTCCGTCGTCCCTGTCAGAGCCATCACACAAAGAGGAATGAGAAGTTGTCTGAGGGGAGGAAAACACGGCAGCGCCGGAGGAAATCCAAAACAGCAAAGGAGACCGACAGACAGACAGCTGACTTACTCAGTGCCACTCTCCACCATCTGAGTGAGCAGGGAGATACCGTCCAGGTTGATGAACTCTTGGGCAAAGGTGATGTCCCGGGATGCGTTGGCAAGGTCTTTCAGAGCCTCCAGCTTGGCATCCATGCTGGACGACTGGATCCGTTCATGAAGCTGGATGGCAGTCTGGTACTAGAGTGGAAAGTAGGAGGAGGAAGACGCATTGGTGTCAGAAGGCAAAATGACACATACTGTGCCTTGGGATAATAAAAATAGAGTTCTCTTCATCCACGATGGTCAGCGTGTTCTTATGTACTTATAAGGACATTTCACTTACAGGAGAGGTGGTCAAGCGCAGGATCGAGCCGTTCTTAATGTCATTGCGATTCTGTGGAGATTCGAAGATAAAAGCAAACATTAGTGGGCACTTGAGACATCTTTTTTTCCTTGGACACTGCTGCCTGGAGTTATAAAGCAAGATGACCGAACCTTTTCTGTGATGTAGAAATTTGTCGCGTCAGCAATCTGCAGAGCAAAGTTTTCATGGTTCCCCAAGGACCATCTGAAAGCCATTGGATGGAGAGAGAAAAAAACATTGCATAATTGGTATTAAAAGGGGAGGACATCTTAAAATACAGCTAATAGGATTTAAGTGTGGAGACAGAAAGAGAGAGAGAAAGTAAAAGAGAGAGGCCTCCTGCAAGAGAATTATGTTCAAATCCAAAAGGCGTGCGCATGTGCAGGCATTAAAAAGCCAGCGCAGACTTACCCCTCACACACTTCTTTAATGATGGCTGAGAGAGGCTTTTTCTGTGGAGAAAGACGAAACTACATTTAGTCCACAGTCCAAGCTTGCTTTCCTAAAACAACAGTCAACTCACAGTGAGCTGCAATTACTTTACATTACAGGACTGGCACAATGAGAGGCTACTCTTCAGGAGCCTGTATTTAACGGTCCGACTGCTGATGTGGGATCACTGACCATGCCTGTGGCACCATTTCATTCATTATTATTGCAGTCTGTGAAGCTGCTTCCAGATCAGCAGTTATGATATTCTGCACCACAGTGGTGGAAAGTAAGTAATTACCTTTACTCAAGTGCTGCTCTACAGTAAGTTTACTTAGAGTTCATCACCTTTTTTTGCTATTTAATACTTATGCTGCACTAAATTTCACCAGGAAACAATAGTCCATTATATTGATTTGGCAGATGGAGTTACTAGTTACCTACAAAACACATGATCACATGATCTGAATACAGTATATACTAGCCCAGGTTACATCTCAGCCAAAGTACCGTCCACTAGAGACTGTTTTAAGGATACTTAAGGGTTTCTTATCCCCGCTGTGCCAAACATAATCTTTTCAAAACACACAGGCATCAGCATGTGCACAGAATCACAGCTACAACCCTGCACACTAAAATACACACACAGCAATTTGGTGAGCATCTCTATAGAGTCACAATGTACGGAGCGTTGTGGATGATATGATTGGATTGCTGCTTCACTGGGATTTACCCTGAGCTGAGAGAGAGGCTGCTTCAAAGAGCACAAGCTGTAGTGATGGAGGACTTACAGAGAGAAGATAATGCCGGCAGGATGGTGGGCATATATGACAGGGAAAGAAAGGAAAGAGAGGTGACAGAAGAAGAGTGTGGGCTGCTATGTGAACAAAAGGGAGAACAGAAGATAAAAAAAAGTGAGAAATAAGCAAATTGAATAAGATGAAGGGAAAACAACAGGAAACAGCAAACAGGAGAGTGGATGATAATGGTGAGAGAGGGCAGGAGAGTGGATGTTGAACAGAGAGAAAAAGGGATTGGAGGAATATGAAGAGCCAGCAAAAACACATTTAGGGGGGATGAGGTCACAAATGTGAGGAGTGTGTGTGCGATGTCAGTCAGTATTAGTTTAATATCTGCTCGCTCCATGCTGCTGTCCTCCTCAGGCTCTCTGGGACTTACAGTATGCTGGCAGACTACAGTGAGCACACACACAAATGTTCTCAAGTACTCCATATTACAACAGGGCATCTGTTCAAACAGCATTCAGGATCTTTTCAATGCTGCCTCAAATTAAACGTTAAAAATAAGAACAATTCACTACTATGTCCTGTAAAAATATACATAATATCCACCTCTGATAAGGTATTGATAAAAACAGCAAAACATGCTTGAATAATTTAGGTTTATACTGCAAATGTTCACTATTTCTTAGCTTCACTGTAGATTTTTAATATGCATACTATCAATATGCTCAATCATCAAAGAAAGAGCAAAGGTTTGCAAGATTTCAGAACACATTAAACCACTTGTGCACTGCCTGGAGCGAATCCTTCTCTGATACACGATCAAAGCTTTTCACAGTTTTTAATTGTATTATTAATAAACTAATACATTTAAATTTGTGGCTACTTAAATAATGTAAAAAGGTAATAACATGTTACCACATGTAAAAAATAGTAAAAACCTGCAAGCAAAAACACAAGTATCTTAATCTCTAGGCTCCGTGTGACCAGAGCAAACCTCAGATCTTTCTCTTATGTGAGGCAAATTTAATATCTATTGTTTTATTGTTCAGATTTTTAGACACTTACTGTCTGATCAGTTGTTTAATTAAGTACAAAAAATCTGTTTGCGTCTCTTCTGAGAAAACAGAGAATTAGTTTGTTTAACATAGATTTAAATGTACAGCCTGTTTCAGGTTAGAATTCATATGAACTGGTTTGGTTAAAGTGGGGGATGTCTGGCCTCCAGGCCGCATGGGGCCCTCCAGACTGTCTGTTCCGGCCCACGAGGCAATTCATAAATATAAAAAAAAAGCAGCTGAGAAATTCAATTTTCTAGCAAATACTTTTTGTGCTTACTTTTTAAAGGCTAAGAAGCTCAAACCTTTTTCAGAGGGAGAGCTTGCGAAGGAGCGCCTTGTTGCCGCTGCAGAGCTGCAAGCAGCAGACAAAGTAAAACTGTCAGTTTGCCTTGAAGAACCATCGCAGAGCAGATTACTGATATGGTACAAGATGCTGAAAAAACACCGAAGGACGACTCAAGAAATTTGAATTTTCCCATTTTGAGGAGACATGCGGTGAAGTTTGCATCTCTGGCTGAGAGCAGCTCTTTTCCAAACTGACTCTTCTCTCGCTAAGACTGTGTTTCACTCAAGAAACTGGCTGACCCATACCTGGAAAACCAGCCATGAGTACTATCACTATCATCATCATCATCATCATCCTCATCACTACCATCTGACATAGAGAAGCAGTTTCAGCCATCGCATTAAAGGTTACTGTGATATATGTGTTCAATAACATAGAACGGCCCTCGAAGGATGTTATAAAAATGGAAGTGGTCCTTGATAGGTGTAAGGTTTCCCACCCCTGGTTTAAAGTTTAAATCGACAAATGAACTTCTAAATAAATTGAGATTGTGTTTCCCCAGTTTTCCCTTCAACAACTCCTTTCTCCTCTCCTGTTCCAAAGACCTCCACCTGCACCTTTTATCTTATTATCTCTGAGGTCCAAATACATGCTTTTCCCTTCATTTTCATCATCCTGGAGTTACACCACCTCCATTATCCTATCTACTCTTGCCATACCCCATCACACTTACCTTCATGAACACCCACCATTTCCTCGTCT
This sequence comes from Chaetodon trifasciatus, assembly GCA_037975065.1. Lineage (NCBI taxonomy): Eukaryota > Metazoa > Chordata > Actinopteri > Chaetodontiformes > Chaetodontidae > Chaetodon > Chaetodon trifasciatus. The sequence goes on along the minus strand of JBBMOE010000015.1, from coordinate 3,843,961 downwards.
GCCTAACTATCAGCTCCACTCCACTGCACTACTGTAGTCCTGTGCAAGTTTCACACCCGGTACATGAGTGGTCTTCACCTCATGCATTAGCATGAATGCAAAAAACAAAGCTTTAATCAACAGTATATAATAAAACATAAAACATTCTATTAAATCTGATCTTTAGTGAGGCTATATCACCCATCAGCTCAGAGCTCCTGTTATCTCTCCTTTCTAACCAGGATGATAACAAGCACACGTAATCTTTCTTTCTGAGGTCACTGAGTTACACAACAAGCACACTCCACCAGCTACGACTGATGCCTGGTTGCAGCATTGTCTGAACTTTCACTATAGTATGTCTATTTCCACTTCTTAAACATTTTAATTTTGCTATTATACAGTCATTATACATGCACTAAAATTAACCCAAAGAGGACATTAAAAAAAAAAATTAATTAATTAATTTTATTTAAGGCTTCTTATACATTTTGTCTGATTGAGCTGCCACATTCATCTCCAGTTGTAACACAGCTGAGTTGCTACAGACTAGATTTATTTATCTATTATATTTTATGAATCTTTTAATATCTTTATTCGTATTTTATTTGGTTATTATGAATTTTGACATTTTACTCCTACCTCTGGTGTTTCCTTATTGCAGACTCATGAAAAGTTATGATAACATTTCCTGTTTTTATTGAGTCCCTGTTTAAAATATAGTCATTTAATGTTTGTGCATGGATTGGGGTGGTGTAGGGAGGGTCAGGGTGGGAAGTTTTTTGTGTGTTTTTAGGATGTAAAGCACTTTATGCTACATAGCAATGTATGAAAGGTGCTATACAAATAAAGTCTGATAGATTGATTGACAGATAAGGGTTTGCTGTATTGTATCGCTGTGTTTAATTCTTTCACTGAGCCCAAGAGGCCACACAAATCAGTCAGTGCACGTTTAAAGAAGGCAAACTTTTTTTTCAACATAAATTTAAAATCGGTTTCATTTTATACTGCCTCACAGCATACTGCACTTAAAAAGTTACCAAATCATAACCCATAGAACATCAATGCTACCCAATAACAGACCATCACAGCTTATTGTTAAATGCTCCTGCTTGTTTCCCAAACTTATTCTCTACCTGCAAACCTAAAAAGCCCCTCCACCTTGTCCTCCTCTGGTTCTCCATCGCATTTCTGACAATAACAATAAAACGCTTATTGCAGTTGTCTGCACTTGTACCAATTCCCTAGTGTTCCAACTCAAATGTTGGACTCTTTTGCCTATGGGGCACTGAAGATATTTGGAGAGATACAAGCATCACAGTGTGATTTATGCGCACACACACACAGACAGACACACACACACACACACACACACACACACACACACACGTACCTAAACACACTCAAACTCAGCATGGCAGAAATCAGAACTACACCCATGAATGCCCAACACAAACGGATACAAGGATACACACATACACAGAGCTGTCAACACATGAGCACACACACTTGCATGAATAGTAACAAGTATGCATGTTGCCACACAAACACACCCACACACAATTTCACTTATGCAGAGTTGTACCCACGTAAACAAACAAAAAAATACACACACACAAATATGCATCCATGCGCGTGCACACTCACACACATACATACACACTCTCTTTGGGTCTCAAGACAGCGTGAGCAGCTGAAACCCACTCCCCACTGCATGACTCAGACAGCCATATGCTGCTGCAGGGCCTATTGTACAGAGGAGATGCAGAGGGAGGAGGAAGAGGTGGGGGTTGATGGTGGAAGACAAGAGAGGAGGAGGCACAGCGCAAGTTTTCACAGTTACAACAAAAGACAGGGAGGAGGAGTGAGAGGGGGAATGAACAGGAGAGAAAGCGAAGAAGGACAAGGAGGAGGAGGCAACAGATAGGAGGAACAAGAGAAAGATGACAGGCAGAGATAAGAGAATTGGAGAAAAGCGGAGGATGGGGGGAGGAGGAGGCGATGTGGCTTTGAGAAGTAAAGACGAAAGAGGGACCTAAAGATGTTTTATAGTTCAGACTGCAGCAGCCCTGCTGATAAGGGGTCGTTAAACACAAAAACTCCATCCCTAAATCAACACGTAAACGCTCAAAGACCTCCAGGCAAACCCAGAAGCGCATGTACTCCGTAGTTCAATATTTCATTCAGCCACTGAGAAGGGCAATCGTGGCTCCTGTTGTCACGGTGACTCATAGCTTGTACAATCATTAGCCCATCCGTGAGTCACACACACACACACACACACACACACACACACACACACACACACACACACACACACAGAACAGGCCACTTTACACACTGTATGTGTAATCAAACAACGTAATAGTAAACATGTCATCCCCCCACACGAGGTAGTCATTGTTTGCCCTAATTATTTCATTAGCATGTTATCGACTGTTTGTCAGACCCTGTTGACTGCTGACACACAGTACTGGCCTTTATCTGTGGATTCATGTTTGAGCCATGTGCTGGCACACACACACACTAAGCCAAGGATCGGGCAATCAGCAGAATGATTTAATACTAGAAACTGCATTAGTTTAATCAAAAATCACACCAGTCCACCATTCTGACCATGATTTACAGCAACCACATTCTGTAAATCACTGAAATTTGTTGTGATATACCAAATCCAGTATCAAATTATCGATTCTAATGTAGGAACAGCTGTAATCACTTCTAATTACAGTAAGTTATTACCTGCTGAGTGTAGACACCAGCTTGCAAAATGATCCTTAACCAGATGACAGCTAAAAAGTTCTTATTTTAAAATGGAGTGAGCTATAGTGCACATATCTGACAGATCGTTTCTGCCCTGATCGTGACCAAGACAGATCAACACACGTCAGAAAAATGAAATTCTACACACCTGAATCTGTGACAATAGCTGCAGTAACGTAGCTCGTTTCATGTCAGTCACAAATATGGTTTAAGATTTAAGATTTGGTCTCCATCATCACACTCAGTGTCTTCAATGCTGTGTCAAAGCTGTTAAACACCTTTAATTAAGACACTTCTTTTGGGTAATTAGTGTAATTGTTACGAACAATTGAAAGCTGTATCATGCCCTGATCACATCCGCCCACCCCCTCCAGACATAACCCACCCCACACACACACAAACTACTTTCACTGAATACACAACCAGTGGATTACTGTTCAATAGTGTGTTGTATAAATATGCAAATCAAAACATTTGCTAGCTTTTCTGCTATCATCGCGACTTGAACAGACAGTAATGGATGCTGATACTAAGATAAGTCTTTCTGTGCTCAGACACCTACCTGGTCTATCTCCATGAGCTTGGGGAAGGCCTTTGGCCACTCAATGGCCACCTTGACGATATCTGCCGGCGGCGGCATGTGGGTGGTTGGTGTGGGTCTCGCTGCCTCACACCTCTGTCACTACTACTGGAGGTAGCTCATCCAACCCTGCAGGACAAGAGTGACGGGGAGGAGAGGATGGAGGGTGAGAGGGGAGGGAAAACAGAGGTGGATGGGAATAAAAAGAGAGGAAAAATGGGGCATGTTAAGAACAAGGTCTAGTTACTTGAGATGATGTTTGCTTGCATTAGCCTCCTCTGACTTCAAAGAACATTACATATGACTAAGGAGAAAAGGACAGCAAGGGCAGTGCTGAAAAATACATAAGACATGGATTCAAGTGCAGCACTGATAATTTCATGTTTGCAGTAGAAGCTACTGAACAGCTCAAACCAATAATTCACTTTCCTACAACATAAGGTTTAAATGAGTCAACTGACCTACTTGCATTAGTTAACTGTTATTTGTACAGACACACACAAAGTATACACACTGGCCCCTTTTATTATCATACCCCAAAACCATGTGAGGTCAGGTTTCCCAGCTGCAATGCATGAGGGTCCATCTTCAGTGCTACTGTAGCATATAAACCACATTCAGATGCTATCACCACTCATTAGCCCACAGCTAGAACACGCTCCCCTGTTTGTGTCATGGTTGACCTTAAAAACTAAGCACTTCATGCAAATTCCTGCAGATACCGATGCTTAAAATCACATTCAAACACACGGTTCAACTTCTAACACCCACTTGTACAAACTAAAGCAGACAAACCATTGTTTTCATTTGTCCTATGAGACTTTTTCCAGTGGTGGCCTGATTTAATTTGCAGCTGTTGACACACAGAACATAAGGACATGCCGGTGGGGCAGATACACTGAAGAGCTTAATTCAAATCGAAGTTGAACTGCTAATGGGGTCACAGCAGTGAATCGAAAAGTCACGTTTTTTAAGACCCACTTTGTTTCAGTGGGACCTCGCCTCATGTTCGGTCATTTAAACGCTGCAGAAAGACACAAAAAACCTCCAGCAGCAGCTTGCAATGACTTCCAGAGTGAAGTCTGTGACTCCTTTCAGACATTTTCACGCTGATGAAAGTGCAAGAGTTCCTGCAAAGCAGCTCCGTCTCTCTTTCACTGAAGTGAGGGCAGTGATGTAGCAGCACTTTGGCCACAATAGCCAGCAAGCACGCAGGACTTCTTCTGCCAAATTCCACAAGCCTAAAGGGGTATTCCTCCAATTTTACAAGCAAAGGTCAGATTTCTCATCATGGGGAGCACAAACACAGCCTCTGAAAACATTTGTGTTATGTCAACTCAGCTGATATTATCTTATCTTATCCTATTGGGTAAATGTTGGGCAACATGTACCAAAATGTTGCAGTAAAGAAATGCCAAATTTTGTGCTTGAAATATTTTAGAAACAGCGACTCCATTACATAGTTTGTCCACCAGAGAGTGCTGATAAGCGTACTTTTCAACTGTAAACTGTCTCGCTCTGTACCTATGTTGGTCAGATGTTTTAAAGCCCAAATTTCAGGGATTCTTACCAAAAATCTTATTATTGTAAGTTATGTTTATGTGGGTATAGGTGTGTATTTGCAAATGTGTCAACAGATGTTTTTAACTTCTCGAACATCAATATTGGCATCGGCCTCAAAAATCAGGTATCGGTCAGGCTGCAGTTTGGAATTGTTGAAATAACAAACTGAAGTGTGGAGTTTGAAAGGCAGGAAGGGTTTTTTTTAATTGTTTTTTGTTCTGTCTTGCAAGTCCCCCAACTTTATGATGCAATACCAAATCTGTCTTTTTAAAGAGGGGGTGAAATCAAGGGGAAAGATGCTAGGGAAAGTGAAACTTGGAGGCGAAGGCAATGCGCAGAGAGAGGACAAGAAGGGACAGAGTGAAAAAGTGATATAAGAGCATTTGTTTGACGTTCAGTCTCCACTGAGCCACAGAGGTGAAGTACTAACAGACACCAGCAATGAAAACTGTCGTGTTCTCTGTCTTTCACTGGTGAAAAATGCAATTAAAATACACAAACAGACTAAAGCTGTAACTGTCACCATGTGCACGCCGGTTCATACGCATAGCAACAAGCACACCGACACTCACTTTTCTTTCACGCGAACACACACTCAAATATTGAACATTTGATCCTGGGGTGGCTCCTCCCTGGCTTCAGTCCCTGTGCAGAGGACTCCAGTGAGGCCAAAAAAATAAAAAATCCACGATATCTGACAGAGGAACAGGCAGCTGGATTGACCTGAAACCCTGTGGCTTTCTAAAATAAGCCAGTTAGAAGCCCCATGGTGGAAAAACAGCCAAATCACAGTCACTCCGAACCACACAGGGGGAGCGGGGTAAATCCACTTATGTGTGCTTGCAGGGGGTCTAATGAAACCCACCACTGCACAGTTATCAAGTAGAAAATGTACCATAGATATCTCCAAACCGACTGAGGAAGACATCAATAATTTACCTTCGTTGCCTGTCTGGAAAGCTTGGATCATCCTAGTTCCTAGTGGAGAAGCCTGTTTACATATTTAATCTCAATTCATAATGCATAAAGGCGGGCTCTGATTAATTCCTGGGAGAAAACTATTGAGCAGAAAAGTGTGAGTGTTGATACATACAGCCTGTGTGCATGAACACAGGCAGAATAGTGAGTGATGAAATGTGTGTTTCTGTGTGGATGTCTACAGTCTCTGTTACTGTACGCTCCTGTGTGAGTATGCATGGGTGTGTTTGATGAGCATGTATTAATTTAAAGATAGTTTACATAATAAGACTGGCCTGGCGTTGCGTGTGAGTCACCCCATAATGATCCACATAGCCTTTATTCAAGGGCCCGTTGCCATGGCAGCCGCTGCATCAATAGCTCGAGATGTGGATGCATCTTTCTTTCCGAAGCGCGTGTCATACTCAAGTCACGTTTGTCACAACTCCCAAAAATATGACTCACTCCACCCCTCTGCTTTGAATTTCACCACTGAATTAAGAACGAGCATGTTCATTGAAGATTAGAGTGGTTTCGTAACGTATGTTAAACACTTTCGGAGACACTTTGCCTTTCAGCTGTGTATCTCTCCATTCCCCATCCCCTCTGCCTCCCCTCCTCTGTAACCTTATGCAAAGAAAATTTTGCATGTGGTCCCCATTCTTGGACAAGCAATGTGGCGAATGAGATGCGGAGGGAGAAAACACTGAGATGGATATGCAAACATCTGGATAAGCACAGACAATAGGCTAATTGCTGAAAATGTATAATTCAAAGAAAATCAGCAGCACCATCCTGTTTATTCTACGTTTGAATGAAAAATGTGTCTCACAAAGACGAGCCCTGTTCTGTTCTCTCAGCACAGATTATCATCTTTCTCCACAGTGTCTGACGACAGACAGGTAGTCAATGTGAGCTATAAAGCTGCCACTCTTGAGACTGAATGTCACAATATTTAGCCATGCTAGAGATGCATGGGTCTAGGGCAGGGCTGGCCAAAGTGTGGCCCACAGGCTAAAGTTGGCCTGCCATAAGGTTTGATTTTGCCTGCCAGCTGTTTCTTGGGAAAAAGAAAATTACTTTAAAAAATCTGAATAGAAATTGCTTTTTATGCAGTTTTCATTTTTTGTGAAGTAAAACTGTTGTTTAAAGATGCAAGATGTGCACAGAAGTCAGTCAGTTAAAGGAACAACAACATGAATACCCAGTCAACTGTTAGCTTATCACAGCACAATCTGTGTATATGTTGGTGGATGAGTGACGTTAAAGTGCTGTACAGAAATGGCAGAGATGTTTGAGACAGTTTTGACACAGCATCGCCATGACCCAACACATTTTTCACCTGTAAGATGTCCTGCTCAATATGTGCGCTGGTCACAGTTCTTAAAACACATTCAAGGGATCCTCATCAAAAATATATATTTGGGTCTTAGCCTCTGTAATCTATTATTAGTTAGGTCTATTGTAAACATCCAAATTTACAGAGTGACTTCAGTCTGGTTCAGCTTTGACTTCCTGTACTTAATGCATCTGTGCAGTGAGTGATTATTACACATTTTGGTTTCACTTCCAAATAAAGTGGCCGAGGTAATCTGACTAAACTCTGACTGTCTAACAGCTTCTTTTTCCTGCCTGGTCAGACTTTGTCGCAGCGATGTTGCTGTGTTCCCACACTTCAGCAATTAGTTCGGCCATTCCTGTCAGCTATGACAGTATTGCACTCACCAAAGTTCTAAAAATAAAGACCCAAGATGTAATAAACGGTATTTATACTTAAAAATGGAGAGTGGAAAGTCTGAAGTCAAAATACAAGCCTGTCCCTCTGACTGAGGATTCGGCTTTGGTTTTCCAGTAAACACCAGTGTGTGTGTGTGTGTGTGTGTGTGTGTGTGTGTGTGTGTGTGTGTGTGTGTGTGTGTGTGTGTGTGTGTGTGTGTGTGTGTGTGTTTCTGCGTGTGTGTTCCGAGCACCTTGTCATCATCTTCCGAGAACTACAGATGACTCAGAGATGGACGGCCTTGAGGCTTATTGATTGGAGAGACACACACACACCAGGACACACACCTAGCTCATTGCTGACAGGCACAGTAAATCCCTTGAAAATGGGCTCAAATGTAATTGAGAGACACAGCGGTTCAACACACCAGCACACCATGAACAGGGCTACAAATGGTCCAGCTCATTTGATCAACATGTTTTCTTGCAATCGACACACACTGCTCCAGGGGAACAACTTCTGAGAAACACCTGATTTTTCTCAGGTGTGTGTGTTTTTCTCCATATACTCTCTACAAGTCATCATGAGTGTTTACGATAGCCTGGAGGGCTGTGTATCAAATCCCCAATCTGTCGCTCTGGCATCTCGTAGCAACCTCCTCACAGTGTAAATGAGACCTTGTTATCGAGCTAGCTGCTGTCAAAGCTCATCACGTCAGAGCAGGTGATTTGCTGTGAACCTGGTTTTGCTGAGCGTGAGTGCGTGCGTGTTTATTTTTCGCTTTGCCAGAGGGTTAAACAAACTAACGGAACATGTTTTTTATTTGGAAAAGAGTGCTCTCAGCTTTTCAGGGTCTGACCCCGCTTCTTTCCTTTCTCTCGTCTGTTCCCCCGTTCGTTCATTTTGTCCACCGCATCCGACGGTTTCGTGCTTTCATCAATCTCTTCTCCATTTCCCGGCAAGTCTGCCTCAACTCAGAACATATTACTTTGCAGAATTTGACCAAAAAGAACATAAATCAAGCAATGAAAAACATTTAACAGACTCTCCCTTTTCATTCGTTTGACACACATTTATAATCCTTCCATTGGTTTAATTGCGCTAATGTACTGTATGCAATAAAATGCTGCCAAAACCATCAAACCACAAGTCTAACTAGGCTCCACTCCAGCAAGGTATTGTAATATATGAATGTGTATGTGTGCAGTTAATCTGTCTTCAAGCACTGGCCCACCTGCTGTAACCAGACAGGCATGTGCCTCCGGGTTACAGTGGCTAAAATTCCTCAGGATTAGCTCCAAAAGAGCGGGGGAAAATAAAACTAAATCTCATGTTACCCTCAGAAACTTGTGATATGATCTGCTGCCAGAGGTCGAAATTAAACAAAACCATCAATAAAGAGGGGAGAGAGGGTAAGAGGAGAGGAAACAGAGGAGGAGAGAAGGCCTGTGATTTGTCGGGCAGCAGAGGAGTGCTGGGTTTCACCTCAATAATTCATGATGTGTAATGCGAGGGGGGTCACACCGTCTGTAGCGGGAGGAGGGAGGGAAAGAGAAAGAGAGGAGATGCAAGCGATGGAAGTGAGAAATGTGAGTGAACATGAGCGGAGGCAGAGAGGGAGGAAGAGAGTGAGAGGTAATAGAGATTAAAGGAAGACAGGCACAGACAGTAAACATGAAATAATGACATTAGAAGTAAATCAAGATAAAGAGTATAAAGTCATATTATGTTGGAAAACACAACAGAGGACTAGAATTACCACCCCGTGGTTGTTTGCCTCCACCAACCAATCAAGTAGCAGTTTACATCCATGTCTGTCCAGACTCACATAATATACTGTATGTAGTGAAGACTTTGAAGGAATTCAACTGAAGGTCAAGTAAAAGAGTATTTCTGGAGTACAGAGGACTGATAGAGAGCTTCATCACATGGTGCAACGACAATTGTCTGAAGCTGAGGATGAGCAGAACCAATGAGCCTGTGGTGGACTACACTGCTTCAAATATGGACGGTGCTGCAAAGAAACTACAAATTGTAAAATGTGGATGCTTCACACACATCTTCAAGCACAGAAGATCTACACAACCAGCACAGTTTCAAGGTGGACACCCAAGATTAATGTCACCAAGTCAGTATCTGACCAAATGTCAAATATGGTGACAATCTCCCCTTCAGTTTCTGGGTGATGGTGTTGAAAAACGGCCAGAAAATGTCATCATTTATATAAGATAAGACAATAAAAGAGCAAATGTAAAGGGTTGAGAGGAGGGAATGAGAAAAAAGAGAGAAAGAGGGTTAGAGAAACCAATATTAACCCTTCCCAACATGTACTTGGAAGTGGATTTAAGATCAAATTTTCCACGATAGAGAAGCAATAAGCAGGACGTAAAAATACTTTGCAGTTTCAGAAAAATACAATGAACTGATCTACTACTGGAAGTGCAGGTAATTTCAGTTCCATCTCTGTTGAAGAATCCAACATCACCACTTTCAAACTGCATGTAACACAAAGAATTTTAATTAAGACATCCCTGAATAATGTGAAAAAATGATGATGCCTATTTGCTGTATTTAAGGAATTTTAACACTTTGAAGTAAGTTTTAATTAAAACTCCATTAGGAGTCGCTCGCAGAGAGAGAGAGAGAGGAGACAAGTAAGAGTGAGACCGGGGGCATGAATATCAAGGGGAACATGATATAAGTAAAGTAAACCATTTCCTGCCAGCTCCTCCTGGGACCTTTTACAATGAAGCCTAGTGGTGTGAGAGAACATGAGGCAGCAGTTTTCAGGCAATGTCAGTGTGACCAACCAGCACTTAGCCTTGCTGAACCTCTGACTTTAAAAGCACAGAAAAGCCTCTGTTAACACATTTACTAAATTATCACCCCCCCCCCCCAAACTATGTCAAGATTTGAATTCTAGGTGATGTGAATATGACCCCAGTCTTTTGCATTTAATTGACACTTCATTTGGAGCAGCCTGAGCAGCCTGACGCATGCTAAACAGCACACTTCAGACCTCCTATGCGCTCCCCCTCAGTAGTTTTGACACATGACATATATATATGTGTCAACCCACAAATTAATTCCATTGATGTCTCTCTCCACCTACATCAACTTTACTACAGTCTGACTCACTGGATGTAGATCGTGAGTATCAGCCTGCCATTGGTCGCCTATTTCAGGCAGTCAATGGCAGGCCCTTCCGCTATTTGTGTGTTACCGTTTTCAAAATCCCTGTCGCTATGGGAAACATCAACAACAACCACTAAGCAAGCAACCCACACGCTGATCTATGCCGAAAATGGCACATTACCCAAACCCTAACTCAGTCACCAATGGCACCAACGGAAACAAACTAGCAGCTGTTACCTTTCTCTTGCCGGAAGTTTTTTCAGACTTTCATGCATTTCCCATCACCTGTGTTAATGAATCTTCTCAGTATGTGATGTCAAGTTTTTTTGTTTTTCAGCTACTAAGTCTAACTGACACATCATATTTTTCATGAGCTCCTACAACCTTCTCTTAGTTCAAACACTGAAGGGTGTATCTGCCTTTTTTAATTGAGCCCTTTTGAGAACTAGAACAGAGAAATAATTGGCACCAACTATCTATGATCCAAAAGTTTGAATACTTTTCTAGCATTATTTTTTTGCTCAAAACTATGAACTCCTCTAGCTCTACCCTTCAAAACTGGTCATTAATCTCCAGCAAGTCTTCTTCATAAAATTTACAGACACGAGGTCAAACATCTCTCCCGCTGACAAGATTCTATTTTTCGACTTTTCAAAAAAACGACCATAAATTTGGTGCAACCTCAGCCTCCTACAGCAGACCACATAGGCATCTGGCCCAAGTCTAGTACTTGTTTCAAACAAGTTATAGTCCAGCCACTTCTTAAGGAACTCTGACTCACTCTAACTATTATAAACAATCTCAAGCTGGAATTATAATGGCTTTGAGAACATCTTTATATGTTATTGTCATACACAAGCAGCAGCAAGAAGAAAAAATCCTTTGTAGCCCCTTTTACCAACACATACCATGAAGAAAGCAACATGAGGCCACCCTGTCAATCAAAACCATTTGTCTTAGACTGTGGAAATGAATCCTCTTTAAACATCCACTCCTGGCTGCTAAAGCTCTCATGTGCTTAGAGAGTGTGTGTGTGTGTGCAAACCATCAAGTTTCACAGTATCATGTGCATGAGTGTGGGTGAGTGTACATGCTCATGGTTTAATATGTTTTTCAACAATTCTATATGCCGACAACTGTGTGTGTGCCTGTGTGTGCGTGTGTCTGTGTTAACCTATGTGCTGGGTGGATTTCAAAAGAACCCTTCTAGCTCTTCATTTGATGACTCTACAAAGGGTCTGCCTCGCTGCAGGGGCCTGTGTGGTTGGTGTGTGTGTGTGTGTGTGTGTGTGTGAATGATGGCCTACAAAAAGAGCACCATCTTTTATCTGAGAGCTGAGACAAAAGGCCACCGACATGGTGCAGAGGACCGAGTTATTGTTGCTCCGAGCGTGACGCCTTCACACGCCTACACACACACTAGCCAGAGGATGGTAATGTTACACCCTTAAGGCGAGGTGTGGGCATGCCAGAAATACACACACACACACACACACACACACACACACACACACACACACACACACACACACACACACACACACAAGCATGCACATACACACACGTATACTTAAAGTGTAACTTAACTCCAGTCTGAAAAGCAGTGTTTTACTGCCTGTTCCACCTCTGACCATATCCAGCAGCACTGATAGTTGTGGTTTGGTGGGGTCAAAAGTGTGCTCTTTAGCACCTTTAACCCCACCCAACAGTGATGTGAGTACACCTGTACATCACTGCAGCAAGCGGAGAGGCTCAACTAAAAACAGACTTTTTAAGGGGTGTTACATTTCTCTTTGAGTCCATGTTGAACTTCAAGGTGTAGAATGTAGGACTTGTTTTATGTGCCACCCCCGACCACACCAGCCCTGTTAGATGAACTCAAGTACCCCCAAGTACCCAATCGTATTCTAAATGTATTAATTAGAATTGTTTTTGAAGTGGATTTTAACTGTTAATAATACAAAAGTTGATAAAACAGTGGCTGTTGCAGTGACTTTTCACTGCAGTTGAACTTTCAGTGTTAACGTCTAAGTTTGTATTCACACAACTACCACTGGAGCTTTTGCTGTCCAGACTTTCTAAAAATCAATCTTAATATGTCAAAAAATGGATTTGGGCTGGCAGAACAAGGCTCAGCTGTTTGCTAACTAGTTTTTATGAGTCTCAATGGCAGCATTGTTCACGGGTTATGAGTTGTGGAGATTTTCTTTATCAAATCATAAATTCTATTTTATCATATGGGCTGAACTACTCCACACTCTCTCCACTCCCCCCCAACAACTGCACAGGCAGCCACTGGAGTGCAGGTACTCCTAATTGGGAATCGCTGATGTAGAATAGTAAAACATAACACACCATGGACTCTAGAGTAAAGCATAACAGAGAGAGTACACTGAAACTGAGAATCTTAAAAATAAGACTGTGTTATGCCCAAACCCTCACACACATACACATACCCAACAGTCAGCCCACAGGAAAAGCTGCTGGCTCCAAGACAAAGGGCTGACAAAACAGCTACAAATAAAAGGAAGAAGACAAAAGGAAAAGGGGGAAGGCTGGGGTCAGGGTTTAGAAACATGCTTCTAGATTTAACCAAAGAAGGAACTACCATGCTCTAAGAGACTTAACATGCATGT